>OY282558.1:187375625-187975625 GCA_958295665.1 Tipula vernalis
AAATATCATAGTGAGATGTTTGCCGATCGGTGAAAATCTCAAGATATTGATTTTCTTAGACATTCTGTTAAGATAAAAATTGGTCACATTTTCGAAAAATCTAGGATTAACTAGGTAAACCCCAATAACTTTTCAAACGGGTTGGCAATATCAAAGCATACACATAGGCCTACCGAAATATCATAGTGAGATGTTTGCCGATCGGTGAAAATCTCAAGATATTGATTTTCTTAAACATGCTTAAGACAGAACTTTTCACGTTTTTGAATAATCTAGGATTAACTAGGTAAACCCCAATAACTTTTCAAACGGGTTGGCATGATCATAGCACACACATAGGCCTACCGAAATATCATAGTGAGATGTTTGCCGATCGGTGAAAATCTCAAGATATTGATTTTCTTAGACATTCTGTTAAGATAAAAATTGGTCACATTTTCGAAAAATCTAGGATTAACTAGGTAAACCCCAATAACTTTTCAAACGGGTTGGCATGATCATAGCACACACATAGGCCTACCGAAATATCACAGTGAGATGTTTGCCGATCGGTGAAAATCTCAAGATATTGATTTTCTTAAACATGCTTAAGACAAAACTTTTCACGTTTTTGAATAATCTAGGATTAACTAGGTAAACCCCAATAACTTTTCAAACGGGTTGGCATGATCATAGCACCCACATAGGCCTACCGAAATATCATAGTCAGATGTTTGCCGATCGGTGAAAATCTCAAGATATTGATTTTCTTAGACATTCTGTTAAGATAAAAATTGGTCACATTTTCGAAAAATCTAGGATTAACTAGGTAAACCCAAATAACTTTTCAAACAAGTTGGCAATATCAAAGCATACACATAGGCCTACCGAAATATCACAGTGAGATGTTTGCCGATCGGTGAAAATCTCAAGATATTGATTTTCTTAAACATGCTTAAGACAAAACTTTTCACGTTTTTGAATAATCTAGGATTAACTAGGTAAACCCCAATAACTTTTCAAACGGGTTGGCATGATCATAGCACACACATAGGCCTACCGAAATATTATAGTCAGATGTTTGCCGATCGGTGAAAATCTCAAGATATTGATTTTCTTAGACATTCTGTTAAGATAAAAATTGGTCACATTTTCGAAAAATCTAGGATTAACTAGGTAAACCCCAATAACTTTTCAAACGGGTTGGCAATATCAAAGCATACACATAGGCCTACCGAAATATCACAGTGAGATGTTTGCCGATCGGTGAAAATCTCAAGATATTGATTTTCTTAAACATGCTTAAGACAAAACTTTTCACGTTTTTGAATAATCTAGGATTAACTAGGTAAACCCCAATAACTTTTCAAACGGGTTGGCATGATCAAAGCACACACATAGGCCTACCGAAATATCATAGTGAGATGTTTGCCGATCGGTGAAAATCTCAAGATATTGATTTTCTTAAACATGCTTAAGACAAAACTTTTCACGTTTTTGAATAATCTAGGATTAACTAGGTAAACCCCAATAACTTTTCAAACGGGTTGGCATGATCATAGCACACACATAGGCCTACCGAAATATCATAGTCAGATGTTTGCCGATCGGTGAAAATCTCAAGATATTGATTTTCTTAGACATTCTGTTAAGATAAAAATTGGTCACATTTTCGAAAAATCTAGGATTAACTAGGTAAACCCCAATAACTTTTCAAACGGGTTGGCATGATCATAGCACACACATAGGCCTACCGAAATATCACAGTGAGATGTTTGCCGATCGGTGAAAATCTCAAGATATTGATTTTCTTAAACATGCTTAAGACAAAACTTTTCACGTTTTTGAATAATCTAGGATTAACTAGGTTAACCCCAATAACTTTTCAAACGGGTTGGCATGATCATAGCACCCACATAGGCCTACCGAAATATCATAGTCAGATGTTTGCCGATCGGTGAAAATCTCAAGATATTGATTTTCTTAGACATTCTGTTAAGATAAAAATTGGTTACATTTTCGAAAAATCTAGGATTAACTAGGTAAACCCAAATAACTTTTCAAACAAGTTGGCAATATCAAAGCATACACATAGGCCTACCGAAATATCACAGTGAGATGTTTGCCGATCGGTGAAAATCTCAAGATATTGATTTTCTTAAACATGCTTAAGACAAAACTTTTCACGTTTTTGAATAATCTAGGATTAACTAGGTAAACCCCAATAACTTTTCAAACGGGTTGGCATGATCATAGCACACACATAGGCCTACCGAAATATCATAGTCAGATGTTTGCCGATCGGTGAAAATCTCAAGATATTGATTTTCTTAGACATTCTGTTAAGATAAAAATTGGTCACATTTTCGAAAAATCTAGGATTAACTAGGTAAACCCCAATAACTTTTCAAACGGGTTGGCAATATCAAAGCATACACATAGGCCTACCGAAATATCACAGTGAGATGTTTGCCGATCGGTGAAAATCTCAAGATATTGATTTTCTTAAACATGCTTAAGACAAAACTTTTCACGTTTTTGAATAATCTAGGATTAACTAGGTAAACCCCAATAACTTTTCAAACGGGTTGGCATGATCAAAGCACACACATAGGCCTACCGAAATATCATAGTGAGATGTTTGCCGATCGGTGAAAATCTCAAGATATTGATTTTCTTAAACATGCTTAAGACAAAACTTTTCACGTTTTTGAATAATCTAGGATTAACTAGGTAAACCCCAATAACTTTTCAAACGGGTTGGCATGATCATAGCACACACATAGCCCTACCGAAATATCATAGTGAGATGTTTGCCGATCGGTGAAAATCTCAAGATATTGATTTTCTTAAACATGCTTAAGACAAAACTTTTCACGTTTTTGAATAATCTAGGATTAACTAGGTAAACCCCAATAACTTTTCAAACGGGTTGGCATGATCATAGCACACACATAGGCCTACCGAAATATCATAGTCAGATGTTTGCCGATCGGTGAAAATCTCAAGATATTGAGTTTCTTAAACATGCTTAAGACAAAACTTTTCACGTTTTTGAATAATCTAGGATTAACTAGGTAAACCCCAATAACTTTTCAAACGGGTTGGCATGATCATAGCACACACATAGGCCTACCGAAATATCATAGTGAGATGTTTGCCGATCGGTGAAAATCTCAAGATATTGATTTTCTTAGACATTCTGTTAAGATAAAAATTGGTCACATTTTCGAAAAATCTAGGATTAACTAGGTAAACCCCAATAACTTTTCAAACGGGTTGGCATGATCATAGCACACACATAGGCCTACCGATATATCATAGTGAGATGTTTGCCGATCGGTGAAAATCTCAAGATATTGATTTTCTTAGACATTCTGTTAAGATAAAAATTGGTCACATTTTCGAAAAATCTAGGATTAACTAGGTAAACCCCAATAACTTTTCAAACGGGTTGGCATGATCATAGCATACACATAGGCCTACCGATATATCATAGTGAGATGTTTGCCGATCGGTGAAAATCTCAAGATATTGATTTTCTTAGACATGCTTAAGACAAAACTTTTCACGTTTTTGAATAATCTAGGATTAACTAGGTAAACCCCAATAACTTTTTAAACGGGTTGGCATGATCAAAGCACACACATAGGCCTACCGAAATATCATAGTCAGATGTTTGCCGATCGGTGAAAATCTCAAGATATTGATTTTCTTAGACATGCTTAAGACAAAACTTTTCACGTTTTTGAATAATCTAGGATTAACTAGGTAAACCCCAATAACTTTTCAAACGGGTTAACATGATCAAAGCATACACATAGGCCTACCGAAATATCACAGTGAGATGTTTGCCGATCGGTGAAAATCTCAAGATATTGATTTTCTTAAACATGCTTAAGACAAAACTTTTCACGTTTTTGAATAATCTAGGATTAACTAGGTAAACCCCAATAACTTTTCAAACGGGTTGGCATGATCAAAGCACACACATAGGCCTACCGAAATATCATAGTGAGATGTTTGCCGATCGGTGAAAATCTCAAGATATTGATTTTCTTAAACATGCTTAAGATAAAACTTTTCACGTTTTTGAATAATCTAGGATTAACTAGGTAAACCCCAATAACTTTTCAAACGGGTTGGCATGATCATAGCACACACATAGCCCTACCGAAATATCATAGTGAGATGTTTGCCGATCGGTGAAAATCTCAAGATATTGATTTTCTTAGACATGCTTAAGACAAAACTTTTCACGTTTTTGAATAATCTAGGATTAACTAGGTAAACCCCAATAACTTTTCAAACGGGTTGGCATGATCATAGCACACACATAGGCCTACCGAAATATCATAGTGAGATGTTTGCCGATCGGTGAAAATCTCAAGATATTGATTTTCTTAGACATTCTGTTAAGATAAAAATTGGTCACATTTTCGAAAAATCTAGGATTAACTAGGTAAACCCCAATAACTTTTCAAACGGGTTGGCAATATCAAAGCATACACATAGGCCTACCGAAATATCATAGTGAGATGTTTGCCGATCGGTGAAAATCTCAAGATATTGATTTTCTTAAACATGCTTAAGACAAAACTTTTCACGTTTTTGAATAATCTAGGATTAACTAGGTAAACCCCAATAACTTTTCAAACGGGTTGGCATGATCATAGCACACACATAGGCCTACCGATATATCATAGTGAGATGTTTGCCGATCGGTGAAAATCTCAAGATATTGATTTTCTTAGACATTCTGTTAAGATAAAAATTGGTCACATTTTCGAAAAATCTAGGATTAACTAGGTAAACCCCAATAACTTTTCAAACGGGTTGGCATGATCATAGCATACACATAGGCCTACCGATATATCATAGTGAGATGTTTGCCGATCGGTGAAAATCTCAAGATATTGATTTTCTTAGACATGCTTAAGACAAAACTTTTCACGTTTTTGAATAATCTAGGATTAACTAGGTAAACCCCAATAACTTTTTAAACGGGTTGGCATGATCAAAGCACACACATAGGCCTACCGAAATATCATAGTCAGATGTTTGCCGATCGGTGAAAATCTCAAGATATTGATTTTCTTAGACATGCTTAAGACAAAACTTTTCACGTTTTTGAATAATCTAGGATTAACTAGGTAAACCCCAATAACTTTTCAAACGGGTTAACATGATCAAAGCATACACATAGGCCTACCGAAATATCACAGTGAGATGTTTGCCGATCGGTGAAAATCTCAAGATATTGATTTTCTTAAACATGCTTAAGACAAAACTTTTCACGTTTTTGAATAATCTAGGATTAACTAGGTAAACCCCAATAACTTTTCAAACGGGTTAGCATGATCAAAGCACACACATAGGCCTACCGAAATATCATAGTGAGATGTTTGCCGATCGGTGAAAATCTCAAGATATTGATTTTCTTAAACATGCTTAAGATAAAACTTTTCACGTTTTTGAATAATCTAGGATTAACTAGGTAAACCCCAATAACTTTTCAAACGGGTTGGCATGATCATAGCACACACATAGCCCTACCGAAATATCATAGTGAGATGTTTGCCGATCGGTGAAAATCTCAAGATATTGATTTTCTTAGACATTCTGTTAAGATAAAAATTGGTCACATTTTCGAAAAATCTAGGATTAACTAGGTAAACCCCAATAACTTTTCAAACGGGTTGGCAATATCAAAGCATACACATAGGCCTACCGAAATATCATAGTGAGATGTTTGCCGATCGGTGAAAATCTCAAGATATTGATTTTCTTAAACATGCTTAAGACAAAACTTTTCACGTTTTTGAATAATCTAGGATTAACTAGGTAAACCCCAATAACTTTTCAAACGGGTTGGCATGATCATAGCACACACATAGGCCTACCGAAATATCATAGTCAGATGTTTGCCGATCGGTGAAAATCTCAAGATATTGATTTTCTTAGACATTCTGTTAAGATAAAAATTGGTCACATTTTCGAAAAATCTAGGATTAACTAGGTAACCCCCAATAACTTTTCAAACAAGTTGGCATAATCATAGCATACACATATGCCTACCGAAATATCATAGTGAGATGTTTGCCGATCGGTGAAAATCTCAAGATATTGATTTTCTTAGACATGCTTAAGACAAAACTTTTCACGTTTTTGAATAATCTAGGATTAACTAGGTAAACCCCAATAACTTTTCAAACGGGTTAACATGATCATAGCACACACATAGGCCTACCGAAATATCATAGTGAGATGTTTGCCGATCGGTGAAAATCTCAAGATATTGATTTTCTTAGACATTCTGTTAAGATAAAAATTGGTCACATTTTCGAAAAATCTAGGATTAACTAGGTAAACCCCAATAACTTTTCAAACGGGTTGGCATGATCATAGCACACACATAGGCCTACCGAAATATCATAGTCAGATGTTTGCCGATCGGTGAAAATCTCAAGATATTGATTTTCTTAAACATTCTGTTAAGATAAAAATTGGTCACATTTTCGAAAAATCTAGGATTAACTAGGTAAACCCCAATAACTTTTCAAACGGGTTGGCAAGATCAAGGCATACACATAGGTCTACCGAAATATCACAGTGAGATGTTTGCCGATCGGTGAAAATCTCAAGATATTGATTTTCTTAAACATGCTTAAGACAAAACTTTTCACGTTTTTGAATAATCTAGGATTAACTAGGTAAACCCCAATAACTTTTCAAACGGGTTGGCATGATCATAGCACACACATAGGCCTACCGAAATATCATAGTCAGATGTTTGCCGATCGGTGAAAATCTCAAGATATTGATTTTCTTAGACATTCTGTTAAGATAAAAATTGGTCACATTTTCGAAAAATCTAGGATTAACTAGGTAACCCCAATAACTTTTAAAACGGGTTGGCATGATCATAGCATACACATAGGCCTACCGAAATATCATAGTGAGATGTTTGCCGATCGGTGAAAATCTCAAGATATTGATTTTCTTAGACATGCTTAAGACAAAACTTTTCACGTTTTTGAATAATCTAGGATTAACTAGGTAAACCCCAATAACTTTTCAAACGGGTTGGCATGATCATAGCACACACATAGGCCTACCGAAATATCATAGTGAGATGTTTGCCGATCGGTGAAAATCTCAAGATATTGATTTTCTTAGACATGCTTAAGACAAAACTTTTCACGTTTTTGAATAATCTAGGATTAACTAGGTAAACCCCAATAACTTTTCAAACGGGTTGGCATGATCAAAGCATACACATAGCCCTACCGAAATATCATAGTGAAATGTTTGCCGATCGGTGAAAATCTCAAGATATTGATTTTCTTAAACATGCTTAAGACAAAACTTTTCACGTTTTTGAATAATCTAGGATTAACTAGGTAAACCCCAATAACTTTTCAAACGGGTTGGCATGATCATAGCACACACATAGGCCTACCGAAATATCATAGTGAGATGTTTGCCGATCGGTGAAAATCTCAAGATATTGATTTTCTTAGACATTCTGTTAAGATAAAAATTGGTCACATTTTCGAAAAATCAAGGATTAACTAGGTAAACCCCAATAACTTTTCAAACGGGTTGGCATGATCAAAGCATACACATAGCCCTACCGAAATATCATAGTCAGATGTTTGCCGATCGGTGAAAATCTCAAGATATTGATTTTCTTAGACATTCTGTTAAGATAAAAATTGGTCACATTTTCGAAAAATCTAGGATTAACTAGGTAAACCCCAATAACTTTTCAAACGGGTTGGCATGATCATAGCACACACATAGGCCTACCGATATATCATAGTGAGATGTTTGCCGATCGGTGAAAATCTCAAGATATTGATATTCTTAGACATGCTTAAGACAAAACTTTTCACGTTTTTGAATAATCTAGGATTAACTAGGTAAACCCCAATAACTTTTCAAACAGGTTGGCATTATCATAGCACACACATAGGCCTACCGAAATATCATAGTGAGATGTTTGCCGATCGGTGAAAATCTCAAGATATTGATTTTCTTAGACATGCTTAAGACAAAACTTTTCACGTTTTTGAATAATCTAGGATTAACTAGGTAAACCCCAATAACTTTTCAAACGGGTTGGCATGATCAAAGCACACACATAGGCCTACCGAAATATCATAGTCAGATGTTTGCCAATCGGTGAAAATCTCAAGATATTGATTTTCTTAGACATTCTGTTAAGATAAAAATTGGTCACATTTTCGAAAAATCTAGGATTAACTAGGTAAACCCCAATAACTTTTCAAACGGGTTGGCATGATCAAAGCATACACATAGGCCTACCGAAATATCATAGTGAGATGTTTGCCGATCGGTGAAAATCTCAAGATATTGATTTTCTTAGACATGCTTAAGACAAAACTTTTCACGTTCTTGAATAATCTAGGATTAACTAGGTAAACCCCAATAACTTTTTAAACGGGTTGGCATGGTTAATGTATACACACAAGCCTACCGACGACATGTGTGCCGATCGTTGAAAATCTTGAAATATCGATTTTCATATGTATTGAATAAATATATTTCATTCGGATATTATTATAAAAAATATTTTAAATTTTTCGCCCGAATGTATACTTTTTTAAACGCATACATATGTAAATTTGTTGTTGTTGTTAATTCTAGTTTTATTTTAGGATAAACTTCATTCGCATCTAAAAATATAATATGAGTTGGAAAAATGTATATGAACTTTTTTTTATTAATAATTTTAAATTATGAAAAAAACACACGACGTACATCCTTCCTTTCCTGCGCTTGGATTAATACTAATTTATTTTTTATATTTTCACATGTTTTAATCTCTACGTTTTCAAGTTTTGTTCTCTTTCATTTTTCTAGCATTAATGCTATCTGCAGAAGTTTAATGGAACTGTCGACATAAATTGAGTGACGTAGACAGCAGTATGGCTTGTATATTCTAGACGGCATTGGCTTAGTATTTGAGATAACAAGTGGGTCCACTTTGCATTTTATAGGACCTCTAAATTAATTCGGATTGGCGCAAACAGAAAAAAAATTAATATTACTGTATAAGATAGAATCCAGATGAACATTTATGTATTTACCGCTACTTCCAATTAAACGATCTGGAAATCGCTCGTCGCACAAAAAAGAAATAGAACTGTTCTTTTTGTATACATATTTATTTTATATTTATTTTCTTTTATTAACGTTAAGATTTAATTATTTTGTATATATCTTTTTTTCATATTGTGTATATGAAGTGGACGAGAAACTCCAGATCCAAGACTCCAGTAACTCCAGATTTAAGATATATACGCTTTATTTTTAATAACACACTGGTCTACTTGTTTTCAACTTGTTCCCTCTAATGGCTTCAGTAAAAGTGAGAAAATTTTTGTTTTGTAAATGGTTAAAAAAAATTGTTATAGCCTGTATTGCCGCGTAACGCTAGTTTTTTTTAAATTTAGCTTAAAAACAGAGCTTAAAAATAGAGCAATTTGAATCTGTACTAAAATTATTGCATGTAACCGCACGCAAACAATACAAATCTATTACGTTCTCTTGTTGTGGTTAAATACAGATTATGACACTTGACAATTTGTTTATAATTTGGAGTGTGTTGAACAAGGAGATAAAAATATAAGTATATAACATAAAATTGAATTATAACTTAATTATAAAATAAGAAAACATTACTCAAACTTCATAAATTTCAGGTAAATTTGGGAAACGTTATATAATGCAAATGGTAAGTATAGTTTGAATATTAATTATGAATTCATTAATCTTCTTTTAATCTATTTTTAGTTTGTAAGTGTATATTTTGGGGTACAATAATTGGTGAGGGCAAACATATTGAAGTGATTTTTAATAATTTTTTTGTGATAACGTAGAGTCAGAATTTAGGTCATTAAAAGTGAGAGTAGATTGTTAGGAGCAATAACCTTTTGTTTCAGTGAATCCAATAGGAGCCATCGAGTACTCTATGGAGGCCTACTGGTGAGTTATTTATTTGTTATTTTCCATTTATTTTTATTAAAACATAAATTGCTTCTCACAACTTACGTACATACAAGATTGATTATAAATTTAAATTTAAAGATTTTTTTTTTTTGGAACTTTCATTATAAATAAAAGTACATAGTTAAGCTATGGAGTAATTGTTTTTTTTGTTGTTGTTGGTGATGAGTCGTTATATGGGTCGTTAGTGAATTTATTTCGTTTGTTTCGTTTTTCAACACGATCTTTTGTGGCGCCTCTAAAAAAAAATGACGACAATAGGACCCCCTATAGCCACTGAGTTCTACCCGATTATAACGTGTTGGTCAGTCATTGAGGCACATAACAATTTGTATAACTGGGTGCCAAAAAATGGATTCGATGGCAACCCTTGTGAAAAAAAATTTTCACTACATGTGATTCGTCGATCTTTTCTGAATGGCAGCCATCGCCAAACTTTTCCCTAAGTCTTGAAGAAATAGTCGACGGCTATTCGATGTTTTCAGCACTAATGGATTATTAAGTTTATAAATAATATAACTAGCGAGACACGCTACGTCAATTATATTGTAAAACAGCGCCATGGGCCACCGCAAGATTATACGCTTTGTAGAATATCCCTTTGTCCATTGTGTCTACGCCCCCTTTAATCTTATTGTAATAACGGATTATTTCTGGTTTCATTTTTGGACCACTGACACTGTTGCCCGAATGCTATGTAGATAACATGATCACATTTCTATTTTTTTTTAGGAATGTACGAACAAATTGTCACTTTATTGTCTTGTGAAAATCCAAATGTTGAAGTCATCGGCTCACGGTTTTTGGTAGATAACATCTCCGTTGGAATGTAGGATTTATTTTTTTTTTTGAGTGTGCTTACAACTGATAAATCCCATGTGAAATGGTCGACCACTTTTCTTATATGGAATTGCTAAATCATTTCCAATTCTTTCTCCTTGATTTTTTTTCTTTACCGATGGTTGGTTTTCCGGTATATATTTGCCCATTTAGTGGAAATGAGTTTTTTGTATCGCATATCCACCAGATCTTTATGCCATATTTGGCTGGCTTTGAAGGCATATATTGAGTGAATTTTGTGCTTCCTCGATATGGGAATAGTTGCTTGTCTATTACTAGACACTCAGATGGCACATACAATTTACATAAATTACTATTTAGAATTAGCCAAATATCTGTAATTGGCGCTGCTTTATCATTCAGTAATCTCTCGGCCCTGTTATGGTTATTGTCAAATCGCAGAAATCGTAACATTTCGACAAAGTGATCACGCGACATACTTGCTCGGTATAGCGGGTGCGCGTCGCATTTCCATAATTCTTTTACACCTACTGAATTTGCATGATTTACACCCGCCATTATTAGTATATCTAAATATGCATCAAACTGTTCTTTAGTGAGTTCTTTCCAGATCCGAGGCTCTTCTCCCAGTTTAATGAGTGACCATTAATGATTAAATTTGTCTGGAGAAGTTTAGAAGGTAATCTACATCGCGAGAAATAAATAGCTTGAGATTTATTAGCATTAAGCTTAAGACCCTATTTTTTGAAATAAAGTGCAAGCAAATTCAAATATGTGCTTAGTCTAAAAATTATATCGTGAGAGTAAGTATCCGAGGTATAAACGGCTGTGTCGTCAGCAAAAAGAGCAATTTCACAACCCTCAATCTGAGGAACATCATTCAAAAAAATACAAAACAAAATGGGACTAATCACAGAACCTAGTGGAACTCCCAAGTAAGTATGCATTAAAGACGAAGTCGAATTCAGAATCTGTATGTAGAATTTTCTATCTTCAAAGTAGGATTTAAGCATTTTGATCAAAAATAACGGAAATTTTAATAGGAATAGTTTATGTCCCTTAAGCCCCTTAATCCAAATAGAATCGAAAGCTTTTTCAAGATCCAGAAGCACCATACCTGTGGACTTATTTGACTGTCTTTCATCTTTGACATGTTGAATAATACGGTTAACCTGATGTATTGAGGAATGCTGGTGACGAAAACCAAATTGTTGAAGAATTAGCACTCCATTGGATTCGATGTGGTCATTGAGCCTGTTTTTGATAACGCATTCAAAATTTTTACTTAAACAGTCCAGTAAATTGATAGCTCGGTAGCTATTGACATCTGAAGGGGGTTTTTCAGGTTTCAGAACCGCCACCACCTTGGCCGTTTTCCACGAATTAGGAAAATAGGAAAGCTTAAAACAGCTGGAAAATAATTGGGTCAGATAGACATACCCCGATTCCGGGAGATGTTTTATTAGAATGTTTGGAATTTTATCTGGGCCCGTAGCTTTGAATGGGCGACTGGATTTTATAATATATTTAACCTCTTCAATTGATACATTAAACTTAGACACATCAAATTCAATGGAATCGCTAATATACTGAATATCTTGGCGGATATCATCGGATTCTGTAACACCAGATGAGATTTCATATTATGATTTTTGGAAAAAAATTGGCAAGAATTTTACATTTATCTGAAGTGACAATTATTTTGCTATTGTCTTGGGGATGGTTTAATGGTGGAATCGCAAAATATTTTTTTTTTTTTTCATGTTTAATTGCTTGCCAGTAAGGTTTAGAACCTTTGACGAGACATTCAAGTTTATTTTGCCATTTAACGTTAACTATTTCATATATTTTTTGCCTTATAACCTAATTTAATAGCTTTACGATATTCTTGAAGAACGGGTCACGTTTTCTCATCCATTGTCTCCGCCTAACATTGCGCAGTTTGATTAAAGATAACACTTCATCCGTGAGTATAAGTTGATACTTAGATGATGAAGATGTAGTGGTTCCTCCTTATCCTTCAGTAGGGTGTAGTGGTTTGGATCGTATACCAAAATAACTTATCCTTCAGTAGGGTGTAGTGGTTTGGATCGTATACCAAAATTTTTAAACCAATTGACATGAGTTTTACCTCGTATTTTGAGATTTTAAGGTCATTCATAATCACCCTAATTTCAGAAGATTTTAGATTTAAAATAACAGGAGGGAATTTCCGAATTTTTTGTGTATTTGTATTTTTATTGCACAAATTAATGGTGTTTTTATTACCCGCTTGTAAAATGCCTTGGAATTTATTACTGGTAGGAATACCATATGAAAACGGGATTGAGGTACCGTTGTTATTTGTTGACGATTTGATTTTTTTCACCGATTGATCTACATCAAGGCCAATTGATAACAATTCCGTTGAAGAATGTCTTTTATTCATGAGTTAGAGACTCTAACTCATGTGCAATCACACTACTAACACAGCACTATTATTGAGTGAAGCTCTACACTGTCCACTAACAAAATAAATATACTTGTAAGAGATTAATTAGATTCTTCCTTTGAAGAAGGACAATTGAAATTTTTGATATATAGTATATAAAAAAGAAAAAAAAATTTTTTTTTTTTTTTTT
The DNA here is from genome assembly GCA_958295665.1 of Tipula vernalis. Classification (NCBI taxonomy): domain Eukaryota; kingdom Metazoa; phylum Arthropoda; class Insecta; order Diptera; family Tipulidae; genus Tipula; species Tipula vernalis. The sequence continues at coordinate 187,389,062 of OY282558.1, forward strand.
TATAATTTTTATAAACACGTCTGCGCTGATTGAAATCAACATTTGAACTGAAGATCAAAATTAATAGAAATGCTTGAATCTGCAAATAAGTCTTCCACATCAGTTATGGCTAATACGGCATTATTATAGTAGGTGAAAAGGTTTACAAATAAAATTAAAAAATGAAAAATTTTAAAAATTACAACTGGCCGAAAGAGGAATACTATTATTACAAATTTCCTTGGAGTAGCAAAAATTAATTGTTGTTAATGGTTGAAGGCAAATGTGTTGCGAACAAAGTAATCGTCAATTAATGTTTTATCAATTTACCCGTATCTATAAACTCTCCCAAAAACAAACCAATCTGATTTAATTGACTTAGATACGAGAACGATGTTGTTTACAGATTAACAATGTCTGTCTACACGAGACATGTACATACCGATTTATCTAAATGGGTCGTTTTGATGTTTAATCTGTTTTTTATATTGACAAGATTAATTCGCTTGACCCTTATCACAAAATTAATTCAACCATTACAATCCCATTCCGTTAACAGTTTAGTTCATTAAATTAAATATTTGGTGTTTCATAGTGGATTTTTAAAAAGGTTAAATAACGTATGCTAGGAAATGAATTAACGAAAATGGAATTCGTTGTAATTTTATTCTACAAAACAAAGATACATTTTAGACACTTTTCTGTTAATCAATATAATCAATTTATAGACGGAAATGTATAGTTATTTATTCCAAAATTTATTTTCATTACGTATTTACTGCAGTAAATATAATGTATTCTTATCATCATGATTTTATCCAAAAACTAGATAATTAAAATTAACATGCTACCTTTTGTTCTTCCTGAGCTTTTTTATAGCATCAAAAATAAATTGTGTGAAAGTTACAGGGAAAACAACAAGTAAAATTTTTTGGATCATTTAACGTGAAAAAATATATATTCGAATCAATTAAGGAGTAACCAACTTATTCCTTTTCCAATAGAACTGTTAATAGATCTTGGAGATTGTTAATTATTTAAACTTGAAGATTGTAACGAATCTGGTAATTTGGGAAAATGCTACTCGCTTGTACTTAAATGAATCTCGCGCACTGTATTTATATGCAACACCAAGTACACGTTTGAATGAAAGGAAAAATAGGTAAATACAAATGCAATGGAATAGAATCGGCTGGAAAAAAAATAAAATATGCAAATACGGAAAATTGGCAAATTAAAAAAATAGGAGAAAGCGAATGTGCAGGCAGTTAATGAGTGATCTAGATCAAAAGGTAAGGTTGTATCATAAAATCCGGTACCGGTGGAATTTTGACGGAAAACGCCGGTATTACAAAAAATGGTATAATGAATATCGCTTTCGCGGTAAGTTTCCATCAGAAATCGTCCGGTAGATATAAGTTGACGGATATCAGTTTCTCATTTAAAACAACCCAACATTTTTCATCTCAAAAATTAATTTGAAAATGTTTTTGTTTAAATAATTTAATACTTCTAAAATATTGACGAACGTCATTTGGAAAAAAATGTAATTTCCGATTTTATGGTTGAGTTGGATAAACATGCAAACAAAATAAAAATTAGATACTACGTGAACTAAATTTTTTAAGACAGTCCAAAAATCAATCTTTTCATCAGGCACAATTTTCATTCTATATATACAGAATGTACTGTGCAGGTTATCATCTATATATGGCTGTCATCTATCTATCGCATATGTCTCTATCGTGTAAATAATACTGATATATGTACTTCTAGGATCGATGGCATAGTTGGTGATTACATGAATTAAATAATTAATTAAAATTAGAGTAAAAAAGAAAAGTTATTGATTTTCTTTCCGGCGTTTTTTTTTTTTTTTTGCTTGATTCAAATTACAGAAAACTACGGTCTGTGCAAAAAGTGCAGTTTTCGTTTAATTTTACGGCAACATTTTTTTCTCTCCTCTTTGCCGAAACTTATGCGTAAATTTTATAAATCGATAATAAGAGTTTTGCAGATGGAATGATGAGCGCAGCTGGTGTGTTACCTCAATTTGCTAGAGTTTCGAGTATGGTAATTAATCCGGATTCCGAAAATCCGGTGTAATAAAATCTCACTACAGAAAATTCCGACTGAACGATATCTCGATCCGATAAAAGCTTGTCTAAGTAAAATCCTAACTCAATAAAATCCTAATGCAACCAAATCTTGCCGGGACAAAATCTCGAAAATCTCGAAAAAATCGTGACATTTAAAAATAAAATCCCGCGCGATATTTTATTTTTAAAAGTTGGGATTTTCGTTATTACATTACTGTACATATGTATGTTATTGATGAGTGGGAAACTATAAAAAGCGCCTCTAGTAGCGGGTTTATAATTTAAAATTATTTGAATAATATTTCCATATATATGTACATAGATTTATGGAAATATTGTTCAAATAATTTTAATTTTGATTCATTAAAATTGCAGAGTTCATCACGGATTGAATGAGTGACGGTCGACGAAGATAGACGTGTTTTGGCTTTCTTTGTGAATTTTAATCGATTTCATTTATTTATTTATTGATGAACATTATGAAAATTATTGTGAAAATGTTTTGTGATCGTATTTTGTGCTTTTTGTTAAGAAAAGTGTTTTTATTTTCTGTGTACAAAGTAGTGATTTTATAGAATAAAATAGTGTATTGTGAATTAATTCATTTACGTGTTTTTAAGTGTTATTAATTCATTTACGTGTTTTACGTGTTTTTATGTTTTGTGGTGCAGTGTGTATTATTAGTAATTGATTTAATTGAATTAAATCAATTATTAATAATCAATTAATTAAATTGTGTTAGTTTAGTTTTTCTTCAAGTGAATTAAAATACATTTGATATTTAATACATGAGACAAGATTCTCGTGTTAAAATTTACATAACGATACCGCTCTGATATCGTTAGCCAGGTAATCCCACGCCATATGCGCTTGTATGTGGTAGTGAGAATAATTATATTATATTGATTTTGTAGTATAATGAAATTCTACGGTAAATACCAGTTATTGGGAATTTTATTGTACTTGGATGGATTTTTGCGATTGATGTGAAATATTTATTATTTTGTTGCAGAAGAAATTCCGTTGGTTTTGTCCATATATGCAGTCCTATTTGTGTGTATAGTTTTTCGTTTACTGTGTAACGGCATTGAGCGCAATTGTTTTTTTTAATTGTTTTCGGCATGGACTGAAAATAATTTAATTAAGGCATTGTCACAGCTATTTTTCGCGCGGAACTAAAACAATTTTGATTCTAAATGATTAAAGAAATTATCAAATTAATGTGCATTCTATAAAACGTCTTATTAATTTGATATTATTTTATTTATTAGAATAGAATTTTATAATGTGCATTTTTACCGTCATATTGTATATGTTCTTGACATACATATAACTCTCCCTTCGTTGGCGTTAGAATTCTCCCGAATTCTGTTAATAATTTTTACTTTAATTTCCTTTTTCTTTATATAGAAGCTATAAATTACTAAATCTCCATTCATATTTTTAGCTTTTAATATTAATTTTAATTTAAATTTAAGAGTGTTGGGTTGGTTTAAATGGAATGGTTGTATGTATTATGTGGTTATGGTTTTAATCTTAATTATATTATATCGGTTAATTAATAATTAAAATTTAAACCTATTTAAGTTGTAGGGGCAATCCACTTACGTCGATAAATACCAATATATCCGCCATCGTAATTAGGTTTGCTTTTGTTCACTTCCCGTATCCCGTTCTCAATAATGGTTGACCGTTATGTAACAGTGTTTCTAGATGGTGCATCCGGCTAATTCCGCCTTTTTAATCGCTGATTGTATGGTGTTTCACGCGTAGACAATTAATTAATTTATTACCGCTGCATCTGTAAATGACGCAACTCTTTCTCAAATTATATTTATAGATGTTGCTACTCGTATGATTTTTATTGTAGCGTCCCAAAATGGTTACCCGTATACTATTGCACAAAATTCGAAAATACACTACGTTGATTAAATGATGTTGCTCAAGCTTTGGAGCACTGCGGATGACCAATATACTTACAAATCACACGCGTGTTTTGTGCAAATCGATTTTTATTATAGCGTCCCAAAATGGCTACCCGTATACTATTGCTCACGTGGGTGGTGCAAATTTATATGATTTATGATATATCGCTCGACTGTGAGCGCGTTACTGCGATATTCCGAATTGTTTGATAATTGCTCGAGTTTTGGAGCACTGCTAGCAGTGCTATCCGGCTCGAAGGACCAAATGTAGGGGCAATCCACTTACGTCGATAAAGATTTCCAAATTAGCAAGTGGCCTTGCGAGTCTCTCCCTGATAAAGATGATTACGGCTGATTTCAATTAAAAGCACATGTAAAAAGGCAAGTTATTTACTTTACACTACTAACTATAAACTTTATTTTCCTTTTCACACTAATTTAATTTTATTTTAATTTTAATTTTAAATGTAAGTTGAAATTCTAAGCCGCACAAAATGACACTGACTAATTTTCCTTTTTATTATCTTTTTGTCAAAAAAGTGTACTAAAAGTTAATTGGTCTAAAACCATTTATGAATGCGTCCCACTACTTTGTCTGTAGGTGAAGGAAAATTTGACGTTTACAACAAATGTCGGCGTATTTTTTCATAAACATGTAAGTATAACTTAAATAACTCGATAACGGACATAATTTTAGTAAATAAATGATTTTTTGAATTCTAAGAAAGTGTACATGCATTATGAAAAGTTTTAGAAGTAAATATACTTACTAACAATAATTACAATTTCTTGTGTTTTAAATTTCAGGTTACGATTTATATGGATGACGTATTAATGATGTTGTTTATATTTTCAAGTTATATGCTGCAATTTGATGATTTTTTATGTGTTTTATGTTGAGAATTTTGATGGCAGGTATTTTTATAGTTTATAATCCTCAACATAAGTTATTTAACGATTTTTGGGTTCTAATTCTAATTAATTTAAAATTTAAGTTTAAGAATTTGAATTTATATATGTATGAATTTTTTAGTTAGCTGGGTTTTATGTATTAACTTTAGATTTTGAATTTTGAATTTAAAATCGCTTGTTTAAATATAATAATTAGAGATAATATAAGATTCATATATTTAGCAAATTAACAAATTATATTACATAAATACTAATTTATATTTATTTCAGGAAGCAAATAGGAAATAAAATTTAATTCTAATTTAACTTAAATATTTTATTGGTGATTCAAATCATAGATTTTATGCGAATTGTTTTTTCAATTGGTACAAAAAGGAATAGGAGCTATTTAATATAATTTAGTTTGTCAACATTAAGCTATTAGTATTTTATGTGTTCTTGATTATTTTTAATTATTGTGCAGTGGGATTTAAACGGAATAGATTATTTAGTAAGCAATTAATTAATTATCAATATGATTTGATTTTAGAGGTATGTCTGGAATTAACTATTAAATTTATATGGTTTTAGGAATTAGATGATTTAAATTCGAATTTTAAATTTTTTTAAAATAAGTAATTACATTAAATTTTTGTGTTGCAATTTAATTGATAATTAAGAATGGATTGGATGCATTGAAATTTGCAGATGGGAAACCGTCATTATTTGAATTATTTATTATTGGACTTTTAGAGCGGAGAAACCGGGCGCGGCTTTTATTTAATTATTGTTCATTATTTATTTGTTTATTTCATTTTTATAGTTAATTTATTAACTTTAATTTAGTATGGAAAGGTTGAACTATTAGTATTTAAGCTATTTAAGCAGAAGAAGTAATAAACAATTAATTATTTAATTTTGATTTTAGTGGTATTCCTGGAATTAGTTAATTAATTTCTTTAATTTCTGGCAATAGCTAGTCAACCAGGAATTGGAACTACATTTTTAAGGGTTTCAGATTTTGGTTTTTGATTTTAGAATTTTAGTTTAAAAAAAGACATTTAGTGTTTAAAATTCATAATTTACGATTACAATTTTTATGTATGTAGATTTTCAGGTTATATAGTTAGTAATTAATTTGCTGTCCTTTAATTTAGATGTTGAATTGAATTTATTTTATTTAATGGTGTAAGGGACTGATTTTAAATAAAGAATTAATAGTGAAGTAAATGAGGTTTTGGGTTGAAATTAAATTAAGTTTTATTAAAATTAAGTTGAATTAAATTTAGTGAAATTAGTTTTTCGGTGTAATCGAATCATATATCATAATATTATTGTTGATGTTGGTATTGTTATTGATCTGGGTGTTGGTGTTAGTGTTCGTATTGGTGTTAATGTTGATACTTATTGATATTAATGTTAATGATAGTTTTGGTATCAGTATTCATATTGGTTAGTTAAAAAGGTTTTAGTTTAGAAAATTCCTGAGAAACTCGACCAAGATGACACTGGCTGAGGTGACACGACGATGGCCTGATGGTAGTTAATTTAATTATTGTGAAACTATTAATGTTAATTTATTTGTGGTACATAGGGATTGATCTATAATTTATTTCAGAGAATTAAATTTATACTTAATTAATTTAGGAATAGTTATTATAAAGAATTATTGCATATTTTAAATTTAGAAATTTCTTTCAATTATGATTAATAAATGGTAATATTATTTTTAGATTATATTATATTTATTGTTGTTTTAATATTTCTCTTAATTGTTGAAAGCTAATACTTAAATATTTGAAATTATAGAGCGGTTGGACTAAGTGAGAGTAGAAATAAATAACTAATTTGTTTTTTAGTTTCAGAAGAACATCGAAATATATTTTATCATCAAAATTTGTTAATCGGAAGTTTGGAGTATTATATAAATATAAACTCTACATAGTTTAAGATATTATTTCAGATCGATCAGGTTCCAACGTTTTATTATTAATATTTTAATTGTGTTGTCATTGTGCTGTCATAAAACACTAACTATCGGCTTTATTAGGTGTCTGTAACCGGGCCGAGTCTGTCCTCACTAACATTCCTTTCCCATCCCGCGATTTTGTTACATGTAAAAAGGTGTACGATGGCTGCCTGGCCAGGGGCGAATATCACACTATTAGACTTATGTGGTTATCGATGTGGCGCCTTTCTTTACGGGGTGAATATTGCTATGTTTGGCTTCATGAAAAGCTGAGTATGATGGTACATATTTCTTTGGTGAGGGAGAGTTATGGTGTCGTGTTGTAACATGGGTATAGTGTTGTGGTATTCTCATTTATAATACGGGAGACTTGCTTAATGCTTGATCGTACATTGAAATCAATCCAAAAAAAATTAAAATTGTAAAGAGTTCATCACAAAATGCTACTCATACAAAATGTAAAGTACGGTTTTTCACGGATGAGAAATTGGTCCTAAACTGTCCTAAACATACAACAATAAATGTGAATTTGGGAATGTATAAGGGTTAAGTAAATAAACAATGTCATTTAGGCGAAAATTATATATTATAATAAAAACATTTATATTTTTGTAATATTGTACATTAATATATATTTTCTAACGGAACTAGACCCATTATCCAAAACATATCACTATTTCGGAAATGTTGGAGAAAAGTAGGTTAGGATTCCATTTTTACTTGCTTAGTATGTTTAAATCAAAAATTAAAATTTTCATAATTTTTTTTTTTCGATACCTAGTTATGTGTCATTGCCCCACAGCTACGAAGAACCACATCGATGGAAACATAGGCATCGGTTACAAAAATAGAATAAGCAAAATAAAATTACAAAAAATAATAAAGTAGAATAAGCAAAATAAAATTACAAAAGATAATAAAGTAGAATAAGCAAAATAAAAAAACGCGAGCGAGTCTGTCAGTACTCGGGAAAGATATGTGTAAACATCTTAAAGCGTTTGGGGAAATAGACAGGACGTTTTCTGGAAGTGAGGTGGAACCATTATTTACCATCTCTCATGAAAACGGAAAAAACATATTTTTCTGATATTTCCAATTTCGTCGACGTTACTGTGTATAATTGTAATCACCCAAAACCAACACAAATGTTTATTTTTAGACATTTCTGTTGGTTTTGACGTAACGACTCCTAAATCATTGCCGTATAAAATACACCAATATAATATAATTTAATATTTTTTGACACAGAAATATAATTTTTTCATGCTTTCTAGTACTAAATGAGAAATATTTGGTGAAATATGTTGGCTATTAAGGAACATGGAACTAATAATTTTTTTTTAATAATTTTGAAATAATATTTAATAATTGCTTTATTCATTTTAACAAAATATTTTATAAAACTATATCTCTATGGTAAGATCGATACAATAGGTTTATGAAAACTAAAATAAGAAATATATATTTGAGATTCCAAATCACTCAAAAACCGTTGAAATACTGCATCAATAACTGTGCCGGATGGAGTAGTAGGGACGTCTCTTTTAGAGTTCATTTCAAGTTGAAACGTGTCCTTTAGAAACGTAATTAGCGGTTCGGCCGTCGGCATGTTAAAATTTATATTAAAATCGCCACTCAGAATCATCGGCCGAAGGTGATAGTCCTTTTTTAGTAGAGCCGAACCACTTTCAGTAAATGGTAGGAGTACAAATTGAATAAAGTCGATAATCTTCGGGACAGGCTGATTTGGTGAGATATACACAACTACTGAAAGGAATGTCCTCGAATTTGGAAGTTCACATACAGCAGCGCATATATCCCCGATATCTTGTAATTCTACTCCTAATCCAGTTGCTTGGCGGTAGGTTACGTCCATGATTGGAGTGACAACTTGAGAACTGGTTCGATGTTTATAAATGGCTACGCCAGCAGCCCGCTTCTGTGGTCGTTTAAATTGAACACAACAAAAAAAATTTGGAATATCAATTTGTTCGTTGTCGTCCAGCCATGTCTCGGAGAGCATGAGCAGAGTGCAATTTTGAGTTATCTCGTCACTGAAGTCGTTGCAATGTGCTCTCAGGCTTTGGCAATTAAAAGTAAAGAATGAGATTTTATTATTGATAAAATCGTATATATTTTCCTGGCACGTACGTAATGAGTTTGTGGTAAGGCGCAGGAACTCGTTTCGAAGTGAAATTGTAGAAACTGCATTTTTGAGTCCGTGGTAAAACACATGCTCATCCGTAGGTGATACTATAAAGAGACCTTCGATACTCGTGACTCTTGATAAGGCAACGTATACGAGTTGCTGAGCGTGCCCCTTTTCATACGTATATACAATAACATCAAACGTGCCACCTTGTGATTTATGAATTGTCATGGCACAGGCGGGCGTGAGAGGAAAATGATTGCGCTTTGCAACAATAGTTCGATTATTGTTGAGGTAAATAGAAGAAGTTCTTCGAGCGATTGGAACTAATTCTCCGGGTATGTTTTTATTCTGCATATACTTTGCTGCAAGTTTTCTAGCATTTTGGCCAATTCTTGGATTACCCGAAAATTTTATCCAGATTCGTTTGACGTCTCCAATGTTCGAGTTGTCATTTTCGGTAATATTTTCAATTCTCTCAACAAATTTTAAGTGGCCGTAAGTTCCGTTCGACAATCCATCTGCCACATCGATATTAGTTGTGATCAAATAAGGTTGACCAATTACAAGTATGAGCTCGTAGGGCAAACCCCCTGTATCAATCAACTCCATTTTATGCAGCTTCTGTCGCACAAATGACAGCTGTTCGGTACTGTGATACCCAGTAAAACCGTCGTTCGATATGGAAACGATCTTATCTGGAGCTGCATTGAGCACATACTGATTATATGCGTTTACGTCCCTATTTCTCAAAAAGAGTCTGACACCATTAGGACAAAGTTCATCCGCCCGTGCCTTTGTGAAAAATCGGGATTGGACCAGATTCTGCTCGACGGGCTCCAGCTTTTCACCATTGCCAATTTTAGTGAGAACACAAGAGAATTGAGCGTTCGACTGTCGCATGACTTGATCCAGCTCATAGAATTTAAAGCCTCGCCATAGTGTAGGGCCAACGACACTCGCCTTGATCTGCTGGAAAATTGGAGTTGCCCGGACGGGAGGCAGTTGTCGCAAATCTCCTATCAAAAAAATATCTTTTCCACCAAAGTTGTGAACGAAGTCTCCCGTAATTTGCTTCAATCTTGCGTCGACCTGATGTAACAGTTCCGCTGACATCATGCTTATTTCGTCGATAATAATACATCGAACGTATTTGAAAAGCGTTCGATATTGTTGAACCACTTCATTGGATAGTGGCAAGTTCTTTCCGATTGAAATTTTTAATGCAGTGTGGACCGTGAGCCCATCGATGGCTACTGCTGCTTTGCCAGTCGACGCGCATGTAAGATAAGCGTTACAATAGCCATCGGTTTCATTAAAGCGATTGTAAATCTCCATTAACAATTTGATCACAAACGTTTTTCCACAGCCTGCGGGTCCAGTGAAAAAAATTTGCAACGGCTCAACGTTAGTTTTATCGAGAAGAGTACTTATGACGTGCATGATAAGTCCCTTTTGCCGAATATTAGACAAGCGCATTAAATTGTTAAAATCCTCTTTTAACATAAGATTCTGGCGTTTCTTCACAATTGGCCCAAGGCGGTTAAGTAAGGCTAGTCTTATGTCTGAATTAATTTCCGCATTTGCAGCAAGATCGAAATCGGAAAATGGATCAGCTTCGGCGACACGAGTTGATAGTAAGTCTGATTCTTTGTTAGCGATACACATTTGCCGGCAGATCTCAATGGTCTTTCCTATGTCCAGATCTGACTCAAATTCTTTTCTGTGCTGCAGAATAATCGCCTCGTTTTCCTCATATAACCGCAGAAACTTCTTCTCAGCCAGAATTTCCAATTCTTCATTGCGAAATGGTAGATATAGTGTGACCATTTCACGTTTATACTCATCAACTTCAGCCGCCATATCGTAATTACGATAGCGGATTATTCGAGGACCTACTTGGCGTCGCTTCCACGTCGTATTGACCACAGTGTAATTGGCAGCTGCTCGTGCCAGACTCAAATCCTCTAGCTCTACCGGCCTCTTTTCGTATTTTTCAAACAAATTTGTCTTCCATACATCAGTAGAATCATCGTCAATCTCCTCTTTTTCCATTTGATCGATTGTTTTCTTTAAGCGTTGTCTTTCTATTGGCCAAACAGTTGGAAGGTAAAGAACGGCCACCGAACTCAATGACATTGGTAGTCGCAGCAAATACCATGCTGCTTCTTGACTAGTTATTTCAACTGCGTTCAGCATATCGATACTGAGTTTCCGAGTTATCTCCACGAAATCGAACTCAGGATGTTCATTCATCGTCGTGATAATCTTACGTTGCAGATTACTAATCCCTCGGTTTGTCTTATTTACGTACTCAACTACATATGCCGCACATGAGTATTCTTCGATTATGAACTGAATATCGGTGTTGGAACCAAGACAATTCAAAATAAATGGATTAAACGGATTGATCCATTTTTCAGTTGTATTCCGTTTGAGGAAAACCTTGGGTCTCGTGATGCCAGCTCTTAATACATCGAGATAAAATTCATTTGAATTAATATTGTGATCTTTGAAGAAGTGGTCGATATCTATATAATCATTTTCTTCAAGTGCTTTCCACAGTTGATTGTATAGCTTTGCGAGATTATTTCGCCGAGTATCACTCGTAGCCATAGGAACGAGGATAACAGTTGATCGGCTTGGCATGAACGGTGCCTCGAAACGACATTTTTGTCCCGCAGCATTGCTCATCCTTTTATAGCAAGTAAACGTATGCTTGTGATGCTGTAGCTTGACGTGTCCGGATGCGTTTTCCTGTGAGACAGATATTAGCCGATTGATTAGATTTATTGCCGCAGGCATATCTGAACCTAGAGCATCTCGAGGAGAATCTTTTAGCCATAGCAGAATATGAGCGTGCGGACTACCGCGATGCTGAAATTCAATACGTTTGAAAAAATGTGATACGTAATTCACACCAAATGGACTAAAACATTTTGATTGCAGAATTCCTATTATGGTGTCCACCAGTTTATTAAAATGAATTGCGCAAGTGACTGGATCTTCGTTTACAAGTGTGGCTTTTGTGATGTAGTGAAGTTGATGGAATGCATCAGCGTCGATCTCAGCACCATTATTTTTAAGCTTATAAAGCAGTTTAATTAACTTCGGCCATCCAATTTCGTTTGCGCTCATTGTAAGGAAGAATGTCGGCTTACCAAGTTGTCGAATCATCGCAAACAGATCTCGCTTACGTGTTGCCCAGTAATACGTTGAGTTCGGGATATGACGTAAGAACGCTAAATTGTTCTCGATACATCCATGAATGTAGTCTTCAGATTGTATTTGCGCTCTTGTCAACGTATTGTCTCTACCAACAAATTTGAAGGCTACCTGCAGAGAATCGCGCGTGCGTATACGCATAATTTTCATTGCCATATATAGCAAGTGAGTCGGACTTACCCCTCGTCGATCAGCTCTTCGCAGCTCGCTTGTTGCCATCATAAACGGTGTTACCCTGATTTGTTCCTTAAATGCTCTGAATTGCCCAAGATAGATGGAAGGGAACGACAGTTCCTCGCAGTGCTCATCAAATAGAATGCATTTAGGCAAGCTATTTTCTCCCGGAGCAATTCGGAGATACATTTCCTCATTCCAGAGCAAAGTCTGCTGCTGAGCTATCAAATTTTCTTCCATATCTACCAATTCACTTAATTCAGAACGGTCCATCTGAACTACTGGCAACTCTTCAGCAGAGAAGAACGATTCGTTGATATTAACATCATAATATTTGTATAGTTCTTGCTGAACCAAATATTCGAGCCAAGATTTCACAACGCTCTTTTTAACAAACCCCATCAGATAATTTGATTTGTGAATTTGTTTACGTTTTATGTGTACGTTAATGGCGTAATCATCGTCGAGTTCACGTGGAAGTAAATTAACCATGTTATTTACTGATACAGGCACGTTAATCACTTGTCCTAAAATTCCATATTGGCCATTACCATGTCGAAGCCTTCTAATGGTCATGAAAGGTAGTCGTGGTGAGATCAAGCGCTCTGTTATTAGATCCAGTTCCGGCAGATGGGCTGGCTTCAATGGATAAGTGAAGCCATTTGATTTAGATAAATTTGGGATTTTAGTTTTGCTGAGTGATAAATAGCAAGTACCACAAACGAGAGCTGTTTCAAGATTAATTTGGGGAAATTCGGCTGTGAGAATACCTGTGGAACATGGTGGTGGGTTTCTGACATCACTTTCGTACCACAACCGATCGCACACACTACATATAGCACCAAAGTTGTTATTCAAGAATTTTTTTTTAAACTCAGCGTGAGCTTTGGAGAATTCGACAATGTTCGATATTATATTGGATGTACTTGTAGATGGCGCTGAAACTAAACACGAGTTTACAACACAATCTCTCCGGTTTCGTGACCGTTCGGTACTGCTACGTGCAATTTTTTTCGGCTCTGGTCCTCCAGTTTGTAGCTTTTCCTCACGTTTCCGTTTCTTATATTCTCTCATATATTCTGCATTTGTTTTACCCATTTCTGAAAAATGTGGATTTTCTTAATTAATTTAACAATAATTTTCTTAATTAAACAATTTTTTTAACTTATGCAATGATACACAGAATTGCTTATACACCATTAAAAGTTTGGTGCGTCCGAAATGCGTATTTAAATGCACATTTTTAAATCAAATTAAATTTCATTATAATGACATCAACCAAGAACGCACCATTTATTAACTTCTAGATAAAATTTTTATTTGGATTGTTTTTGTCTTACAATTTAACACTATTTATCAAACTTTAAAACAAGTACTCATATTAATTGTATACAGTTAACTAACTAAATCTTAACATATTGACTCAAAAATGTTATTATTATTATTGATATTAGGATATTTTCTATTCAGATCTGGACCCTTCTGAATATTTTTGGTTATTTTACGTTATTTTTGAGAAACTTGTTCTTTGGCTTTTTCTTCTTAAAATCGATCAATTGTAAATTAATAACTCCATAAGCCACCAATACAACGTTTTTGCAATATTCACCTTCGGTGGTGCTATCAAAACAACAAAAATAGGCACCATACATAGTTTCAAATAAAACTACTGTAACATAACTTCAAAATAAATTTTTTTTTTTAAATTAATTCATTCGAGTTACCTTAGAAAACGCAATCAAAAATTGCATGTCTCTTGTTACTCCAAAAACATAATAATAAAAGTTTGACCTTCAGTATAAGAATTCTGTGCATTACACTAAAACTAAGACCAAACAAAACTACATAATGGTGGTTCCGAATTAAACTGCACAGATTTTTCACACGTTAGCTGAATAGAAACTAAAGGAATCTGGATACATTATTTTGTTATTATTAATTCCAAATGATATAATTATGCATTTTTATTATTATTTTTCTAATTTTACATAAATATTATACATATTATGTCAAAATAAACAAAATCGGTAAACGATTTTGTGATTTACGGGGAACTTTTAGTGAACGAATCTGTACACTATTTTGTTTTCAATTTTTTATTTTTGCTATGGGAATTAAAAATTTTTGGTGTTTTGTTTCCATATAGTTAATTTCAACAATCATAAAATAATTTAACAATACTTACTATCTTCACTGAATGAATTATTTCACTTTTGATGAAATTTTATTAATGTTTTGAAATTAAACAATGTCAACTGTTGCACTACACAATAACAAACTACAAATAATATGATGTAAAGTCAATAGACACCAGGTGGCACTTATAAACCACATTCATTATTTTAAATCAAATTAATTTCCGGTAATTTGGAATTTTTGAAGTCCAATAATTTGCAAACCCGATCATTTTTCAAACTGAATTTTACAGCTATGCATTTTTTAGAATTGCAAAGCATTTATAAGATTTGCATTCACAAAATTAAGACAATATTATAAAAAACGGAGTAAAATTTTTTTTTGAACTTTTTTGAATTTTTTGTTATATTTTAAATCAATATGGCGACCGCGCTTGTTTGATCAAGTTCATCACCAATACATAAGAAGCAAACAAGTATATGGAAATTTTTATTATGTATATCAAAGCAATCCAGATTTTTTTATTATTTTTATTATAATATGAACGACGTCATTTCTCCTTACCCATTTCCGTTGCATTTTTATCGAATTACCCTCATATTCGAAAAGTGCATAGCGCGCGGTAAGATGTTTACACATCAATTATAAAAAATAATCATAATAAAATTGTCGTTGTCTGTTATTCGAACTTCCATAAATACCGTTCGCTTACTAAACAACGTGTTCATAATTTTTAAATTGTACTAGCGTAAGCAAGTAGTCCACAAAATTGTGCTAAATTTATTTAAAAATAAAGTTCATTGTAATCTACAAGAAAAATAATGTGTTATATATCCCGCGACACCACAACTCGAAACATATAACTGGCGCAGTTAACGAAAGTGAAAATTATTTTTAAAAAATTAAATTTAGTGTGATTAAATCGATAAAAAGTTTAATTTAGTGTGATTAAATCGATAAAAAGTAATTAAGAAATTAAATTTATTGTGAAAAAAAAGACAAACTTTTCGGACAAAAAGTGTTACAAAACTCAAAAAAAAAAAAAAAAAAAAAATTTCAATTAAATTCGGTGAAAATGAAAATCTTGCTCATTTTGGCTATAAGGTAAATCATTTTTTTTATTATTCATATAATTAATCCTTTTTCCCTATACTATACTAACAATTGTGGAAAAGTTATTGAACCCAAGATTTAGAACTTGTAAAAATCTTTTATTTTCGTATACGTATGAAATTTACTAAAACGAAAAATCGCAATTTATCCGTATAAAACTCTATAGATAAAGTGCAAACGATTATAGAAATATAGATCGTATCGCGAAATCTTATCAAATTCTTTGACAACGCGATCCAAAATAAGTGAGCGGGTTATCACTAAATATTTTTTATGGGACAAAATTCAAAACAAAACGACTTGACCAAAATTAAAGAACAGTTTGAAAGCGATTCAAATAAACTATCAGGATTATTAGAAAAAATTAAGTTAGAGCAAATACAAAATAAAAACCTCCAAAAATTAAAAATGGCAAATATTAAAGAAATTTTAGAAATTTTCGACGTAGATAAAATTACTAAGAATATTTTACCCTACGATGGAAGTAAAACAGACTTAGTACGATTCCTAGATTCTGTAGATAATACGATTCAAATTTACCGAAATTTAGACAAAAATTCGGAACATTATAAAATCATAGTATCTAACATTAGAAGTAAAATTATAGGCATAGCTAGTAATTCTTTAATAACACATAATGTAAATACAACAAATTGGAAAGAGATAAAAGAACATTTAGTGAATAAATATGCTGATAGCAGAGACGAATCAAACTTACAGTTTGAACTATACAGTCTCGTCAGAAATAATTTATCACCTCAAAATTTGTTCGATAAAATCCAAAATCTGTTGTAGTAAGGTCATTAATCAAGTCAAGCTTCACAACGATAATCAAGAAATTATCGCTCATCAAATTAAACAATACAATCAAGTTGGTTTAACAATTTTTACCGCAGGTCTAAAAGAACCTCTAGGAGGCAGAATTAGATCTATGCAACCTAAAAATCTCATAGAAGCACTTGAATTTATTACTAAGGAGCAAAACATTAACAAATTAAAATATAACAACCAATCAACAAATAGTAATTACTCGTATAATAACAACAACAAAATCAAACAAGAATCTTATAAAACTACGGAAAATAATAATACCAACAATCAAAAATCAAGTAACAACAAAAATTACAGCCCCAACTATAAACCAAACTATACTCCTAATATTAAGAAATTTCAAAATAATTACATGAACAACAAATCGCCGGAAACTAATGATAATACCCAAACCAAAAGAGAAATTAAAACCGAACATTTTAACATTGAGACGGAAATCAATGATGAGATTTTTAATTAATAGCCTTGGAAAATCTACTATATTCAATATAGAAAACATATCTAAACTACCATTTATAACTCTGTCAATCGACAAAAAAATCCTAAAATTTCTTATCGACACGGGGGCCGATAAATCGTACATCAGCCCTGATGTCGTAGACAAAAACTTTCGAACACCTACTGATTTAAATATAACCAGTTTGTTCAACTCTACCACTATTAATGAAAAACAATCATAAAATTTAACGAATTCAACCACCCTATAGAATTATTTATACTAAAATTTCATAAATTTTATGATGGTCTAATAGGCTACGAAAACTTAACAAAGCTTAACGCTAACGTTTTATTAGAAACAATGCAATTAAAAAGCCCCAATTTCTCACTAAAATTACACGACAAAATACAGTCATGTATCAAACCATTCTTCTTAAACGCTCTGGAATAAGTAATAATAAGAGCACCAGTTTCAATAAAAATCTGTGAATTCTACATTAAACCAATAAAAATACAAGAAGGAGTTTACATCCAAGAAGGGATTTACAAAACTCATTCACCACACTTGGCATACGTAGAAATAATCAATCAATCAAATAACAGTAAAGAAATTTTCTTAATTCAACCAATAATTGTCGAAGAACTGAATCAATATCATGAAATCAATTTTCATACATCCCAGGAACAAAATTCCATCCAAAATATTGAATCTAAACTAGATCTAGCTAATCTAAATAGGGAAGAAAAAAAAGAAATCGTAAAACTTTGTAATAAGTTCGAAGATACTTTTCACGACGATAAAAATAAGTTAACATTCACACATAATGTCAAGCATAAAATTGATCTTAATAATGAAAAACCAGTACATGTCAAACAATATCGACATCCTGAACACCAAAAAAGTGAAATAAAAAACGAAATCAACAAACTACTATCAAATGGAATAATACGTCCTTCATATTCACCTTGGAGTAGCCCAATATGGTTAGTTCCAAAGAAGAGCGATTCCCAGGGTAATAAAAAGTGGTGTCTCGTAGTCGACTATCGCCAACTCAATAGCCAAACGATAGACGATCGATACCCACTCCCAAATATTTCAAATATACTAGACAAACTTGGAAAAGCTAATTATTTTTCCACTATCGATCTTGCGGCGGGTTTTCACCAAATTCAAATCCACCCAGACGATATATCAAAAACAGGGTTTAGTGTCGAATCAGGACACTATGAATTCTTAAGGATGCCCTTCGGTTTGAAGAATGCTCCGAGCACTTTTCAACGAATCATGGACAATATCCTTGGAGAATTACAAGGGAACCACGTTCTGTGCTACATGGATGATATTATCGTGTTTTCCACTAGTTTACAGGAACACATTATAGACCTTCAAAAAGTATTTATAAAATTGCGCAACGCAAATTTAAAAATACAACTAGACAAAACGCATTTTTGTCAAAAACAGATTGGATTTCTCGGGCACATAATTACACCCGAAGGCGTCAAGCCAAATCCATCAAAAATTGAAGCTATAAAAAATATTAATCTACCTAAAACCCAAAAAGAAATAAAATCATTTCTTGGCTTAATTGGTTACTACCGAAAATTCATCAAGGATTTCGCAAAAATAACCAAGCCACTAACAAGTTGTCTAACGAAAAAATCAAAAATTGTAATTGACGACAATTACAAAAATTGTTTCGAACAATGTAAAACATTACTAACGAATGAACCAATTTTAAAATACCCTGATTTCGAAATTCCTTTTACGTTAACAACCGATGCAAGCAACTTCGCCATAGGAGCAATCCTTAGCCAAGGTGAAATAGGTAAAGATTTACCTATAGCATATGCATCGCGTACACTATCAAAAACCGAGACAAACTATGCGACTATCGAGAAAGAACTCCTAGCCATAGTTTGGGGTGTAAAATATTTTCGGCCATATTTATATGGAAGAAAATTTAAGATAGTCACAGATCACAAACCGTTGGTATGGTTATTTAACGCCAAGGATCCGACGAGCAAAATCGTCAGATGGAGACTTCGGCTCGAGGAGTACGACTATGAAATCCTGTACAAGAAAGGAACCTCGAATACCAACGCAGATGCTCTATCTCGTATAGAAATTAACGAATGTTTAGCAAATAAAAAATTCAAATATCCCGAAACAATAGATTCGATAAAACAAATAAATTCAAATGAATATTCTAAACCCGTAGAAAATTCACTAGGTACCCAAGTCAGCAAAGACAATAAAAACAAACCACACGAAATTAACATGTTACAACTCATAGAAAATTTTGAAACTCTGGATATTAGCGAACCCATGGATAAAATAGTTAATATCCCTGAGACATTAACACCAATAAATAACTTCAAACGTCAAATCGAAATTCTAGTCGACGAGGATTTCGAAACGATAAATGAAAGATTTAAAATAAAATTCAGCAAATACAAACAATATACAATCAGGAAAAAGAAATATACACCTGAAGATATTAAGTATTTAGCGGAGAAATATATTAATAATACCATCTCAGCAATTAAAACTGATAATGAAACAATTAAAATATTCAACGATTATTTCAAACAAAATCCAAATTTAAAAATAGTCAGATCTAAAATCTCACTAGAAGATATCACAGATCATGACAAACAGCAAGAAATAATCAAAACAACTCATATACCATATCATAGAGGTATAATCGAGAATTTTGAAAAAATAAAAAAGTTTTATTTTTTCCCTAATCTAAAGCAAAAAATCACTAGATTTGTGAACAATTGCGATGTTTGTAAACTCAACAAATATGAGCGCAAACCTATTAATCTCAAATTTCAAATTTCCCCAACACCAAACGGACCAATGGAAATACTCCATTGCGATACCTTCGTGTTGAGATCTAAAACATTCCTTACGATTATGGATAAATTTTCCAAATTTATCTCCATTTTCGAATTGCCTAATCGGAAATCTCAAACCATAATCAGAATGTTTAGACATTTTTTCTCTCGAGAAGGAATCCCAAAGCAAATGACAATAGATTCAGCCACGGAATTCAACTCAGAAATATTCAATAATTTTATGAGTATGCACAATATAGAATGGCATACAACCACAGCTAAGTCATCTACAGGAAACAGTCCTATAGAGCGAGTCCATAACACCTTAACGGAGTTAGTAAGGATAATTCATAGCGAAAATAAAGATATGCCAATATACGAGCTAATGGATGAAGCAACTTTTGCATATAATAATTCAATTCATAGTGCAACAAATCTCACACCATTCGAATTACACAAAGGGCATATAATTATAAAAAATATTCCAGAAAATTTGCCAGCACAATCGGACGAATTTCTAGAAACAATTCGTAAAAAATACCAACAAGTCGCAAAATATATTGCACAACTTCAATTACGAAATAAAACAAAAAATATTAAAGCACTCAACACTGAACGTGATGAGCCAAGACAATTTTTCGAAAACGAAAAGATATTTGAAAAAACTACAACTAGGGACAAGTTAGTTCCAAAATACATAAAACATGTAGTTGAAAAAAATAATGCAGTAACCGTAGATACTAATAAACGAAGAGTTCACAAACGTAAAATACGAAATTGTAACAAACACATCAATAAAGACAACATCTTATTGCAGGATACTCCTGGATGCTCAAGGTCAAACGATAGAACACTTCGACCTCAGTAACGGAAAAGGCGTACTAGCTCTCCAACAAGGTAAAACCAGAATAATAGAAGCTTATTCAAAATTATTCCATATTATCGAATTATCCGATATACGAAATAATGTAAACCAAATCAATAATACCTTCAACGAAATAGTTCAAATGATGAATCATCTAAAAATTAGAGATATACAAGCAGTAATAGCGGAAAGAAGAATGAAAAAATTAGATTCCTCACTGTACAATATATTGCCCAATACCTACAAAAGTAGAAGCAAAAGAGGACTATTTAACCCTTTAGGAAGTTTTATAAAAGCAATAACAGGAAATCTAGATCAAGAAGATCTTACTGACATTCAATCATCAATAAAAAAGCTAGATAATGGTCAATACGAACTTATCGATAAATACAATGATCAAATTAAAATAAATAATCAATTAATAGATCAAAACATTTTATTAACAGAACATATTAATAACCTAACTATAAAAATGAACACATGGATAAAATCAGCATCCATAGCTAGCAAAAATTTAACAGAAGGAACATTTTTAAACCAATTATTTTTACAATTGTTCGACCAAATAGACATAGTTCAGGATCAAATAGACGAAGTTCACGAAATTTTAACTTTTTCTAAAATTAACGTAATTAGCAGACACATACTTGACAACGAGGAAATGGAATACGTAACGTCAGAATTCGATAAAGATAATTTAAAAATTAGTTCGGAAGAACAAATTTATTCTCTTTTAAAAATAAAAGCATTTTACAATAATACTGACTTAGTAATAATCATAGAGATTCCACAATTTACTAACGAAACTTTTAACATGTGTAAAATCCAAACATATCCAGTAAAAAACCAAATTATTAACCAACCTTATAACTACATAATCCTAAACTCCAATAATTATATGGTAATAAATAACCTTTGCCCAACAATCGAGCAAATATTCATATGCGAGAAACAACAAATCTACCCAATAACCGGACACTGTATACCAGAGTTATTGAACAATCAAAACACGAGCTGCACAACACAATACATGGAGCCAGCTGAAGAAGTCAAACAATTGGACGATGGATACCTTTACATATCATCACCTGAAGAATTATCAATTACATCAACATGCAATATGAAACAAGCACGAGTTAAAGGAATAAAACTAATCAAATATTCGCAATGCATAATCAACGCAAACAATAAAATATATTCCAACACAAAAACTCAACGCAAGCAGAAACTAACATTAATACAACCTTTGGACAATATCAACATAAATTTAACAACACAAGAATTTATCGATCTACCATTATTAACCGAGCAAACTATTCACAAATTGGATAGAATAGACAACAGAAGCAAATATATTCAAATTTACCAACATTCGATCGTTGCATTTACAATAACCATAATTTTAATTATAATACTAATTATTTTGTTTATTCACAGAAGAAATAAACAAACTTTCAAGAAATTTATTCTTCCAAAACTAATAACAACCCATAGGGATGGTTCAGAAGTCGAGGACAACTTCAGTCTTCCAAGGGAGGAGTTATGTGTCATTGCCCCACAGCTACGAAGAACCACATCGATGGAAACATAGGCATCGGTTACAAAAATAGAATAAGCAAAATAAAATTACAAAAAATAATAAAGTAGAATAAGCAAAATAAAATTATAAAAAATAATCATAATAAAATTGTCGTTGTCTGTAATTCGAACTTCCATAAATACCGTTCGCTTACTAAACAACGTGTTCATAATTTTTAAATTGTACTAGCGTAAGCAAGTAGTCCACAAAATTGTGCTAAATTTATTTAAAAATAAAGTTCATTGTTGTCTACAAGAAAAATCATGTGTTATATATCCCGCGACACCACAACTCGAAACATATAACTACCTATATGAGGTTTCTACGGCTGAAATGGTCATTTTCACATTTCCGGAAAATGTTTTGGAGAAGTAGGTTAGAAAAGCCGCTTAGAAAATTAAAATCTGAAAAAAAGCTCGTAAATGATATTGTGAAAGGTTGGAATATTTTAGACATGATACACAGGGAGGCAACACAATCAGAAGACAAATATATTTATTCAGAAGCGGCCCCTTTATCAATAA
Organism: Tipula vernalis; assembly: GCA_958295665.1. Lineage (NCBI taxonomy): Eukaryota > Metazoa > Arthropoda > Insecta > Diptera > Tipulidae > Tipula > Tipula vernalis. Next base: position 187,411,800 of record OY282558.1, read on the forward strand.
TATTAATGCGAAAATCAACCTTATCGCATCTAAATTTTAAAAACACAATTGTATATGCAATAGGTAGTCTAAACCATCATGATTATTTTTTTTATGATTATTGATAGCGGTAGGTAGTATGGAAGAAATAGATAACCTTTTGGGTTTGTATTTTTGGTTGTTCCAAATTTCAGAATGTGATATTTTGTAATGCTCAAACCCGCCTTAAACGGAAAATCGAAGTACAACTGAAATCAAATACCTACCGTTTTCCTGATGAAGAACTACCGTAAAATGGGGTGAATAGAAACACTTTTTAAGTTTGCAGGCATGTAGTTTTAAGAGGATACATGTTTTAATAATCCAAATTATTTTAAAATGTGAGTAATGGTCTAGTTAACCCTTCCTAAATTAGTTTGGTTTTTTAAAGATCAATATGGCGGTCTTTTTTTATAAAACGCCCCTGTTTCTATTCACCTGCCATTGGGGTGAAGAGAAACAGTCATAGATTTTAAAGGTTTTTTCTATTCCGATAGTTCGTCGGTTATCTAAACATTGGTTATGATAAGAAAAAAAAATTTTTTTTAAACGATAAAAAATAATTTCAAACTTTATTTGTATAATAATTCATTAAACAATAAAACCTCAACACTCTACAGGTAGATTAAGTTTACCAACCACGTGTCCAAAGTCCAACTAAGCAATGTCTGGCACGTCCGGCAGTCCATGACTAAGTTCAGGGAAATCATTAGTTATCCTCGGCCGATAAAACTTACCTTTAAAACTATCGTCGATGATTGATTTTACTAGTCCTATATATGGTTTCTTATTAGAAGACGAAGTTCCAAGATTATGGTTATTTACATAAAAATTAACTATTAGCCAATCTCCTGGCCTTATTTCTTCCTTTTTAATTGGATTGGGATAGGTTTGCTTTCCAGTTCCAATGGAAGACACCTGTTCATCATATTCATCAATTGAATCATTTTCCAAAATATTTATTGAAGAATCTGTGTCGTGGAGGCTCATTTGGCCCGAACATTCAGAGCTGTCTGACTCAGTTGCCACGACGCTTTTGCCAGGAACAACTTGAATTCTACTCCTCTTTTTCCGAATAGGTTTTGCGGTTTCCTCGTATCTGATTTTCTTAAGATGTTCAACAAAACTTGCATCCAAACTATCTGTTTGAACCGTGGTGTCCCGGGCTGAAGGTAACCTCTCTAATACTGCCGTTCTATCAAGAGGGATGATCTCACATTTTGTAAAGCCTGATTTGATATTATTGGATCCCTGTTCAACAATCATGGTCATCAATTCATTGAGCAATCGAGGGAACTTACCCTTGGGCAAAGCCACCTCGCGACTGCCAGGTCCACTTTTCAATTTCTCGAGAATTTTCCGCCAAGATACTTTTAATGGATGGAAAAATGCAACATCCAGAGGTTGAGTTAAATGTGTGGAATTTAATGGAATAAACACCATGTGAATTTCATTTTCATTGCACAACTTGATGGCGTCGACTGTTAAATGTGAGCTCAAGTTATCTCCAAACAATATTCGTTTGCCTGGTTGCTTTTTTAAATAAGGGGTGGCAATTGATACAAGCTAATCTTTGAAACAATATCTATCGAACTATCCTGATTTTTTCGGTTGTATCTGGTTCCTTTAAGCCCTCCTTCCGTCCATGACTGATATAAATGAACAGCCTTATAAACAACATAAACAGGTATATTGTACCATCACCTACGGCACTAAACATAACCGATATTGAGGATTTGGTGCTGTTCATTAACCTCTCGGGATACTTCCAACCTCTTTTGCAAATAATTTTTTTTTCTATCCGGGTCATCACTTAAGTTTGTTTCGTCATAATTTATTATATTTTGTAATAGTACACCCTCAAGTTCTCCTTGTAATCTGTTAAAGTATTCATTTATAATTTCTGGTGAAACAGCAGCCCGATTTCTTTTTATGTTTTCGCAAAACCGATACGAGAGTTCTTGCTTGTGTCATCTCAAAAAAGAGTAGACGAATTCTTTGCCGGATAAATTATCCTTAAATTTCTTCACTTGTTTTCCTTGCCTGTTCAAAAATTCTTATATAATCATTCGCAACGTTATTGTATCAATGGGATAACCCCACTCGGAACAAATTATCAATCTGTTTACAATAATTTTTTCATCACTTTCGCTTAAACAATTTTACCCACCCTGACGTTTTATGGTATCTCCTTTTTGTAAATGGCGATATATTACAGAATGGTGTATACCATACTTCTCCGATGAATTCCTTTATGGCATATTGTTATATTTATCATCATCAACTGCTTTGTGAGGTTTTGCACTCTTGGACTTGTATTCCCTAGGCATTTTAATGATCTGCACCAACTAATAAACCAAATATATAATATAATTACCAATAGTAATCAACATATTCATTAAAATTAAATATATTTACTAATTTTAAAGTAAGAAACACATGGTGAGGTGAATAGAAACACGATTCCCGTTGTGATTCTATTCACCCCATACTTTAAAATTCTAGGCATTAAATTACAACAAAAAAAAAAAAGGAATAACGGTAAATATTAATTAAAAATTCAACTTAGAATGTAATAATAAGACATAATTTCACAACTTACCTTAATTTTATTTGATTTTACACAAAAAAACAATGAATTACCGTTAAAGTTTTTTTATGTAATTTTCTGACCTAAAAATTATTACTAATTTGTATGACTATTATACCTAAACTGCAGGTGTTCAAAATAAGATAAATTGTTTTTTCGACTTTTGCACTCTCCACCAAGTTAAAAAAATCATCCGTTAAATTTTTTATTTTGTTCATTATGAAAAATAATCTATTTATATAATTTTTATAGTTTTGTTTCTACTCACCCCGCTGTTTCTATTCACCCCATTTTACAGTAAATGAACAGTCAAAAAATATTACGGATGATCCCGATCAAACGGATCTGGGAGCCACACCATTTTACCAGAGGTATAATTCAATTTATAAGTCTGTATTGGAAAATTTGTCCCACCATGATATAACAAAGGGAAAATAGTTATTTATGGTACTAGTGAGCAAAACGAGATATTATCCATGAGGGATAAGTTTGTCCCACGAGGCGATAGCCGAGTGGGGCACTATCCCGAGTGGATATTATCTCTTTGCTGACGAGTGGCATACAACGGTTTATCCACTTTTGTTGAAATAAATTTCGTAAATTAATAAGAAATAGTTCCATTTTGTGTTTTCACACTGGAGCATTGAATTTTGAAATACATTTTATCATAGTGACCGTTGTTTAAATTGTCATGGTGTACTTTAATTTAACTAATTTTTGGGATATAGTTTTTCATTCAATTTGACTACGAATAATTTTCCAATGACTACTCAACATTTTGTGATACCAAATATAACTCACGTTGCCCCTAGCAGCGTGGGTTATACAATAACAATGGGTTATTTTACATTTTCTTTATTTGAAATCAGCATAGTTATCGGGCTATTATATATCAAAAGTGGATAAAACATTTTTTTTGTCCAGAATTTGTTTGTTTTTGTATTAAAAAAATACATGAAGTATTTACCGTTATGGGGAACAATACTCCTGAAGAAATTTGGGCATGATGTGCGGGTACTACTAAATGCAGTTGTTGAGAGTTAGTTCAACATATTAAAAAATAATTTAATAAAGGAACATCATCTCAAAGTGGGCCAATTTGTTGATTCGTTAAAAGAGAAAACACAACTCTTACTAATTACTAAAGGCTGTTGACTACGCTTCACATTTGAAAACTAAAAAAATGTATAACAGAACTGTAGCAAAAGCACACTCCATTTCATATGCCCGAATCGCAATAGCTTAATGAAAGTCGGTTTTTGATTATGCCCATATGAACAGATAGCCATTTTCAGTTAGCTGTGGTTGATTTTGAAGCATCAACTAATCTGACAATCCTATAAACCCATATCAACGAATATTTGAAATTGCCAAAAAAGTTCGAATATTTTTAAATGATACACCAAACTATTACGGAAAACCACAAACGTAGTTCAACATAATATCTAACAGATCTTTACCGCAACAGAAAGACAGTTACAATTGTGGAGTTTTAATAATCTATAGAGTAGATTTTTAACAAATGGTATGAACAAGCAAAAGATTTATTAAGACAATGAAAATACAAGCATTCCTGGGTTGGAGGAGTACAGAATCTACCTTAAAAATAAAATACCAACCAATTCTGAACCATTGCTAAATTATTGTTTGTATTGTTACAGTGAAATAAGCCACTAATCAATTCAGTGTTTCACATATGCCAACGACAAATACACGACAATTGTAAAGAGGAAATGGGTATCGTTTTGCTCCGAACATTCATAAATAAATAAAAATTGAAATATTTTTTTAAAAGTATTATACCAAATAGGATAAATCTCGAAGATTGATACATATAATGTCTAGAAAGGTTGTAAACGGTATACATTGAGAATTTCAAATCACTCAGTGCCATTTTAATATGAGTCGTACGTATGGCTCTTGAAAAATTATTTGTGAAAATTAATAAATCGACGAATTTCACATGGAATAAGGACGTTTAAGAAAACAACCCGAACGGGCAACAAAACCGTCAACCATCTGACTACTGGCACACCAGACATTTCGTTTCTCTTGGAAATGAAAGAGGATCGCTATAGACGAGCTCTCCGTCGGGAGTGAAATGGATCCCATTGGCTTGGGCGCTCCATATGAATTGTTGTATGAACAAGGATCCCTATAAACGGGTTTTCTGTATGAATGCCCGTGTCAAGGTTGGAGAACGAAACGTTTCGGAGAGTTCACGGAAAGATGTCCCTGTGAAATTTCATGTTAAAATGGCACTGATTGATTTTAATTCCTCAATGTATGCCCTGTTCAACTTACATAAACACTATTGGCATGTTCGAATATTCGTCGGAGATCGGAACATTTTCCGGAAATGTGATATTTTTTGGCCATGTGTACAGAATTTTTAGTAATGAAGATCAGTACATCATTTTGTGTATCATCTTGTGTTTTAAAAAATTATTGTGGTTCTTCAATATTCATTGAATGTATCAACGTAAAATTCAATGTTGTTTTTGTTAAATCTAATAGCAAATACCTTTATAGCTAGTGACAAACGTAAAATATTTATGTAGAATATTTTTCTTAATTTTTCTTTTTAGAATGGACGATTTTATAGATAAACTAATCGAGAGTGTTCGATTACGGCATTGCATTTACGACAAAGGTCATATAGATTATAAAAATCTCTGAATTAAAGAATGGCTTGGGATGAGGTAGCGGCCAGTTGTGGAAGAACAAGTAAGAAACAATTTATAGATATATTTTTTAGAAAATTATATACATACTTACTATACAAGATTATTGATTTTATTCTACAGGTCAAGAATGTCGAAAAAAAAATGGACAATGCTACGAGAAAGATTTAGCAAAGAGGAACCAGAATGGGAATTTTACCGTAGTATGACAATCAATAATAATAATAATACCGTAGTATGACATTTAAAAAAAAATTCATTAAACCAAGAAAGTAAGATTAATTTAATTGCAGTTTATTTTCTTGTCAAGCTGTTAAATCGGCTGCTGAACAGGTGAACGCCGAAACCGAGGAAGAAGGCATAAGTGAAAGTAGTGGGAAATGAGCTCTTCATAATTTTATGAAGACCGTTTGTGACCTTATGGAGCCGTTACTACAGGAACAACAGGATGTAGCCATGTTAGCCATAATCCAATAGGTAACCAACACGAGGAGAGACTGGCTATTCTCAGGTAACTCGGTGGTAAACTTAGAATAAGCTTTAGTTTTAATTAGTTTTTAGGTTTTTAATTTGACGATCTGTGATATAACAGTGATAGGTTAAGATAAGGTTTAATTATAGACATTGTAACATGTAATATAAATCATAAGGTTAATTTGACGATCTGTGATTTAACAGTGATAGGTAGGTTAGGTTAGGTTTAACTATAAAAGACTTTATATATTATATTAAAATATAATTATTTTAGTTTTATTTTATAAAAAATTGAAATTACGGTCGTTAATTTGTTGACCTGTGATCTTACTGTGGTATTAGGATAAGATCCAATAAATATATAGAGCAGGATGTCCAACTGTGCGCCGATAATAAAATAAGTGAACCAAATTAAAGCGCAATTTTTTTTCCCTATTCCCCTTATCGCAGACAGCCATAAGAACAATACTAAACAAATTTTTATAATTTAAATATTGGCTGCCTGATCCAGGTGGGCAAGTTAAGGCGATATGCTCTCCATCTACGGTCCCAATGCAATTCGGGAAATTCCACATCTCCCAAAAATCCTATGTCGCAATAACTTTTTTGGGATGGTTCTGCGACGTATAGCGCCAATACTTATCCATATCGCTTCGCATGTCTCTAATATTATGAGTCGGACAGTTTTTTTCCCGAGTTTCCAACTCCATGCTAGGCTTTGTATGGTTGCTCCTTGAGAAAGATATCTGAAATGATGAATTTGAAGGTGTAGGTATATTATGTTTAATTGAAATGACACTTTATTATAAACTTACAATAATGTGAGTGCCAAACGGCATTCCGTGTTTATTCTTGTATTAAGCGATGTCTCTATTTCAGACTTTACTAGATTTATCAGCAAACCAAAAGTAGTTTTATTCATCCTCGTATGAATAAAAAATTGGCCAGGGTCCAACTCTTTAATTCTTAGAAATGTTACCTTATAATAAACGATCAAATTTCTGGTGCGGTTTATTGGCCGAACACTACATGACCGGTTTGTTCGACGACTTTCTTTTAAGTCTTTAATTGGTCAAGAAGTTTAGTTAACTTCTGAAGTTTTGCCAACTTTACTTAATTGCTCTTTATTTTTATTTTTTTTTTTTTTTAAAAGTTCTTAATTTATCCGTATCATAGCTAAAATAATCTAATTATATCTCTACACTAGCTAAAATTACTAAACCGTACTAAACTGTAAACTACATTTACTAATTAATTCATATAGCTATGTACGCACTCAAACCTAACACTAAAATACCGCAAAAATTATAAATTAAACTCAAAAAAAATTAAACTAATATACCAAACTATCGATTCTATCTCTAAATTAATAATCCTAACTAATTCTAGTATTTTATTTTATAAATTAACTTATTAACTATTTACCCATAAACACAAACTAAACATAACCTATAAAAAATTGAATATATAAAATAAGCTTTAACTAAAAATAACTGAATTTAAAAAAATAATATATATTTTTATAATACTAAGTACACCTATCTAATGTCATTAATAAAATTCTAAAATTTTAATTAATCAAATTCAATTTTTGACAAAAATAAACAAAAAATCACAAAAATATTATCGCTGTCAACTTTAAGAACGGTTAAAGTGGTAACCAGCGAAAAATTATAAACTGAAAAATTAAGAATTAACAAAACTTAAGAATGCGGTAGATAGGATTTCTGTATTCTCGTCTAGCGAAAAATTAACGTCACTTAAGAAATTTAACGAAGCTTCGTTAAATTAGATCTGTCAATTAAGAAAAATTAAGAATGCGCGATTTTCCGTCCAAACTTAAGAAATAAATGTCAAATCCAAATAAATTTTTGATGCGATAGATAAATATTTATAAATTTAAATTTTATTTTTATAGGTTTTACCGTGGTATTAATTTATTTGCTAATTTGAAATTTTTCTGCCGATTTTTTTGTAAATGGAAAAAAGAAAAAATTTTGTGTTTCGTGTGTATGAATTACGAAGCCCCATTTTGGTTGCCATTTTGATATTATTATTATTATTATAAACCGGAGGGCCATGTGGGCGATAAGCCACCTCGCACCGCGACCTAAAAGATCTATTGTGCTGGACCCTACTTAATTATCCGTCCAGTCAATATTCAGGCTCTTAATGAATCTGACAATACTACTGGCCGGTGGTACAAGATACATACTATCCGGGCTCATTGTTCTCCCTCCTAGATGTTGCAGTCTTTGCTGGAAAATGGATGGGCAATGGCACAGAACATGTTCCGCTGATTCCGCTTCCAGACCGCAGAAGCGGCATCCATCTGTCGTACTTAGGCCCATCTTCTTAAGGTGATACCTTAAGGGGACATGACCTTTGAGGAAGCCAGTAGGCAGCCTCAACTACGGTTTCCTAAGTTCAAGACACTCCTTAACCCTGACAGACGAAGGTGATATAAATTTCTTCGCCTGCCGTAAACCTGGAATTCTGCGCCAGTAGGAGGACTTTTGAACATCCTCCCAGCGTTTTACCGCTGCTCTAAGGTGTCCCTTAGTGACACCGCAGAAGGGTTCTGGTCCAAAAAATGGAGAGGCAGAACCCTCACGGGCGAGGCCATCAGCTGCCTCGTTTCCTTCGATTCCAGTATGACCTGGCACCCACATAAGTGTTACCTTATTTGAGCCTGCCAGATGTTTAATAACCTTCAGACAATCCCATACCAGCCTTGACTCAACGGTATAAGACCTAAGAGCTTTTAAGGCTGATTGGCTGTCTGATACAATATAAATCTTTGCATCGTTTAGGCCTTTTGCTATGCCTATCCTAGCGCAAAGTTCTATAGCATGTACTTCTGCTTGAAAAACGGTAGCATTGGTACCCAAGGACTTCGAGAGGGTAGTGCCACTCCCGTGTATTCCTATCCCCGCCCCATCTTCCGTTTTTGATCCATCTGTAAACCATACCATGGACCCTCACTCAAATGATGGTCCACCTGCCCTCCACACATCCCGGTCAGGTAACCTAACACAGAATGGTTTGTGGAAGTCCAGTTTAGCTGGCATACAGTCGGAAGGCATTCCTATTGTAGGGTCGGTCTGAAATTCCTTAAGGATTTCCATATGACCCACCATATTGCCTGGCTTGATATTTCCTTCCGCCTGCATTTTCAGGGCCATACTTGCAGCGTCCTTTTTAATATGCAGGTGTAACGGGGTCAGTCCTAGAAGTGTCTCCACCCCCGCGGTTGGACATGACTTCATTGAGCCCGTAACACCGATGCAGGCTACACGCTGAACCTTATTCAATAAGGTTTGCGTTGTCTTCTGCTCAGTTTTAGGCCACCATACAACCGATGCGTAGGTGACCATAGGCCTAATGATTGTAAGAAATGACCAGTAGACCATTTTTGGTTGTAGTCCCCAAGTACGCCCATAGAGTCTTTGACAGGCCCAGAGAGCCTTGATGGCTCTATTTTGAACTTTCAACAAATGTTGGTTCCAGTTCAGTCTTTGATCTAGGATAACCCCTAGATATTTAACCTCGCTGGAAAAAGGAACAGTAGTACCGTTTAACGAGGGAGCTGTAAGCGCAAGCTTTGTCCTCCTCGTAAAAGGAACAATGACAGTTTTGCTTGGATTGACACTGAGCCCTTCCTGGTAACACCACTGCCATATTATATTGAGTGCATTTTGCATGCGATCAGAAATGACCTCATCAAACTTGCCTCTGATTATGATAGCCACATCATCCGCATAGCCCTGGACATCAAACCCATGGCTACTCAGAAGGACCAGTAGTCTGTCAATAACCAATGACCACAAAAGAGGAGATAGTACGCCTCCTTGGGGACAGCCCTTTACGGCCTTGATGGTTACTGATTCGCCACCTAGTCTGGCAGTAATCTCACGATGTTCCAGCATGGAACGGATCCACCTAATTGTGGAAAGTGGAACCCTTTTTCCCATTGCTGCCCTCTCTATAGATCCATAGGAGGTATTATCAAACGCCCGCTCAATGTCCACAAAGGCACAAAGGGCAATTTCTTTATATGTCACTGCTTTTTCAATCCTCGTGACTAGCCCGCTAAGGGCCATAACCGTGGATTTACCAGTTTGATACGCAAACTGGTCCCGATGCAGCGGATTCTTTTCAAGGACCTCACTTCTTATTTGATAGTCCAGGATTTTTTCCATCGTCTTCAAAAGAAACGATGTGAGGCTAATTGGCCGATATGCCCTGGCCTGGGTGTCTGGACGACCCCCGCCCTTTGGTATAAAGACCACATTTACCTTCCTCCACAGTTTCGGAATATAGTTAAAAGCATAACTTGCCCGAAACATCTGGATCAAGCTGGGGAGTATTTCCTCAATACCTTTTTGAAGTAAAGCTGGAAAGATACCATCCCCTCCAGCGGATTTGAAAGGTTTGAAAGACCCAATAGCCCATCGAACCTTGCTGGGTGTGAAAATTTTCCCAGAGAGACTCCAGATCCTACTGTGAGGCGAATAGGCCACCTCACTCAAAGGATCATATGAGTTCTCTTGGGCTCCTACAACTACTGAATCCGGAAAGTGGGTCTCTAACAGTACCTCTAAGGTTTCCTTCCGGTTTTCAGTGAACCCCCCATCTTGCTTCTGGAGAAGTCCTAAACCATTTGAATGATCCCTGGAAAGGACTTTCTGGAGACGAGCTGCAGAGGGCAATTCATTGATTCCCTCACAGAAATTCCTCCAGGTAGCCCTTTTGGATCTCCTTAGTTCGAGATTATATTCCGTCAAGGCTATCTTATACTCGCCCCATTCACCGGTGCGTTTAGCCTTGTTAAACAATCTTCTCGATTTTTTCCTCAGTTTACCCAGCGTCCCGTTCCACCAAGGGACCATCTTTGTGGACTCTCTTCGCTTAACTGGGCAGCTGTTCTCGTAAGCCAAGTGTATAGAATTATGCAGCTGGTTTGAACAGATCTCCAAACCCTCTGGAGACTCTATGTTCCCCACAACCGAGGGCATTTCTGATTCGAGTGAGACTCTATAAGAGTCCCAGTCGGTCAGTTTTGGAATTCTGATTTCCTGCCGCTGCATGGTCTCAGCCGCCAAATCGAATCTGATGTGCAAGTGATCCGATAATGAGGCCTCTTCAGACACATGCCAGTTTTTGACCAAGTCGCTGAAATGCGGACTAGCAAGTGTCAGATCTAGGACCTCTTGCCTTATCGCATTTATAAAAGTAGGTTTCCTTCCCCTATTGACAATGTCTACATTATTTGAGATCAGAAATTCAAAAAACTCACCCCTGTTATTGATGTCCGTGCTACCCCACACCGTGTGGTGCGCGTTTGCATCGCATCCTATCAGGTAGGCCAGCCCATTGCGTTTGCAATGAGCTATGAGCCGCCTAACTTCAAGTGGAGGTATTAACTCTGAGTCTCCAGGAAAGTAGGCGGAGGCCATTATAGCCTCCTGTTTGCCTCTTTCACCCAGAACCTCCACCATTACTGCAACCAAGTCCCTGGAGATGAACTCTGAAATGGGAATAAAATTAATTTGCGAACTGGCCAACACAGCCGCTCTTGGACTCTGAGTTCCGTTATGATAAATTAACTTACCCACTTGATTTAGTATACCTCTAATCTGGTTACCAATCACCCATGGCTCCTGGATTAGAGCCATGCCAATGTTTTGGCAGATAAACCTGCGACAAAGGACGTCCGAAGACGCCTTTGCATGATGCAGGTTTATCTGCAGGCAGGCGATGTGTGCCTTCACTTCACCGAAGGCCCCTTCTGAAGGCCCTGCTCAGCCTCCTTTTCAGCACCGCCACCACCCGCATGCTTTCTTTGTCCGGCCGATGGCTGACCAGTGTCCTCCATCGCCGTTCTGCTGGCCCCCGCTGCCTGAGAGCCTCCAGGCCTAACCAGTGGCTTGCACGGGAGGAGTCCTTGTGAGGCCTTCCCCCGCGGAACCCCTGACGCCTTCCTCTCCCTTTCCCGCCTTCTCCTCACCTGTCTCCTGGAGAGGGCGGTCACCCCGGTGGTCTTAGCTAAAGGCGCCGCTACCGTAGCTTCTACAGGCTTCACCACTTGGGTCCCGCCGACAGAAGCTGGCTTAGCCCCACTCTGACCACCCTTGGGATGCAATTGTACAGTCCCAAACTTATAGTTGACCTTAAAGCCAACCCGCTTGAGCTTCTCAACTGACGAGTGGTCCATAGAGAACGTGAAAAAGGCCGAAGAGCCTTTCGCCTCTCTCCTGATCACTCTCCAGTTGATCGCCTGCATGCCCTCATTTTGGCTTTTTATAAAACTAAAAAGCTTCTCTGTGGGCAATTCAGCACTATTTGGGAAGGTGCCGAACACAATCCTGGCTCGAGGCAGGTTTTCCGCCTCGGCCACGATCAGCTGCGCACCCTCCTATGGCTTGATATTACCTATGGCCTCCCTGAGCCACTGAACAGTGGCCCGGTCAGCACAGGTTAGTACCAGCCAACCAGGCCGAAGCTGACTGCCAAGGAACTTAGGTTTAAGCTCCTTGGCCTCCTGCTCTAGCACCTTATCTAGGATGCCCTCCTGGACAGCCTTTAGCTGCCCTCCAGTGAGGACAACCTCTGGAAAACCAGTGGGCAAGATTTCAACTATCTCCGACTCCGCAGCCTGCCTGAAGGTAAGTCCAGACCGGACCGCAGAACCCGAGACCGTCGGGACAGATTCCTCTCCCCTGGCCTTCTTTTGTGCCGGTGGAGTACCCTCATCCGAGCGGATCCTCTTTGACGGTGGGGCCTCTGCGGGAGCACAAGACTCCCTTGTGGCCGCATCGCCAGAAGCCTTGTCTCGCTTCCGGGCGGTTTGCCCTCAGCAAGAAGCCTCCTGTACCGCTTCTTCGCGGCCCCACACATTTTCACGCGAGGAGCCGCGAAAGGTTTTTCAGTGCTGCTGACAGTTAATTTCGGGTCCTCCCCGACGACTTTGCTCCCCCCTGCTTTCACAGAGGCGATACCCCCACTTACTGGGTCCGAGTTCTCATCTCCTGAGGTGTCCATGTCGGAGTTGAGAACTAATTTCTCAATCCCCGAACGGAGCTCCCCATCCGATAGACCACTCATCGAGAGTCCCACAGCGGAAAGAGGACCGAGGCCCTCGAACACCACCGCGGAACTATCACTGGTATATGACGCTTTAGGAGCGTCATCATCCTTATTATTTTTTAAGTGTTTCGACATTTTGTTCACACGAGTTGCTGGGAAAAGAGAGTCGCCTGTGGGACACCCAGCTTTACCACAGGAAGGCTAAATAAAACTGGAGGGCGCCTGGTATCCAGAGTCCGCATACTTTGGACTGATTAACCTATCAGCCATTCATTCATCGGCATATGCTGTTCCACCTTAGATTAGGGTTTTTTATCAAGGGTTTCTCCTTTAGCGCCGTACTTTAGCCTGTGCCAAATGGTCAGAAGTACCAAAGGGCCTCAGTTACCAGTAATTGCCACGAGGAGGCAGTACGTACACTTGCGAATTGTGACCAGGTTACCCCTTCCACAATTGTACCCATCACGCCAGCTGCCTAAAACATGACCAGAACAGCTCGCGTAATGTGCACCCTACCGAAAGGTTACGGAGCTGGGCCGCTATTCTTGAAATTCGATCAAAAAAAGTCGCCCTTGATTTTCTAGTGAAATACGTCATTTCAGTCGAAAATTTAAATTGTTTCATACCAAAGTCACCCGCGACTTTTTTCGGTGAATTTCAAGAATACGGGCCCTGGTAGATTACTCTACTTAACTTTGATCCCCCCCTCCAGTAGACGCCAAATCACCTGCCATTTTGATAACAATTTGTAATTCAATATTTTTTTTATTTTGTGACAGTAAAACAGTCTGAAATATTCAAGTTTATTTCATTAGAAGGCAAAAAGTCTGGTGGAAATCAAATGTCGAAAAATAATGCAATCAATAATGCAATCGTTAAACACCGGTAAATTTTCGAAGTCTAAACAAGTACAGGTAAAAATGAAAAATGCTAATATTTGTCCCTGGATGAATCTAGATCTTTGGAATCTAATAAAAGAAAAAAATCGCACACTCAAAAGGTTTAAACAAAGCACAAACAACTCTGCGTTAAAGGACAGACTAGATTTACTCAATAGAAGGATCAAATCTAAAAAATACTATGCAAAAAATTATATTACAAAAAATTGTTTAATAATTTAAATCAAAAGGAAGTATGGAATCAAATAAATCAATTCATAAAGCATAATACTAAAGCGGATATCCACTCCATTGTACAAAATGATATCGAATACAAAGACCTTCCCAGTATTGTGAATATATTCAATAACCATTTTGTAAATGCTGGCAACAGCCTCTCTTCTACAAGTAATGGTAACACTGAATTATACAATCTGCACAATAACAGCCCGAATTCATTTTTTTTGCGCCCAATCTCCGTTACGGAAACATATAATATAATTAATAATTTAGACAATAATAAGGGTGGTGGTGAGTATGATAATATTCATAATACTGTTATAAAACGTAACTCAGCATTATTTTCTCAAATATTGACGAATTTTTTGAATGTAGTGTTTGAAACCGGTATTTATCCTGATTGTTTGAAGATTGCAAAAGTGACACCAATATTTAAATCAGGAGACTGCAAAGCTGCTAGTAACTACCGACCAATTTCTGTCTTGTCTGTGTTTGACAAAATACTTGAAAAATTAATTGCAACTCGCCTGACTGAATATCTAAACGCTTTAGATATTTTTTACTGTCATCAATATGGTTTTAGACAGGGGTCTGGCACAGATACCGCTTTAATTGAGATTACTGATCTGATTTACCGAGCTTTCGATAATCTGGAGTATATACATATGTGGTCTATTTTTAGATCTGCAGAAAGCGTTTGAAATCGTCTACTTCTAAATAAGTTGTATTGCTATGGCTTTCGGGGCTTGGCTTATAATCTTTTGACGAGTTATCTTCAAAATCGTAAACAATTTGTGGCTTTAGATGGTGTAATTAGTAGCACTCTAACTATTAATTGCGGCGTCCCTCAGAGTAGTGTACTTGGCCCTATTCTATTCCTGATTTTCATAAATGATATATCACACCTACCTTTGGCTGGGAAAATTAGAATCTTTGCTGATGATACCGCAATATTCTATAATTCCAAAGATTGCTCCCAAGCCATGACACACATGGAAAACGACGTTACTGTACTTATAGAATATTTCAATGTAAATAAAATATCTGTAAACCTCAACAAAACCAAATTTATTTTCTTTCAATCCCCATTCCTCCCTCATTGTGATTTCCAGCCCTTGCAAGCTTCAAATGGTATTATCGAGGGAGTTGATAAACTCAAATATCTTGGAGTTATACTTGTCTTGGAATGAACACATTCATACGTTGAGTTTAAAAGTCAGTCCGTTTATTTATTTGATTAAGAAGCTTGCTTCCTTTGTTCCACAACATATTCTAAAAATGATTTATTCTTCATTTATTCACACAAGATTCTATTTTGCGATTGCTTGTTTTGGTCATACTGGAAAATCAAAGATCAAAAGGTTGCAAATTTTACAAAACAAAAGCTGCAAAGCTATCTATAGGCTTCCACACTTGTTTCCCTCCATCGAGCTGTATAAGAATGTAACTGAAGGAATCCTGCCAATAAACGCATTATTCCAATTTCATGTTTCACTATATATGTATAAATGTTTGCGGTTATCGTCAACGCTATCAAACGTTTCAGTATGTAAATCATAGCCATACAACCCGTCGTTCTAATCTTTTAAAATGTTATAAAATCAAAACTGAATTTGGTAGAAAATCCATATCGTACTTTGGTCCATATGTATATAACCATTTACCGACTGTTATTACTAGATCTGTGAATGTTTACAATTTCAAGAAAACTTTAAAGACGTATTTTACTAAACTGGTCGAAGACTATCTTTAACGCGACATATTATCTGTATCTTTTAAATTTGTTTATTCACATTATTTTATTATTTTATATTTTTTTTATTTTTATATAGGTTTTGCACTCCAAATTCAACCGTTTACAAATCAGGTTTACCAATTTACAATTCAAATTCATCTTTATTCAAAACATATTCATCCTTTTCCAAATTAAATTCATCTTTATTTAAGAACAATTTATCCTTTTCCAAAGCAAATTCGCCTTTATCCAAATCAAATTCAGCTTTATCCAAAACAAATTCATTATTTTCCAAATCAAATCCATCATTTATGGAAATATCACATTAAAATTAAAACCATCGGATTGAAGTCCTTTGACTCTCTGATAATTCTTATTTACAATTTTTGAGATTCTTTGTGACCAATATTTTTGAGATTATTTCGAAATTCAGTGATGAACCAGTAAAAACTTAATTGTTTGTACTGGTAAGCGGGAGGGAACCTAAACTTGCCTGGCACTCTAAATGTCTAATTCCTAATAAAAATTCTACATTTCAAAAATGTTGTACACATTTTCTAAATATCAACATTCTTAAATATGACGAATTTTTAAGTTTTTACTAACTTTAAAGATTTAGACCTTTAAACTCACATTTTCCATATTCGCCTTCGCAAATCCGCAATAATAAATATTCCAAACTCCAGAAATCTTAAATTTCATAAAATCCTTATTTAAGCTTCTAAGACTTTCCACTTTCTAAATTCCTGACACTTAGGGTGAATTTTAGAGTGAAGTTCAGCGTTAGTTTTAGAGAGGGTTTTTCAGTGAATTTTAGAGTGATTTCTTGGGTAGGTTGAATTAAAGGATATATTTTAGGGTGAATTTTAAGTAAAATTTTAGGGTTAATTTTATAGTGAGTTGTAGGTTGAATTGGTTGACTTGAGTGAATTTCAGAATTAATTTGTCGTAATATTAAGAAGAAGTTTAAAGTTTATGATGAATTTGATAGAGCATTTGGATTGATTTTGGTTTGAATTTTAGGATGAACTTTAAGGCTTTGTTGTACGGTTAAGTTACAACGCACCGTAGTTTTAAGGAAAATTTAAAGGTGGATTTTTAGTTAATACGACATTATATGATAAATTTCGCAATGAATTTTAAGTTGAATTTAATAGATCAATTTTGAATCCATTCTACAGTGAATTTTGCGATGAAATCTAAGGTGAAGCTTATAATCAATTATAGGCCGAATACCTTAATTACAGTAAATTAAATATATTATGTTGGTTTTATATCGTCTACGGTTGAATTTGATTTGGAAAAGGATGAATATATTTTGGATAAAGGTGAATTTGATTTGGATAAAGGCGAACTTGATTTGAAAAAGGATAAATATGTTTTTAATAAAGATGAATTTGATTTGAAAAAGGATGATTATTTTTTGGATAAAGGTGTACTTGATTTTGAAAAGGATGATTGTGTTTTGTAAAAGGCTGAATTTGAAGTGCAAAACCCATATATTTAACTTTCAGTTTATTACTAAATTGTTATTTTTTACCTTGTACATTATTTCTGTCTAATTTTTGTTTTAGAGGAGAGCTGATTAGCTTTCAAAGGACCATAAATCCATTGGCTATCCGCTCTCCTCAAAACTTTTAGTTTTAGTTTACTGTTAAAAATTGTTATTTTTAATAAATAAATAAAATATTTTATCGTGTTAAAAAAAAAAAAAAAAAAATCGGTCCACTAAACTTCTTAAGTTTAAAATTTTTCGCTGGTTGGAATGTCAAAAAAAATAAGAAAAATTAGTGTCGTTAAAATTTTTAAGTTTATAATTTTTGGCTGGTTGAGCCTTTAGCCAACTATGGGCGAACTGTCAAAATGAAATTAAAAAAAATCAGGTTTCGTTCAGTTTCTTATTTTTTTTATTCCAAGTATGGTTACGCATACGCGTAGTCGTTGATTTTAAATTGACTAGTCAAGTCTAGTTTTTCTTTTTTGATTTTTTTTATGGGTAGTTGAGTTTTTAGTTGTGACAAATATAGTCGATTAAAAAAAAATAATATAGATAGTTTGCCTTTGGGCCAATGGAGACCGGTATTTTTTTTTTGTTTTGTATATTTTGCCTTTGGTAAATGCACTATTTGCAAATGCAATATTTCGATTATTCACTGGTGTGTGGTGAGAAAAAAAAAACGAAAAAAAACAAATCGGGAAAATACCAGATTTGGCTTCTTTTAGCTGTACTCTGTGCAGTTATTGTGTGTGCGTGATATTGCGGCAGTATTCCCGCCCGTGGGGGCAGGGCAGCCATTTTGAGGGGGTTCCTGCGACGGTGCTGGTAGCGGTGTGGCCGGACGGGCCGTATAAGTTATTTAAAGTTATTTTTTTCTTCTTTTAATATTGTTCACGCACTCTAATAAATATGAATTTCATTGCGATTCGTTGCCCATAATTTGTTTCTTTACTAAAGAAATATTTTTATGTAATAACGGGATATTTTGTATGTGTAGTATAGACCTAAACACATTTATGTAGTTTGTACAGAATTGTTTATGTACATGTAATCGCTTTATATACAAATTTGTATTACCTTTTCAGTTACAGTCTTTTTTTACGTGTGCTCAAACAAACAAATATTTTAAATAAAATTATAAAAATAAAATAATAAAAATTAAAATTTATAACAAATTGTTTATTTTAATAAATTATAAAATATTCATCGTTTGATACTTTAAATAAAAATATCTTCGAGTTTTTCAAAATTTATTAATGGTGACAGCAATTTTTAAATTCTTCGACTAGCGTCACCAAATATAAACTAAGTCAAATTTTTTTTTTTGAATTTTCATAGTAAATTGTAGTTTAACGATTTTTTTTATTTTGCTTTATTGTACCTCATTGAAAATATAATAGTTTGATCTTGTATTTCTTTTTATGTTTATATATCTAACACTATATATAGTATATATTTTATTTTATTTTGGTTCGTGGTGGTGCACAATTTTACTTTGCACTCCCATCCAGAGCAATATTTTTCGCTTCGGTTTTTTTTCTCGATTGTAATTTTCAGTTTTCCACCAATTGTTCTTTCAGAATACTAAATTCAGCTATTTGTCGTTCGCTTTGGTATGGTTCGATGTTTGTAACGGTTTATTTGTAAATTTTTGCTGATTAAATTATAACGTAGATTCAGTGAAAACATTTTGTGAGTAATTTTGTGCTTATTTTGTGTACCGGTGATTAATGAGTGATAGTGGGATTTTTTTACTTTCTTCTCTCACAAATCACACTAATTTAGTCATGAGTGAATACATTTCTTGCATTATCGATTGATGTGAGGCATGATCGTGTGGAGGGTCGGCCTTTTCCATATTTGTTCCGGGCGTGCCGTTCGTTCCTCGGAGTTGGTCGTGCTGGGACGACGGTTTTGGTTCCAGGGAGTCGTCGCTGGGACTGTCATGCGGGCGTCCTTCCATACCTGATTGGTAACGGTCATCGCCGCAACTGGGAGACAGCATCTCACTATGCGGGCCGATGAGGGGAGGCCCGTGTGGTAGTCATGGCGGGGATCGCCTATAATTGAGACTGTCGCTCCGGAACGACCACTCCTGGTTTATTATTTCCTTAGCTGCTGAGGCCGTGGCATGAGAGTTTCAAATTCCCCTTTTCCTTCTCATTTTATTCTTCATGCGGTTATTCAAGCATGAGAATATGTCTGGAAAACCCCACGCCGCACCGTGAGCTCTAGACAGCTACTATACCGCACCAGACCTCTATTTTCATGTCTGTTAACGGAATCCCCTTGTTGGGATTTCGTTACAATGCGTATGTTAAAAAGTTTAGCAGTCCTCAAACCACATGAAATTCCAAATTATTATATTAAATTTAAAAACGAGTTTGAAAAAGAAATATTAAAAATCAACAAAAAATTATTGAACCTTCTTATCATCCGTATTTCTGATCATTGGTACAACCAGAGCGTCAGGGCGGGCCGGCCTTAGACGCGGACGCTGTGGCTTTTTCTTCGGCTTTTCTTGACTTTACCATTTCCCAACCTCCTGCAGAAAGACCCCTCTTGGGCGTTTTAGCCTTGGGAGTTTTCGCCTGAAAAAGCGAAGCTGCGGGTTGGTCTGCTCTACTGGGAGTTACTCCTTCTCTGTATGCCAGTTTTTGGTTTTTTATCTGGCTTCAGGAGGCGCCTCGCTTTGTTTTATTTTATCGGTTGCTCGCAACTTCGGCTTCTCCGGTTGAGCTATAAACGCCGGTGAGGTTTGCGTATCGTTCACCTTGCTTTCCTTTTGTGGTGTTAGTCCCAGATTCTCATTACACTGTGTGAGCATCTCAAAGATCGAACACAATGACCTCGAATAATCCTTTATCTCCTTGTGGACGTTATTTTTGGGCTTGGCATACTCGTGTAGGCCTCTAGTCTTCTGGCCTAGCCAATCTCACAGCTCTCGTCTCTTCTGTTCCTTACTTGTAGTTTTTAATGCACCAGTGGCCAAGTTTGCCACCGCTGGTACACTGCAGTCATTGAATAACGACGCTTGGGAGCCTCCTTGCTCACTCCCGATAAGCGCCGGTACTGGAGATACGACTCCTTGCACCGTACGGTTTGCCATATTTTCCTGACTCACCATATTTGGTTTAAAATCGGTGTTCCTTCCCCTTGTCTGTTTGGTCCACGAGAGGTATTTTATTTCCCTCTTACCCTCTAGAACTAGTGGGCATTCCCTAATCCGCGACCTGGGGACGCGCTACGTAGGGGCTACAGACTCCCCCCGTTGTGTATGTGTGTGTGTTAATATCTTTTATAAATCTTAACGGCTTTGCCGGAAGTTTTCCAAAAGGAAAAGTATTTTTCCACATTTCCGTTACAGTAAATATTTTCATTAAAAATTATTGACCAAAACGGCAGATAACTTAAATATTTTTTTAAAAATAATTGCAGAAATTCCGGGTTATAATTTGGGTTTAACGGATTATTTTTACTTTGTATATTTTCTTCAGAAGTAGATTCTGATAAAGATTTAAAATCCTAGTAAAATTTTCTTTGTAGGTACCTACAAAGTTTCTTTTAATTGCCGGCTATAATTGTCATTAACATCGTTGTATATTTGTTGGACGCTATCACCCGATTTGATTTGCAAAAATGTCATTGTGGACATTAGAGCCTGGTCCAAAGCATTACAAGCAGACTCAGTGAGGTATTTGTTTTGTAAAACAGTGCATAAATCGAGCCATAATTGTTTTAATTTCGCGTAATCTCTTATTAAATATAACGAAGCGATAACTTCTTTCAAAATTTTCTTGCTTTTGTTTGATTTCGTAAAATATTTATTTACATCGGCTGTCATGCAATGCATCAAATGCATGCAACACACAGGCGGACATCAATAATATTATTTGGCTTAGGCTTTCAATTTAAAGAATTATGCCAAAAATTCAAGTAACTACTGCACTATATCCATTTTATTAAATGCGTCTAATACTGCATTTATTTGCGCAAAATTTAAATCAGTAACGATGATTTTAATAATAGGCCATGCCTTAAATTGGTTTTGAATCTCAATTCGGTACGATCTTAACCAACCACCAATAATGTCCAAATTGTGGCTTGAACTAACCATATCGGTCAACGGAAATGGATCGTTCGGTTCATTATCATGCAGTTTAATTGGAGCAACAATAGCTTAATAAAATATACATGCTTCCGTGTTCAGTGGATTTCTTAATAAACCTCCCGTAGCATCCAAATAGCCCACTAAATTGTTTGCGATTTTCATTAAATAGGATTTTTAATATTTCGATTTGTATTTTGCCGTACTTTATTAAAACAAACGGTTTTATACAAAACTTTTGTATTAAGCCACTATTCTTCGTAAAATTTCCTGTGTTATGTCATTTAAATCATTTGAGTGATTATTTTCTGGATTAATATTAATTATATTAGTTTTATTCACAAAATCTTCGTCCTCGTTTATGACGATCTTCTAGTAAACCTGTTCAGCGAATTTTTCCGACACTAGTTTTTTTTTAAATTTATTCGGTGGTCCCTTTTACCTGCCGAGTTTTTAATTGTTCGTGACACTTGGGCACATTTGTGGAATACATCATGTCAAAAATTCCTTTATGTAAATTAAAGCTTTTTAGTTTATATTGATTACAATTAGTGTGGCCACAATAAGCACGAATACTGATACCATATTTGCCGTAATCAGTAGGCTTAATGTTAATCAAACAACCACTTTTCTCGGATAATGCATTGGCTGCATACAATGCTTGGACATAGGTTTTTGCTCGTAATTGGCCGTTTGAAATCAACGTTGGGATACCAAGAGATTTTTAACTGTCCTATTGCTTCTGTGTACATATTTGTAGACTTAATGTTTACCTGTTTTCGTTGTCATATTTTTGGCTCGACCGTTTGAAAAACATCATCATCGGATAAAACTGTTGATAACATAGAGAGAGATGCATAATTTTCAATTGGTATGCCTTCAGAAGATCGATTATTGCTTAAATTAAAATTACATAGATGGTTGTAAATTATGTTCACTTTTACCAATTTTCTCCTTTAAAGATTCAATAAAATATTTCGGTTTAAAAATTTTCGACGATTATTATCTCTATTTTTTAAACCTTTAATATTTTTACTCAAAATAGAAAATATTCTTTGATTGAACAAATGTTTCAAATCTCTTCTGTTCAAACCACTAGTATTTTTGTATAATAATTTGTTGGATCTCATCAAATTTTGATTTGTCCAAAGTTAATTGTTTGAAAGGCATTTTTAATATGGTCTATTTGCGTCAGTTAAATAAATAATCAATATCCTTTAAATTGTTTAATGTTTAACTTATCGGTTCAAAACTTTATTAAATGCTTTCGTCATTCAGAAAATCTACAGGTGTACTTATACTTTTATCCAACAATAATTTACGGAATGTTTATTTGACTCACTTTAAAAATTTTTATATCAACCAATAAAAAACGTTGCAGTAATGCTATTTAATCTTTCAAGTTTAAACATTTACATCGGCCGTACCGATTTATGAAAAATTAGGGAAATTATTTATTACATAAATACATAAATATAATTCTGCAATAAAAAAATTCTCAATACGTAAAAATGTATATAAATAGGTACTATGTATTTCAGTTCTTTCCCTAGTAGAAAAAGTTCATCAAGTAACCAATACAAGAATGCATCAACTCAAACAATTCAACAAAGTATATAGACTTTTGCTCAAGTGTATAATTTTCAACTGTTCAAATTTAGTGGTATATGTAAAAAATATGAATAAGTGAAAATATTGAAGAATAATTCAGGGAAGCTACTGATGCCATTCTGGTCCTTACTCGGTTTAAGAAATTTAATGTAATAACTCAGAAAAAACCGTTAAAAAATTCTATATTTTATATTTCTTTCTCCCTTTTATCCCTGTTGTATCTCAATTTATTTTACGTTTTGTTTAGTTTGCTTTTAAACATTGTACAAATCAGGCACATATAAAAAATTTTGTTTTATGCCAAAAACCTGTTCAGCTCAAAATTAAGTAAATTATAATAATTAAAAATCATCGCAATATCTTTATATGACCTGAATGAATGACATTTTACTGCGTACTTTCCCTTCCATTTTGTTACAGATATTTTGATTTTACAGACGCATTTCATTTTGGAACTCATGCGAAATTACTTACTATTTTCGAACACACTTTCTATCCAAAGTCAATAAGAAATGTATTAGTAATTTTCAATGATTATGTTACATAAACTTGCAATGAATCGCTCTTCAACATTCATAATGAACCTCATTTAATTGTTTACAGAAACATTCATTTAAAAATGAAAATTATATAAATGAGTTTAGTCCCGGGCCCTGAATATAGTTCATCTAATGGTCATTAGGAATTACAAGCAGAATTCATCAGTGAAATCATCAATTACCTTCTACTAGGGCATAACTACAGAAGGGGTTTTTCGTTTTCCGTTGGTTTCATTATTTAGTACCGCTAAACCTAAGAGCATAAAAATATTTAGAGTGTAAAGTGTACATGAAAAGAGAATTAAAAAATTGAAACAACTTCTGTCAGAAATATGTTTCGTTGTTATACTTTCTCGATTTGTATTTACTGGTTAGGTTTCCAACATGAAAGTTTATATAAAAATTATAATTGAAAATGTAAAGATGTCGAGAAAACTAAATCTATTTTGAAAATTGTTATAACACGAATTTTTAACCAAAATAAATGCAAGTAATGCAATATCGAAGAATTTGTATTGAATAATGATTATTTTGCACTACTAAATATTAAACTAATAGTGTAGTGTTAAAGCACATGCAAAATGTTATTTGACAACATATTCTCAGTAAAAGTTATGATAAATTTCATTGAAAATAAAAATTAAAATACTAAAATTAAACTATTTACCCACGATACACAGGCCGATTGTGAAAATTGCACCCATATAGCTGATCTTAGATTTTCGCCAGTTAGTTTATACTATTACCAACTCAAAACATAAAGTATCATTTCCGGCCTACTAAGTTCTTATGAGATAGACAATAAAAAATGTAAAATTATGATCAGTTTATATTGAATATTTTCTATTGGAAATACACTATATAGAAAAAACTGGGATGGGATGAGACAGTGCTACCTGATGAACATATTTATTTTTTCTGGGATGAAAAAGTGGGATAACTTCACATGCTTCATTTTTATTGAAAAAATCTTTTGATGCTTTATGTTTTTGAATAGTAACTGTAGATTCAGAAGTTTTATGTTTTTTGCAAATTTTTCGTTATATTGTACAAATGGAAGACCACTTCCAGAAAATAGAAATACTTTGTAGTTTCTAAAAGGGCTGTTAAGTCTGAACCGGAGCTGGATCCCCGAAGAACCCGCTGACTCGGTTTTTTATGTTTCACTGTCCGCACAACAATAGGCGCATTTTTTTATTAGCTCCGGATAGCTGGTATCCGGAGCAGCTAATTTTCTGTGATAAAACTGTTTGACAGTTGCAGTTAAATGTTTGACAAGCTATTTATGCATATACAATTAATTTATTTAAAACTAATCTATAATTTTTAATTCAACTTTTTAACTAAAAATCTATAAAAAAAATATTTAGCTCCACCTATTTATCTGGAACTGCTATCCGGAGCTGCTATAGGGAGCAAAAATAAATTTGAAATTTTTTTGGTTTTTGTACAACCCTAATTGTGGCAAACTTCATTTTGGTTTAAAAATTTTGATGGAATGTCAAATTCAAATGTCATATCGCCGTGGAAAGTTTTCAGAATAATAAATACGTATTCAAATAAATATGTACGTACTTAAAATTTATTCGTTTATAATATTTTTTGTGATGAAAATAAAAGATCAATACGTGGGATCGTCCTCATTTTCTTCCATAGCTTCTACTCGTATTACATAATTATTGAAACAAAATATGATTCATTAAATATTTTCAACTTGTGTACAGAGCATACACACTTGAATGAATGCATATTTAAATCTACGAAGCTCTATCAACTACATAAAAAACTGACAAAAAAAAATTTATGGTTTTATATGGTTTTTATTATTTATTTAATTTTTCTATGAACGTACGTAAATAAGGGGATTTTAAAATAAATTATTTTGTGTCGTATATTCCAATTTTTTGATTTTTTACGCCTGGACATGGAAATAGATTTTGTGTAGGACAAAGAAACCCAAACATATTGGTTTTGATTTTGTTGATTGTTTAGAAGGCGACACAAAAACTTTAAACACTACTTAATGATGTTCGAACTGATTAATTTACGTAATTAATTATTATTAATACCGGTAACATTTATTTAAACATTCAAAATTTTTCCAAGTTGACATTCATATCAAAATTAATATTTTTTTCGAATATTTACATATTTTATAGCAAACTAAAATTAATATATACGAATATGTATTTGTATATATCTATATTAATACATTTTTGTCTTGTCAAATAAGGTTCGTATCACTGGATTGTGAATAATACAAAATCAATTTAATTTATCACCAACGAATTTATTTAGCTAACACAAGAATTATTACAACACAGTTAATTAATAAAAATTCACAAAATCACTTTAAATAAATTATTCTCAAATTTTACGATACACTTATAATTTTCATTTCCACTAAAACACTTTCTAAATCACTTTTTTAATTTCTTTTTAATCTTAACACTATCGCTTACCAAATACTACCAATCCAATTCGATTTCGTTCGCCTTTTTATATACACAAACCAAACTTCTAGAAAGCTCATGGCTTTTCCAGTTACTATAGCGTAGAACATTACGTAACAATTTTTTTCATGGAAAATTCCAGTTTAGTACAGTTAAATACACTCTATTAAACACTAGGTGTCACCGTCACAATATCCTATTACAAACTAGGTGTCACCTAGTGTATAATAGAAGAAGTTAAATTAATAGCTCAATCTTTAACTGTATTAAAATGGAATTTTCCATGATAAAATTGTTCTACACTATTCTAACTAGAAAAATCATGAGCTTTCTAGAAGTTTGGTTTGTGTATATAAAAAGGCGAACTAAGTCGAATTGGATTAGTAGTATTTGGAAAGCGACAGTGTGAGGATTAATGCTGTGTGCCTCAGAAGACTTTTCAAACTAAACTTTTGTAAACCCAGTAATTCATGCAATATTTCAATAGATGTCACTAGGTTAAAAGTATTCAGTTGTGCCTTATACTCAACTAAACTTTTCAAATGTCATTCAAATTTTATAAACCACTCAAAATATTGTAATATTATAAATTTTTTATTACAATATTATGTTGTAATATTATAACTAATTTAACATTGTACATTTAAAATAGTTCAGCCTTTCAAAATTCAATCTATTTCACCACCCCCAGTTTTATTATTATGTATTTATATGAAATTCAAATACATACATTTCGTCACTCATCTTCGCTTGAACTAAAATTTCCATCAAACTGGACATATACTTTATGTACAGTTTTGTGGCTTTTTTTAGTAGCTTTATATTTTTCTCCGTTGTTTATTTTGTACATTTTGGTAATTTAATTTTTAATTTGCACTTACTAGAGTTTTAAACTGTACGTCACACATATTGAAAAGTCGTTGAAAAGTAACCTCGTAAATTGACTTT
Source organism: Tipula vernalis (assembly GCA_958295665.1). Taxonomy (NCBI): domain Eukaryota; kingdom Metazoa; phylum Arthropoda; class Insecta; order Diptera; family Tipulidae; genus Tipula; species Tipula vernalis. The sequence goes on from OY282558.1 coordinate 187,438,665, forward strand.
TCACCTAGCATCTATGAGGAAGTAGCGGAAGCTTCAAAATTTGAAAAGTTTAGTTTGAGAAGTCTTCTGAGGCACACAGCATAAAAAGTAATTAAAAAGTGATTTAAAAATTGTGTAGTTCGAAATAAAAATTATAAGTGAACAGTAAAATTTGAGAATAATTTATGTAAAGTGATTTTGTGAATTTTTATTGATAAGCTGTGTTGTAATATGTTGTAATTTTGTGAAATAAATAAATTCGTTGGAGATAAATTAAATTGATTTTGTATTATTCACAATCCAGTGATACGAACCTTAATTGACAAGGCAAAAACGTAACAATATATATATATATATATATATATATATATATATATATATATATATATATATATATATATATATATATATATATATATATATATATAAACAATCGAAATGTCATACAACTGCGTGAAGTTAGGAAACTTTTAGTTACTAGCGATATAAGAGTATAATAGCCAAGCTTTCAATAGAAATTTCCGTAATAGCTTGCTATCCGGAGCTAATAAAAAAATGCACTTAATAATAATGAAATGAATCAAACTATCAATAAAACTTAAGCATATGTGTGTAGTTTTCAAATTAACATTGTTTTGTTTGTGTCCCAGTTGAAAATCTTGCGATGAATTTCGACGCAAGCTTTACGTCGAGGCATATACGATTTTAGCTTACATCTTTCTCTGATGTAAGACATACACCAAAAATATATTTCACACAATTACCACTATATGCGATGTAAAGTTGCAGCTAAATAATGTGAATACACATTAATCGTTCATCGACACACTTACGACATAAATTTTAATTTTAACTTGAGGAGCACTTCGATAATTGTGTTTGTAAATTTTAATTTTCTGGATTCTTTTTCGGGATTTTTAGTTTCTGTATATTTTTCGAAATAAGGTAGCCAACCCGTTTTAAGACTTGGCTAATTCTTAACCGAGTATGATTAAATTCGATTTAGTTAACCCGTAGTAGGTCTCTAGAGTAATCTTTCCACGGTACTCATCTGAAAATACAGAGGTCTTACTGAGTCAACCAAGTATATTTTACACAGTGGATAAAAGCAGTTTCTACAATAAAATCATTTAAATATGACTCACCTTGTTTTTTTATCACAATTATTTTTGGTACAAATTAAAGTTTCTCTGTATTTGTAAAATTAAAGGCTAATATAATATCTAGAAAGCATAATTTACAATTTAATTGATATATTGACAATTTAACTATTTATTATTGTTTTTGTTTGTTATTTTTAAAGCGTACTAGTTTTTTGATATAATTTACATTCTAATGTAATTTACATAGTTTTTAATTTTTTACTTGTAAAATTACCACTCCACAAACAATTATAGTTATTATTGTTATTATTATTGGAGAGCCATGTGGGAGATTCAGCCACCTCGCACTGCGACCTAAAAGATCTATTGTGCTAGACTCTGCTTAATTATCTGTCAAGTCAATATTCAGGTTCTTAATGAACTTGATAATACTGCCAGCCGGTACGTGATACATACTATCTGGGCTTATTGCTCTTCCTTCAAGATGTTTACTCCAGCATGTAGTTCCGCTAGAAAGACGGTAGCATTGGAACCCAAGGACTTCGAGAGGGCTCTCCCACTCCCATATATTCCTACCCCTGCCCCGTCTTCCGGGTGATTTTACTCTTACGAATTGCTGGGAATTGCAAATCGCCTGTAGGTCACCCAACTTTACTACAGGAAGGCTAAATACAACTGGAGGGAGCCTGGTATCCAGAGTTCGCATGCTTTGGACTGATTAACCTATCAGGCATTCATCCATCGGCATATGCTATTCCACCTTAGATGAGGGTTTTTTGTCAAGGTTTCCTCCTTTAGCGCCGTACCTTAGCCTATGCCAAATGGCCAAAAATGTGCCAAATGGCCTTAGTTACCAGTGGTTGACACGAGGAGGCAGCACGTACACTTGCGAACTGCGAACAGGTTACCCCAGGCATACCAGGTATGTTTATAATTTTACCTGAATTAATTTTTACGCTAATTATTACATTATGGAGCAATTATTACATGGTGAGGAACTGTTCAGAAGCAACAGTTCTACAGATAAGTAACAAAGTAGATTTACTAAATTTTCAGTTAAAGGTTGTTTATTTCTAACACATTATCTGACTATAATGAAGGAATTCGATAACTTTAATTATAACTCCATAATGTTTCTGATAGTGAAATGTTTTTAATACCTATCGGAGCTTATAAAACTAATTTAGCAAATTAGCATTAATTTTTGTAAATCTACAACACTAAATTATTAACGACTCCATGTAACAAGTATTGAAATCCCAGATTTAAAACCACATTTCAACAATAAATGGTATGTTGATTGCTTTCCAATTGAGCTCACCATAACCCTGATATTATTTTCAGTAGAGTAGAAACGTTACAGTGGTAGGGTAATTTTATCAAAAAAATCTTTGTGATTAAAATGGCAAAAAGGTGATAAATTTGTATAATCGGATTATGACTTAAATTAATAATACAAGTATTAAAAGTAACAGAAATAATGCTAGTAAATATAATAAACAATGAGGTTAAACAATATAAATCACAATTATTTACCTTAAAGTTTAACGTTGTTGCTTATTCCCAGTTATTTTATCATTTGAGAATCTCAATATTTTTTATAAATAAATTGGGTTGAAATGTTTATTTGAGCTTTAGATTATGTACTTAAATATGACAGCTGTTTATCCATAATTTTTATAAACGCTTAATTTAAAAGAAAATAATATTCAGATGATATATAGAACTAACTTTAGAAAATATTGTGCGGTTTATGTACGAGTTATTTGGTATTTTCACTGTCTTATTTTGAGCTTAGAAGCTACTACATTTTTAGCTACTTAATATTTTTAAGCGACATTCTGGAAGTAAGAAGAACCTAAATTAAACCGATTCGAACGGAAACAACTTAGAGACAAAAGAAACATAGATGAGTTCAAAAGACAAGCGAGTTCTAAAAAATAAATCACAGAAGATTTATTTTAAAACATTTTTTAATTGTTTACCTCGAAATCAAACAGACAATTATTCAAGAACATTTCAGTCAAATTCCACTTAATATTTTGTATTAAGAAAATATTTGGTTACCAAGGACTAAAACATTGGAAAATATACAACAAATAAATTAAATTTATTCCATTCACATCATAATCATGCCATTATTGAAAATGTTTTTCAATTTTCAATTCCTAACGAATCTAGACGGAACAAATAAAGTAAATTAAAATGGATTGTGTACTACAATGAAAAAAAAAAATGCTAATTACATTATAATTTTCATTTCATGTTTTCAATGTATTCTGACTCAATTATTTTACATTGTTTATATGAGTATTACAGTAACGATAACAACAAAACTATAGGAACATAACCGTAGGGTCTAAAGTTATTTTTTTTTAGAATCATTTTATAGTACTCTAGACAAATTGAATGTTGTACCAAAAATAAAATTCTTCATCTTGCGAAGAGGAAGAGAACAAAAGAAAGCGTATTGTTTAAGAATTATATCAAAACGATGTTGTACATTGTTTCGCAATAAATACAGCGAACTAAACTTTACAGTTTACACAAAACAATAAGAGGAATATTTAAATGTTTATAACACTTGAGTCAATGTTTTCCCGTTAATTTATTCTTCTTTCTGGAAGAAATGAAAATGAAATTAATATTTATATCTTTTTTGTGGGAATCTTCGGATAATTGTTCGAAAACAACATATAGAGACAGGATTATGTTATTCGGTGTGTCTATATGCTATATCTTAATTTGACTGCGGCGTGGGAGTTTTTTTTACGTACTATACAAAAGCCTTTTAGAGTATAGACAAAGCATGTGAAAAATGAACTTGAAATAAGGGATACAGAAACACCTAAAATTCATTTATTTTCATAGGTATGAAAAAACGCGATTTCGATTGACGAAAAAACATGAATAAAAAGTTAAACCCAGTTAAATTTTTTCTGAAATCGCGTTTTTGTACGGATTTATATCATTCAGTATGTATGTATTTTCGAAAAAATTTAGATATATATTGGCTAAAGTACCTGATAGCGGACTTCCCATTGGTAAACCTTCTTGTTGCGCGTAAAATTTGTTGTCATGTTTAAAATAATTCATATCTGTAATTGTGGTTAATAATTTTATGATCTCGAATATTTTGTTGGCTTCTACGTTATTTCTTCGTAACAAACCAGCTGTTATAGACAATGTAGCTTTCATTGGAATGTTGGTATACATATTAACGACATCAAATGATGCAAATTTGGCACCTGCCGGTATATTTATGGATCTTTTTTTCGACTAGTTCAATATTGGTCTTAATTGTTGCATTGTTTTGTTTATATTCCTCTGCGTTCATGATTACCATTGTATTGCCTTTATTGGCTTTTGTGACTATGGCATTTTCATTGACTAATTTTTTCTTAATATTGGTTATGGTTTTATTTTCAGCTACATATACATATTTTGGGTATTGTTGCGTTGTGTTTACTGCTTTGTTTCCAATTTCGTTGATAAACATAGTACGAATCTCATCCTGGGGGTCAATTCTCGTTCTATGAAAAAATTGTATGAAAAAAATCTTCTCATTCCCCTTCTGTCACATCTTTTTCATTAGTTTTATTTCACGGAACAAAAATGTGCGATTCTTGTTGCCGTAATGAAAAAATGATTCAGCATAACGCTGAATATTTTTACTTTCTTTTACTCTAGTAAAATAAAGTATAGTAATCATGAAAATTTTGGACCTTGAGATTTTTAGAGATTTATTTGTTTTGTGGTCCCCTGAGTCTGAAAAAGTCGGTTTCGAAATGGTGTCTGTCTGTCGGTCTGTCAGTCTCTCTGTGTCCTCTCTTTAGCCCAGATGGTTTAACCAATCGAACTGAAACTTCAGATTTAAGCTTTTTTGATAAATTGGGAAGTCCCAGTGAATTTTAATCCAAATCGGCTAACCGGAAGTGGCCACTCCCTTGGTCCAGAAAATTTATTTTGCAAATATCTTAAAAAGTATAAGGTTTACAAAAAAACTACTTTATACAAAATGTTTACAAAAATTAAAAAACAAAATTAAAAAAAAAAAATTCTCTGTTCGTAAAAGAAAGTCGTGTGTCGGCCACACCTCCATTTTTTTTTTTTTTTTTTTTTCATTTTGTACTAGATTGCTGAATGTATTTTGACATTTTGCTACACCTGTCATACACACGCAAAATAAATAATAATTACATAGATTTTCCCTAAACCTAATAACTTTTAATTTAATTACAAAATAACATTCTGTTTATTATAATGAGCTTAACTATTCGAGTAATCATAGAGAGACGCAGCAGAAATAACCAAAGGTATGTACATAATTGTTTTAACAAAAAAGATTTACATAGAATTCTAACCAAACATTGCAATACAATAAACTAATATTTTTGTTTACAAAAAATTGTATAATTTATGTAATTGTGATATAACATACTCGTATATAACAAAAACAAATTTTTCTGTATTTTATAGATAATATTCGTGTCATTAGAAGTCGATTAAGGGACACACAAAATCCTTTTGAGATTCTGTCATACAGACAGTTCTCTGATTTATATAGATTCCCTACTTCCCACGCAATTCCATGTTTTGTAAAAGTGCTGTGCGCATTGCGATTTTTTGCGATCGGAAGTTTCCAACGGGCAGTTGGTCAAGACGTCATGGCAACGATGTCCCAAACGTCGGTTATTCGAACCATCACCGAAGTAGCGGAAGCCCTCAATGTAATATCGAACGAATATGTGCAATTTCCGACAAATCAGGAAATAATTCAATCAAAACAAACATTTTTTGAAATGTCCAACTTTCCTGGGATTATTGGTTTAGTGGATTGAACCCACATACGGGTTTGTGCGCCCAAAAGGAATATTGAACATGTCTACTACTGCCGGAAAGGTGGGCACTCAAAGAATGTGCAAATTGTATGCGATGAAAATTATAAAATATTTAATTTGAACGCGAGATTTGGAGGGACGGCGCGTGATGCGTATGTATGGCGTCGCTCTAATTTAAAACAAATTTTTGAAGAGAAATACTCGAGTGGGGAGTGACATTTTTGGCTTTTAGGAGACAGCGGCTACCCCTTACAGCCATGGTTGATGACCCATATGCAAAATGCCATTTCAGACGGTGAAATTAGGTATAATATACAGCATAAAAATACCCGTAGTTTAGTAGAACGGTGTAAGTATAGGTATATTCAAAAGCAGATTCCGATGTTTATCGAAGGAAAGGGTACTATATTACACCCCGGAAAAAGCCGGAAAAATAATAAACGCGTGCGCCGTCCTTCACAATATTTTAATAAAAGCTCGTCTTCCTTTGCCTGATGAAATTGAAAATGATGATAACGATGACGATGAAACAGTGACTTCTGAAATCAATCCACAATCAATTTTAACCGTAGCACGTAGAATACAGTCAAATATAGTGACTGAATATTTCAATTAGGTTTATTTATTTTTATTTTTTTCAATAAAAACAATATTCAACTGTTTTTGGTATTTTATAATTTATTTTTAATTTCATTTAAGGCAAGAAGAATGTTTTTAAATACATCAAGCTTTTATTTTTCGACTTGGATTTTTTCTCGCTTTAACTCGAGCTTCTTCTCCTCGAGGTTTATCAATTTCGACAAATCTTTGTCTTCATTCGAATTTGATTTGGCCCGTTTTCTAGCCTTTCTGGCTGATGGTCGTGTGGTGAAGGGGGTAATGAGTTTATCTACCTGTGGTGCTACATTTATGTCACATACCACCGTTGATGATGGGATTGACATTGATGTCCCAGAAATTAGGTATTCAACATTGTTGTCTACATCAATAATTTCAATTGGCTCAGTTGACTGAAAATTAGATAAAGGGATATATCGTTATAATGATTAAAATAAAATCAGTGTAAAATTAATATGGTTATTGGCCACACCTAGTGTGTTTTATTGTGCACCAAGTTCCATTCTAGTAATGTCTCCGTCGACGGCTTGAGGAGTCATCATTGACAAAATTCGCTCCTCATTGTACGTTAATAGTTTTGGATTTTTCGCTCCTTTAACCCCGCTTTTTTTGTTTATCGCTGTTAACTGGGCATGGCGATTTTTTGCGTATAATCTGAAATAAAAATGTTAAAACGATAATGAGATTTTAAAAAAAAAACGTATAGGTAATGTAACTAACTTTTAGTCCATCCAATAATTTCGCCATTTTGTCCCGTCCTTATTAGCCCCTCCTAGTCCATTTAACTCTTTCGACAAATTATTCCATGCGTTCTCTCGTGCTCGAGCCCCATCAACTGAGATAAACCTACATAATAATATAATAATACATTTTATACATACACATATAATAAAGATTTTTAACTTCATTTAGAACTAGGGAATCCAATACCAGTTGTTGGTAAACCGGGTTTACCGTAAATTTTTAATTACCGAAAAACCGGTAAATTTTCAAAATTTTACCGAAAATACCGAAATTAAAAAATTTATTTTTATATTAGATTTACATAATTACATTGTATTTCAGTATGATACGAACTAGAATAGGGATAATAATATTGAATTTTTCTTGGAATTTTTAAAATACATGTTAACTCTCCTAATCAAGAAGATCAACTCCTATTGCACACCACTGTATATGCATATTCATAATGTATATACACATACATATATATTCACAAACACACATATATACATACATACACTTGCACACACAAATATATACAAACATACAAACATACATTCAGATTCCTTACAGTTCAAGCAAAATCCCTACTCTACATGATATATATATATATATATATATATATATATATATATATATATATATATATATATATATATATATATATATATATATATATATATACAAAATAATAATTTACGACCAATTTTCGTGCTACCAAAAATACATAAAAATGGCGAGAGTACCGCTATTCGAAAAGTGCTCATATTATATTAGTGCAATCCATCGCTACATGCTACATCATCATCCGTATGGCATATAAATTAAAATAGCAACACACAATGTACCAATTTACCACACATATCAATAAATAACGCACTGAATTATATTTTTATTTACACTTTTTCATTCAAGTCATCAGTATTCAGTGATCAGTCAGTACGAACGCTTTTGATCGGTTTTAGTTAGATATAGTTTAAATTCAATCAATAAGAAAATAACGTTACCTTTTTATATAAGTATCTAAAAAAACAATTTTTTTCTTCAAAGGTATGTTTTATTTAATTTAACAATAATTTAATAAACGTTTAGCTACCCCGTAAATTTTATTTAAGTGTTATGGATGTACAAAAAGAATCAAACAAAAACATCTGGAGTTATTTTAAAAAATTAAATAAAAAAATTTTAAAAACTGGAGGTGGTTCAACAAGCGGGCTACAGAACGGTTGCTTTGGATGGAATACCATTTGTAAAATTTTGCTCGTCCTACGATTTAAGGAAACTATTGATAAATAAAGGATTATACGTTCCTTTATCCGCAACTACAATCAAAGAAATTGTAATGAACTACGGTGCCAGCATTAAAAAAGAGGTGAAACTCCATATCCTAGAATATTTAAGTAATAAAGATGCAGGATTGAGCCTTAGCTTTGATGAATGGACGTCATTACGAAATCGAAAGTATATAAATATTAATGTTCATGGCTCAACTAAATTTTGGAATTTAGGGCTCGCTCGTATCAAAGACTCATTTGCTGCTAAGAATTGTTTTGAGACAGTTGAAACCAAACTCAATGAGTTTCACCTGGAAATCAACAAAATAATTGGAATGTCTACTGACGGAGCAGCAGTAATGATACGAGTTGGAAAAGACATGAATCTTATTCATCAATTGTGTCTCGCACATGGAATTCATTTGGCGGTGATTAAAGTCTTGTACAACAAAAACGGATTTGCTGACGTTCAAACAAATGCGGATGAGCTAGCTCATTCAAACGAGGATGATAATAGTGAAGGCGAAACTGAAAGTGATTGCGAAAATGGAGATTACATGGAAATATTTCCAGGATCAAATGAACATGAAGAAAATTTCGAAACAATTCAACAATTATATCCGATCATAGCAAAAATCAAAAAAACTGTGAAAAGATTTCGTTATTCGACAAAAAATAATGATTTGTTACAGAAATACGTCGTTACAGATTTTAATAAAGAGCTTTGTTTGATTTTAGATACCAAAACCAGGTGGAATAGCTTGCTAGCAATGATGAAGAGATTCTATTTATTAAAAACATGTGTGCAAAAATGTCTAATTGATTTGCAAATCGATGTAAGTTTTTCCGATAATGAGCTCAAAGCTGTTGATGAAATTATAACTTCTTTACTCCCAATAACAATGTCGTTGGAATCAATGTGTTCCAGTAATAGTACGCTACTCAGTGCTGATGCATCATTAAAATTCATGTTGGATGAATTATCAATTCAAAATAGCTTTTATAGCAATGAATTGAAAAATGCATTAATATTTCAAATTAATAAGAGACGTACTCAATATTCTGACGTACTACAATATTTGCATAATTTAGATGACAATATTTCTGATCATGAATACTTTGTTTTCAATCGTACAAACAAGTCTACGATAGCAAAACTGATTGTAAATTTAATTGAACGTTTGAATATGATAACTCCACCGACATCGGATGATGGTCTGGTTGTAGTCTCTTCATCGGAGGATGAAGAACAAAGTGAAAAGAGTTAACTATGAAAGAACGTTTAATTTCTGCTATTAAAAAGAAAACTAAGCCACATGAATTGAAATTAAAACCTATAGAGCTAAACAACAAAAACATAACAACAATAATGCGAAGAGAAATTGCATTGTATGAACAAACTAAAGAATGTGGTGTCTGGCTTAATCGAGTCTATCAATATCTCTTGACAATAAAACCAACATCAGTAGACGCAGAGCGAGCATTTTCTTCGGCGGGACAAATTTGCAATAAAATAAGATCTCGTCTGAATGATGATACATTGGATATGTTATGTTTTCTACGAGCTTATTTTAACCAACAAAACGATATTTATAAATTAAATTTATAATATAGATTGTTTTTATTTATTCTATTATTGTTATTTTTTTCTATAAGAAAATCAATGAGACTGAACTCTATAAATTTGAATTTGAATTAACTGTATTGTTGCTAAGTACTTTTATGTAATATTATGTATATTTTTTAATATAACAAAAATGAAATTTTAACTTAAAAATGTCTTTTTTCTCAAAAAACAAAAATAATAAGTAAATAATTAAGATATATTAGATGTTTCAATGATGTTTTTGTAGATTAAACAATTACCGAAATTTACCGGGAAACCGGTAAATTAAGGAAAAAAATACCGAAACCGGTAAATGAAATTTTCGGTAAATTTGGATTCCCTATTTAGAACCACCTGTCATGAGCCAAATCAAAATTAAGCTCCAAAAAATCGACAAGAAATGCTTTTGGTGCCTCGCTAGGCCTTTTGCCTTTCGGTGTTTTTTCCATGTTTCTAAATAAAAATTATAATAACTTTTATTTAAAATTTGTACGTTTGAAATATATATACTTATACTTACCCTTTCAATCTACTGTCACATAATAAACACTAGGTAGAAAAAAATTAACTTTTAACCGCTAATAAGGTTTCCTTAAATTTACCATAATAGTAAATACAATAAATTGTCGCGAATTACGCTGGTAACATTTTATTAATCACAACATTTTTTGTTTTTATTTAATTTTATGAAAACTAATTTTAAAATATATTTGATCATTTTTTTCCATCTAAATTGTACATTTTGTATTTACAAAAAAATGATTTAAAAACTTATTAATATTTTCACGACCAAAATATTCGGTGAGAAAGTTTTTTTCATATGAAACGATTTTGACGTCATTTTTCTCCTTCTCATGGAACATGAATCGGAAATTAAGATTTATCACTGAAAAAACTTTTCATTGTACTTTTACGATAGAACAAGAATTGACCCCCTGGTGCTCTGTATTTGTTTTTAGTATAACATTTTCAACGTTTAACAGTTGTTTATTTCGCTCATTTATGTTATTTTTGGAGTGATGTTATGTTTTAGACCTTTATTTAGCACTTTAATTTCTCGTTCGTTAAACTAGATGTTCGTTGTGTTGTGTACATATACGTTGATAAAAAATGTGTTTAGAGTCAATTACATGGTTGTGTACGTTTTCTCTTTGTGACTTTTTCATGTTAATCAGTTTCTTCTGAACGACCAATCTTTTCTTTACCACGATTTTTTCCGCTCTGGAATAAATTATCTCGATAATTTTTACATATTCGATATGGTGGAATAATTTAGATAGTTTGAGCTGTGCGTTATATGTTTTCACTGTTAGAACGTCAATTTTCGTATACAGGTGTTTTATACTGCTATGTAACCACATTCTCTCGGTTTTTTGTTTTACTAATTTTGCTGTTGACCTATTATTTTTTATAGCTACTTTTATGTATTTTGGTATAATTTTTAATCTATTACAAGTTCTATTAAATAGTAAACTAATTCTACAGCATCGTAATTTATGAATTAATTTGGAATAATTAAACACGTCTTTGATCGATTCATCACTATATAAGTTAAATACAATGGGATGTTTCCATTTTAGATTACCGCACTTTTACCACAATAATATTTATTTGGATTTAAAATAAACATAACATTTAAAAATACAATAAAAAATAAACTTTCTTTATGTGATAATAAAAATATATATTAATATATTAGATACCGGTTTCGGGATATATTTATCCCTTTGTCAAACTTTATATAATTATTACAAAAAATTAAAAGTACATCTCTTTTATATGCTAATTATTATAGTGGTGTTGGTGATTGTTCAATATAAGTTCATACAGCTTATTTGTTTTAGTGTTGATTTTATCGTTTAGTAACAACGGGTTATCTCGGTGTTTGTATATTTCCAATTCCTCCAGTCTATCCATATTCTGCCCTTTATGCATTCTGCACACTACATTCAAATTTATGTCAATAAATAATCACCAAGAGCTTGATACTGTCAATAATCACCAAGAGCTTGATACTGGCGTTTACAAATTAGTATGCGATAACTGCGATAAGTTTTCCTTAGGGTAAACGGGCAGATCATTCAAAATCAGATTCAAGGAGCACACAAACGAAGTGGGGCAGCCGCATATAAAATCCAATTACGCACTACATTTAACTAATGAAAAACACACGTACACCAGCTTGGACATAAATTTGAATGTAGTGTGCAGAATGCATAAATGGCAGAATATGGATAGACAGGAGGAATTGGAAATATACAAACACAGAGATAACCCGTTGTTACTAAACGATAAAAACAACACTACTATAAATCACCAACACCACTATAATAATTAGCATATAAAAAAGTTGAACTTTTAAAGATTGACAAAGGGATAAATATATCCCCAAACCGGTCTCTAATATATTAATATAAAGTTTATTTTTTATTGTATTTTTAAATGTTATGTTTATTATAAATTCAAATAAATATTACTGTGGTAAAAGTGCGGTAATCTAAAATGGTAACATCCCATTGTATGAACTTAATAATCCAAGGAAAAAAAGGGAATTTAAATTAAGAAACATTCTACAACAATACACTTTTACAAACATTTTCGGTTGCTTATGTATCACTTAAAAACTGATTCCAATTTGTGAATAAGTCATACTTTCATAGGAAATTAATTAAAAATGGACAACTTTATTTATTATTATTTTTAATTTTTATTTAATAAACGATATAAAAATAACAATTTATATAAAAATTCAACATTGTATAACCACTTAAAATTAAAATTTTTTGGAATTCTTTGTTAAATAAAAAAAAAAAAATAAAGTTTTAGTTCAGCAATATTTGGATAAAAAATAATAATAATAACTAAAGGAATTCAATGTTACAGGTTCACAAATCACAACCAACAAGATATTAGAAAAATAATAACACAAACTTAAAATTATTAATACAAACAAATTATTATAAAGGAGTATTACCATTCTTAATTCAATTTAATTTTAGCGTTTTAATTTAGATTATTTTATTACTTCGTGGAGTAATAACTTTCGTTAATGTTCGTATACTCGAAGTTTTGGAAATCTCTTTTTTTAGCTGATCCAGATCATTTTGTTTATTCATTACAGCGTTGTAGTAATCGACATCGACTTTATCCATATACCTCATTATGGATTTAATATCCTTCTTCTTTTCCTCACTAATCAACCAATTGAATTTTAATGGTTTTACCACCATTTTCGGAATATTCTTCTTTTTTATGTTTTTAAATAATTTCATATTTATAAATGGTTCTGCCGCTGATAATGTACATTTATAATCAACTGCGCCCAAATCTTCAGAATTGTATTGAATAATTCTAGCTTTTAAAAAAGGCAACATAATAGTTAACATTTTAGATGCTAAATAAAAATTATAAAAATCAACATTTTTCATCTGCATAATTTTTAACTGTATTAATTTTTTTTAATTGATGCAATAACGTCGCTGGGCTGTGAATCGTTACTCCTCGCAAATGTCGTTCTATGGCACTATGTACAGAATCTATCTCCTGCAGCTGACTATGCCCCGACTCCGAATATTTATGCGTGATAATTTCTATTTTTGGGTTCTCCTCAAAAAATTTTAAAATCGTAGTGGTATTTACTCTATTTTTGTTTTGTGCTATACAACTATCTGACCACAAAACTATTTCATTTAAATTCTGGAGATCTTGAATAACGGTTTTTAAAATCTTGTACAGTGCACTAGAAATATCATTTCCAGCTCTCCCGCTTTGAGCTTCCGTTCATATACTGCAGTACGTAGTTTTGTTTAAATTGCAATGCCCGGTCAAATTATATACGGCGAATTTTATTTTATAATAAAAATTTGATATCTCCGCTTTTGGCAGAGCGAAAACGTTCTCGAGATCGTGTCGTAATTATGGCCGTTTTCTCGTCTATATTTTTTCTATCTTTATCTCTTTCATATTTTGCAAGCATTTTTTTTATTTTGATGTAAACTGAATTTAGTCTGATCTGCATCATTTAAATTCGGTTTAATTTTAAATTGCGCGCACAAATCACACTGGCCTTTTACTGGAGTCCTATCGCATACTTCCTTATATAAATTGTACATCTTTTGTACACTTAGATTACTACCTAAATACTCTTTTTGAGTGTTTTCTCGACAGTAGTGTGATTCCATGCGAGGAAAACTTTTAATGTGACTCCTTACTACATCTAATTTTTCATTAGGGATCTTTTTTTTAATATACTTTCCTTTCGTAGGGGATGTTGGAATACCAGATATTTCATTAAATTTATTGGAAAAAACATAGTATAATAGTTCAGTATTATTTAATGGAGTGACTAGATTTTCTAGATCGAGTTTGTGCGGCAGATCGTTTAGTTTTTGCGTACGTTTGATTTCACAGTTTTTTGATTTTTTTTGTAACTGGAATTTGATCACTGCACTCCGAATCAGATGTTGTTTTATAATTCGGGTCAGCTAATGAATCGTCTGAATTAAATTCAAACATTACGGTATCGCTGCAAAATAATAAAGAATTATTCGGAACTAGAGACTAAATAATAATTTTTGTTGCCTACCTTTTTTAATCGAGCAGGATTTTTGTTTTTTAACAAATCACTACTTGCAATACTGTGCGATACTTGGAAATCGGATAGGTATAACTTCTAAATTCGTAAAATAGTAATAATAATAAGGTTAGTTCACAAATATCATATAAATAAAACGATAATTTATGTTGTAATTTATACCTTTCTGTGGATTAAAGTAATTTTCATCGTCCGATAAGACACCTTTTATAGCATTTAAAATGTCATCTGAAAGTTCAGGCACTGGCGATGAACTGTATAAAATAAAATATCGTTTACAAATAATTATCAAAAATATTAAAATTGCCCACCTGCAACTCATTTTGTGATCTATTTCCTTATTCCTTTGATGGTTTTAGTATAAATGACAAAACCTGTATTATGACAATCCTGTTTATATACTAAAATAAAAAATGTATTATAACGGTTTTTAAAGTTGCATGCATGTAACAGTTAAATATTTCGTTTTTTCAATGCACATGTATCATTTCTAACATTTTGTTGTATGTATGTAACATTTAAATTCTGAAATTGCTTTTTATTTAAATGACTTACATGAAGGTAAATTGTATTTAAGTATCATTTAAATTCTGAACGATTGCCCTACGACTATGATTCATAAGACAGTGCATTTTATTATGTAACATTTAAATTCTTAAACTGAAATTTTACATTATGGCTTGTGATATCAATTATTGTATTTACCATATGTAACAATTAAATTCTGGATTTTCGTATTACGTTTATCCTTAGGTTGATGGTAAATTGTATGTAAGTATCATACATATTCGGAATTCTTGAGTTGCGTATATCATAGGAGCAAATGGAATTGTATCTATGTAACACTTAAACATGGATTAAATTATACTAAAATATTAGTACAAAATTATGTTATTTCAGTGCAAAAGCATAAGTAACAGATAAATATTTACTATTTGTTATGAATTATGCAAATGTAACATTTGACATAATGATATCTTTTCAAAGAAAAGAGTTATTAACATTTTGAAACTACCAATCGAAAGATTTCGTTTTTTTAAGTACAGTAGCAGTTTTAACTCAAAAAAGGTGAAAATGCATTTAAATCATTATAATACTGAGGTGACGATATATAAATGTCGTTTAAGTAAATCGTTTTCATTTTCTTGTAATAATCGATTTATTTCATAACAACAACATTCTGGTCAAATTGAAATAAAAGCTTACCCCGACAAACAATTTGTAACCATAAACAGCATTTCGGGAACATTGTTACTTACACACGGTAACATAAAAATAAACAAAACATATTTTTTATCCACTTTTGATATATAATAGCTCGATAACTAGCTATGCTGATTTCAAATAACGAAAATGTAAAATAACCCATTTTTATTGTATAATCCACGTTGCTAGGGGCAACGTGGGTTATATTTTATATTACAAAATGTTGAGTAGTCATTGGAAAATTATTCGTAGCCAAATTGAATGAAAAACTATATTCCAAAAAGTAGTTAAATTAAAGTACACCATGACAATTTAAAGAACGGTCACTATGATAAAATGTATGTATTTCAAAATTCAATGCTCCAGTGTGAAAACACAAAATGGAACTATTTCTTATTAATTTACGAAATTTATTTCAACAAAAGTGGATAAAACATTGTATGGCACTCGTGAGCAAAGAGATATTATCCACTCGAGATAATGTCCCACTCGGCTATCGCCTCGTGGGACAAACTTATCCCTCATAGATAATATCACGTTTTGCTCACTAGTACCAACTAGTACCATAAATAACTATTTTCTTGATTTCTTTGCATCCCGGGAACATTGTTACTTATGTACGGGGACATAAAAACGATCAAAACATTTTTTGTATCCCTTTCGTATTTTTTTAGAGTGATCCTTCTGTTTATAAATATTTGTCTCCTTTTAGTTTTTTTTTATTGTGTTCATAGTTCATTTTATTGTTATTCTCAAAACATAAAAAAAACTGATAAACCATATCAAGAATCCAACCAAAATATTCATAGAAAATTATGAAATTTTCGGAAGTGATTTGTTTTTTTTTGCAAGTAAAGTGTAAGTTAAAATTTTAAACTTTATCTAATATTTTTTTTTAATTTTTTATAAAGTCAATAAAAATTTAAAAGTGCATTAAATTAAGCAAACTGTAAGTATGTTTTTCTTAATTTTTATATGTGAAAAAGTGGATTTAGCTTTATATAAATAGCTAAATTAAAAGTTGTTTTTCTATTATATCTGTGTTTTCCCTGAGAACTGCACTAGAACTCGATAAACTTTAAATTCCTTTTATTCTTTGTAAACCGAATAAAAATAAATTCATAAAGCGTGTTGTCAATCACTTACCACATACACTCTAAATTGTAAACCATGCACAGTGCACACATATAATTAACATAACGGTTGGCGCTAAGAAAAAGCTCTATATGAAAATACTAATTGTATCAAAATAACCTAAAACAATTAGAATTTATAAATTTATTAAAAGTGCAAACTACACGAATTGTAATAATCATGTTTCAATATGGGTAAATGACTTTTGTAATATTACAGCAAAAGTTATATGTATGTATATAGCAATATTGTTGTTTGTGTAAAACATTACACTTTTTTTAGTATATAAGATCATGAAATTTTAACCAAAATAATAATTGTATTTTCAACGTCATCGCGTAATCATTGTATTCTAAAAACTTCGTCGACATAAGAGGATTGTATTTTATAAAAATAAGCACCGTATATCCAAATTATTTCAAACCTCCAAATTTTATATAGAATAACCATTATTATTTAAATAAATTTCAATTATAAATCGACAAGATCCTTTTATCAATTATCTAGAAGTAACCGAACGTTATCCAGTGGACAACCTCAAAATATTCGGAAAAATCTGTAAACATTCCAACCGACTAACATATAACCGCCCAGGCTCTGAGCTAACGCTAATGAAAGAACATATACATAAATGCTACGCACACGTTTCTTTCGTTTGTAGATGGTTGTATTCAGAGTATCCGAATAGCCCAAATAACACCGTGCATCAGTTGCACTTCTCCATTACGTATGGTATAATCACTAATAACTCGCGATTCCGGTAATAGCCCCCACCAGTGGCAAGCCCGTAATTGTCGAATGAATTAGTACTTACTATAGTCGGTCACATTAACCATCTAATAGCTAGAAGTAGCAACAACAAGTTTAGAGTAATATTTAGTTTAACATGATATAATTTATGACATCCCATGTTGTAGCTTATAACAAGCGTGAATGTGTAGTGTATTTGACATAAATACATATTTTAAGTTTAAAAATTTCCCCTTCAGTTATTTCATCCATATTTTCTTATTTCTTGCTGACGCAACTACACCTGATAAATTCATGGGCTTATCAAGTGTAACTAAAAAATAATCTACAATTGTAATTATTTATTGCTGTAACAACTTAAAATGTGTATTTATGTGAAATGCACTACACATTAGCACTTTATCAATTTAATTTCTTTCTGTGTCTACATAGAATACAAGGAATTTAAAATTTATCGAGTTCTAGTGCAGTTCTTATAGAAAACACGACTTATGTGTCGGTAAATTACCAGTAGCATTGTTAGCTTTAGTAATTAAATTGAAATTTTATTTTAAGAAATTGACTTACACATTGCCATTATATTAATATCGCTCCAATTTGGCAAATTTGGAAATTTTTTGTTATTAAATCAGTAGAAGTTTATTTAACATTTCTGTTTGATTTATTTTTATTTATCATAAAAATCATCATGTGGCTTTAGTACAAATTCCAGTAAAATGTCGATAAATGTTTGGTAACTTATGTTTCAATCGGTCAGTTTATTTTCGGGTACTAAATATATACATTTTAGGTTCAAATTAAAACAATTAAATTTTAATCTAAATTATGAACAACAACAGTGTAACAAAAATCAATGTATTTACCATAAATTTCTTGCTTTACTAAAAACACGAACAACAACGGTTAATAAACTTCTGATATTTCCAAAGTAATTGTATAGTAATTATGTATTATATGTACATAAGTAACACATTTAAATCATTGCTTTATCAAATTCTCCAATACAACAATCGATTTGAAGACGGCATTAGAAATATCAGAACATATTTTTTTCGTTCCCTGTTGTACTAAATGAGAAATCTTTGGTAAAATAGGTTGCCTCTGCTGTAAATATTCAATCAGATTATTTTGAGCAAATTGAAATGTTTATTTGAGGATAAAGTTAAAACCTACGGGAATTATCTCTAGCATTTTCAATAATAGCCATATAATACTTTCATATGAAATACAGTGTAACCTCTTTAAAAAGTGTTTTCGCCTAAAATCACTTAAGCGACTCTGCTTTTTTGGTACAGATATATGCAATAAAATGGAATAGAAAAAATATAAAATTTGCTCCAGATTGTGGTGCAACAGGTGAATGACAAGTCTTATTTCATTGTATTATATTACATTGATGGAATCGCTATTTGTGTTGCTAAAAAAAAAATGGTTTTTAATGGAGAACCTTTAACGCAACCATAGATCACATATTATACAATTGAAGTTAAGAAAAACAAAGGCCGGAACTACAAATGCAAATTTTCGTCTTAAAATTATCCGATATAAAAAAGAAGGCATTGGAACAATTTCGGAATTCTTTGAATCGTGAGATTAAAGCCGCACAGACAACGAAGGAAGAGAAATGTGATAAAAGCAACGTGAAAGAGCAGAAGAAAAAACAAAAATTTAAATTTTATTTTCGAGGTCACCTTATACGCTAGACAGACTGTGGTTTAATAAATTCGATTTAGCTAAACTAGTTTAAGTATTCTATGTAAAAACAAATGGATTAACTAAATCCAGGTTGACATACTGCGACTAATCTCGAAAAATTCACTAAATCGGTTTTAATAAATCACAGCGTGTCTAGGGTATAAGGGTTAAAAAATTATCGATTTCTCATTTTAACATCTACTGGGTTACTAATATTGAATATTTCTTAACACAAATCATAAAAGCACAAACTGAAAAAACTGTGTAAGTTATACCCACAGTACACAGGAATACATAATGAGATCATATTTAATAAAGTTCTGTACAATAATTACTAAGAAGCTCCAATAGATAAATAGATACAAATTAAACATTTTTCCGATTTCATAGCATATTGATTTTACACATATTGTATTGCTTCTAATTCTCCTTCTTCTTCTTATGGATTAGTAATTCAATAGGTATGTTTGAGGTGTAACTACATAATTAAAAATTAATTGTGCGATTGAAATCTCACCTTTCTTCATTAAATATTTAGTTAGATTGGAATCGTTTACCATGAATTAATTAGGAAAGAAAATCTGTGTTTGAACATCGTTATTGATGCTGTTCGGTTAAGGTTAATGAGTTTTAAAAAAATCTAGCGTTTGTAATATTCTTCATTAATAATATTGGTCTAATGGGAAGGTATGTGAGAAAACTTGATACCTCGTCGAACTCTTACTCAATTGACACCAGAAGCCCTTACAAAACATAACAAGGTTACGGATAACTAAAAAAAGATGGAGTGGCTTATCCAGTTAGATCTAATTCCTAATTGACGATAACGGAAATTTGCGCTGGTCTCCGGTTACTGTATGAATAAAATGGTAAATAAACGATTCCATAAATGTGTATATGAAATGAATTCCAATTTTGTTTTTATCAAATAAATTTAAGGTTTATTTTGAATAAAAAATTTTGTGTCAATAATGATTGAACCAAGAATAAATATTCACTCAATATTTGCCTGTTTACTCATAAACTATTCATATTAAACCGATGATGCAAATCCCTTTATTGTATTATTTAAATTTGTGTTACATTGGGTATCTACTCACAATAACCTAATTTGTTGCAATCGGACACAGCTAACGAGGGAACAATGAGTGAACATTGAGTGAAATTATCGTTTATCAGTGAATGGAGAGTGATTTCTCAGTGAATAATAAACGAGTACTTTGTGAAAAATTAGAGAATATAGTACGAGTAATGAGTGAATTCATCATTCATAGGTAATCACCTATGACCGATTAATCAAAGTATTATAAGTGAATAATGAGTGGATATTTAGTGAATTATGGGTGAATATTGCCAGAATAATACTGGCATGGCGTCAATTGTGGGTAAATAAGCACTAGGAGCTACACAAAATACCAATGGATAGACAGATTAACTGTTGTGTCACAAACCAGCTATTTATAGGAGGTAGTGAATCCTCACATTGGATAACATCAGATAGCAGAACTAAGAACCAAATCGATCATGTACTGGTTAATAAGAAATTAATAATATTCTTATAAGATGTCAGATTATTCGAAAATGTTACCAATTTTTATTTTAACAGAATGCCTAAGAAAATCAATATCTTGAGATTTTCACCGATCGGCAAACATGTCACTATAATATTTCGGTAGGCCTATGTGTGTGCTTTGATCATACCAACCCATTTAAAAAGTTATTGGGGTTTACCTAGTTAATCCTAGATTATTCGAAAATGTGACCAATTTTTATCTTAACAGAATTCTAAGAAAATCAATATCTTGAGATTTTCACAGATCGGTAAACATATTACTAAAATATTTTGGTAGGCCTATGTGTGTGCTTTGAACATGCCAACCCGTTTAAAAAGTTGTTGGGATTTACCTAGTTAATCCTAGATTATTCGAAAATGTGACCAATTTTTTTCTTAACAGAATGTCTAAGAAAATCAATATCTCGAGAATTTCGCTGATCGGCAAACATGTCACTAAAATATTTCGGTAGGCCTATGTTTGTGCCTTGATCATGCCAACCCGTTTAAAAAGTTATTAGGGTTTACCTAGTTAATCCTAGATTATTCGAAAATGTGACCAATTTTTATCTTAACAGAATGTTCACCGATCGGCAAACTTGTCACTATAATATTTCGGTGAAAATTCCAGTCCAATCAATCAAGTTAAAGCCACCAACATTCTTCGGAACAACATCTTTCGTCATTTTCAAATATCAATTTGAAACGGCAGCCAATCAAAATCATTAGAACGACGAACATCGTGTCGCGGTATTAAAAGTGGCCCTCAAAGGTGAAGCAGCAGAGGCCTTACAGACCATCCCGGAACAAAAGCGCAGCAGCTATCTCGAAATTATGAAGGCGCTGGATAGGAAGTACGGCAGTGATCACAAGCGGGAAATCTATCGAATGGAATTAAAAAGGGAGGAGAATCACTTCAGGAATTTTCATCGGCAATCGAGCGATTAGTAAATCTACCACATACCAGTACATCGGCCGATTATATGGAAAGGCTGAAAATTGACGCATTCATGGGCGGTATTCGAGATCCAGAGACACGCAGGGCGGTGATGTTGTCACCTAAAGCAACCTTCGCGGAAACCATCGCTTGTGCGTTGACAAATGAAACTACACAAGCCATCACCAAACCGTCAATGAAAATACGCCGAGTGGAAATCGACACCAACATAAATACAGAGTGGTCAGCACCAAGATACCGAGACGGAAGCGGCAAAAACATATTTTGGGCATGTGATAAAATCGGTCACATCTCTCATGACTGCTGGGAAATAAGAAGAAAACGGGAAAGATCACAATCTCCTATGCAGCGACGACCAAGCGGAGCACAGACAGTAGCCAAGCACGAGAGCCAAATGACGACGAAGTCGTTAAACTTGAACGAGTCAGCTTAAAGGGACAGTGGCTGACTCCCACAATTGTTTGCCCCATAACCTCCATCCGCGTTTCGAAAGTAGCAAGAGACGGTGACAGCTTAACAATGAAGCCATCATCGACGTTAGGCTTACGCAAGTGCTGCCTGATGAGGAGTGGAACGACGAAATGATCAGGAAAGCGCAATTGGATGATACGGATTTATCAGTTATCATGGAATGGAAGGAGAAGGAAAACCGGCCAACTTGGAGCGAGATCGCGGACAAAACTCCCATTGTCAAGGCTCATTGGGCTTAATGGGATAGCCTCCGTGTTGAGAATAGCTGTTTAAAACGATTGTGGGGAAGCACGGATGGCAAAGTGAAGCAATTGTTGCTGGTGATACCAAAGTGCCGGATTGCGGAAACCCTGAATAAGTATCATGGAGGAGCAAGTGGGGGCCACCTAGGAATTAATAAAAGACTAGCAAAGATACGTCAACGATTCTACTGGGCTGGATGTAAGCAGTCTGTGATAGAATGGTGCCAAAAATGTGACCAATGTGCGGCGGTGAAGGGACCCGCACGCAAAAGCCGTGGAACCATGAAACAATATAACGTTGGAGCACCATTCGAAAGAATTGCAATGGATGTAGCGGAGCCATTTCTCACCACTGACAGCGGCAACAAATATGTGCTAGTAATCATGGATTATTTCAGCAAATGGCCTAAGGTATACCCCATTCTCAATCAGCAGACGACAACAAGAGCTGATGCCGTAGTAAACAACTGGATTAGCAGATTTGGAGTGCCGATGGAGATTCATACCGATCAAGGACTGAATTTTGAATCGGTGGTATTTCAAGAAATATGCCAGATGCTCGGTATAAATAAAACGAGAACAACGCCTTTGCATCCACAGTCTGATGGTATGGTGGAAAGATTCAATGGTACATTGGAGGAATATCTAGCAAAGGTCATTGAGAAAAATCAACGCAACTGGGATCGGCATATACCGATGTTTCTGATGGCCTATCGATCTGCAATACATGACACAACCGGAATGACACCAGCTAAAACGTTATTTGGGGATAACCTACCATTACCTGGAGATCTAAAGTTTGATGGTACAACCCCAAACTGTACCATCAGTGGCTTTATTTGGACAGGATTACGTAGACAGGATGAAAGAGAAATTAATGAGATTCATCAATTTGTATGGGGAAAAATACAGATGTCAAGTAACCGGATGAAGGCTCGATATGACATACGAACAAATAACCAGGGCTTTCAGGAAGGGCAATTAGTATGGCTTCACAATATGCAACGGAAAATGGGATTATCACCGAAGCTGCAGTCAGTATGGGAAGGACCTTACACTGTCATCACAAGGATAAACTACGTGGTTTATCGGATACGGAAGGGACATCGAGGTAAATCAAAGGTAGTGCATTTGGAGAGGCTGGCCCTATACAGAGGAGGTGATCTGGGTCCTGTTCGGGACGAACAGGCTTAAGTGGGGGGTAGTGTGACGGTGACACCTAGTGTGTAATAGAAGAAGTTAAATGAATAGCTCAATGTTTAATTGTACTTAAATGGAATTCTCCATGATAAAAATTGTTACGTAATGTTTCTACGCTATTCTAACTGGAAAAAGTCATGAGCTTTCTAGAAGTTTGGTTTGTGTATATAAAAAGGCGAACGAAGTCGAATTGGGATTAGTAATGTTTGGTAAGCGATAGTGTAAAGATTAAAAGGAATTAAAAAGTGATTTAAAAAGTGTTGTAGTGTAAAATAAAAAGTAAAAGTGATCAGTAAAATTTGAGAATAGTTTATATAAAGTGATTTTGTGAATTTTTTTGATAAACTGTATTGTAATAAATTTTGTGAAATAAATAAATTCGTTGGTGATAAATTAAATTGATTTGTATTATTCACAATCCAGTGATACGAACCTTGATTGACAAGGCAAAAACGTAACAATATGTATAATGAAAATGAAAAGCAGGGGATTAATCTGTCAAGCACGGAAAAAAAGGGTTGTGTGTTGATGTGAAGTAATGTAATTAGAACTAAATAAAAAAGAATATAACGTGTTGAATTACCAAAAGTTTATTTTATTGATTTCGCTCGGAAAAGTAGTGACAAATATCAGAAGTGGGATATAAAACCAAAAATATATACGATTGATGGGATAAAATGAGATAATTATTTTGTTGAATAATATTGTGCTGAGAAAATTTTGGAGAATTATATAGCAGCGTGGTCTTATCCTAAAAATCAAAACAAAAAATATTTGTGTGCGTTAACTATTAAAAATGCCCGATACCAAATAGGAAGGTCGAAATGCGGCAGGTGCGGAAATCAATAATGATGTGACAAATTTAAGCAACAATAAAGCCACCGTTTTTAAAAGAAATTAATCTAGATGAATCGAACGAGTCGGATCATGGAAGTGATGTTAGTTTCCGGGATCAGACACAAAATGTGCGATGCAAAAGTTATGCGCAGGTTGTAGATGTGTTACCATCGTTTTATGGAATTGATCCAATGCAAAGTGTGGATTACCTGAAAAATCAGTACCATGGACAAAATAGTGCAAACAAAGGCAAGATAGAATGGCGGAATAATATTCCTAGTAAATTGGGTGAAATCAAAGGAAGCACCAAAATCGAATCAAATCAGGCTATGCCAAAAGTGCCGTACGGGTTGACATGCTTTTATTGTAACGAACGTGGACATTTTGCGAGGCAGTGTCCCAAAAAAAGAAGCCAGAGGTCCTAAATCCATGATCAAAGAATGCTGACACACTTGCAAAATCCATGAAATTAGCGTACATTAATGGTAAACCGCTTCGGTGTTTTGTCGATTTAGGAAGTAGCGTCACATTGATGCGAAAACGTGATGCCAATCACTTAAGTATCACTTATTTCGAAAATGGATTCCCACCCGTAATGGGTTATGGCGGCGGAAAGGTGGTACCATGTGTCGAATCAAAATGCGAAGTTAAGGTGGTTCCAGATGAGTCTCAGAGTTTTCCGTTATTGGTTGGTCATCAGTTTACTGAACAACCACACATTAAGATTGTTAGCGACAAACAAGGACTGCATATCAGCAATAATGATAGCCAAGTTTATGAAGGAGTACACGACGAAATATATAGAAGCAATGTTCGAGCTTTAGAAGATATAGCGATTCCCAGAGATACGGTTATGCACATTAGAGTGCAAGCGGACAAAGCCAACATGGAATTTTTAATTGAAGGCGGAATTAGAGACAACGGTGAAGCGATACCGAGATGCGTCGTTAAGAGTGACGAAAAAGGACAGATTGTAATACAGTATGTTAATTTAACAGAAGTTGATATAGTCACAAAGAAAAATCAGCGAATTAC
Organism: Tipula vernalis; assembly: GCA_958295665.1. NCBI lineage: Eukaryota > Metazoa > Arthropoda > Insecta > Diptera > Tipulidae > Tipula > Tipula vernalis. The sequence continues at coordinate 187,464,483 of OY282558.1, forward strand.
CAGAGCGGAGAGGTGCAATGAAGCCGTGTATGTTGAGCGGAAAAACGACGGGGGTGAGATGAAGCTTAGAATGACGGACGATGTACCAGTATATTTTAGACGGTATAGATTAGCATTCAAAGAACGAGAATGGGTTAGAAGTCATATAGAGAACTTAAAGTTAGCCAATATTGTAGAAGATTCAACATCGGATTATGCTAGCCCAATTTTATTATTTTACTATTACTAGTTAGAAAAAATCAGGCGAGTTACGAATGTGCGTAGACTACAGGGCGGTTAATAAAAAAACAGTGCGACAACAATTTCCTTTACCCTTAATTGATGATCAATTAGATCGTTTGGGAGGTAATAAAAATTTTACCAGTTTGGACCTGGCTAGTGGATACTATCAGGTGCTTGTCGGGCAGAATTCTCGAACGAAATTGGCATTCATAACGCCAGACGGACATTTTCTATTTAAGCGAATGCCATTTGGACCAACCAACAGCCCAGCTATATTTCAATCGTTGATAAATCGAGTTTTAGGAATTCACAGATATACCATTGATATGACATATCTGGATAATATCGGAAAATACCTAGTGCGACCATAGACGAAGATTTAACAAGGTTGGAAATAATTTGGCAAATCCTAAGAGATGCAAATTTAACGTTGAATTTAATGAAATGTAGATTTTTGTGTAATAGTGTGGATTACTTAGGTTTTAGGATATCAAGTGAAGGTATTGAACCGGGTCGAATAAAAACAGAGGCTATAGAGAAATTCCCGACACCTAAATGTATTAGGGATGTGCGATCGTTCATGAGATTATCAAGTTATTTTCGGCGGTTTATTAAAGGATACGCAACAGTTGCTAGACCAATATCGGATTTGATAAAAAAGAATGAAGTTTTTATATGGGGTGACAAGCAAGAAATGACATTTAACTAAATCAAATGATTGCTTACGAATAAACCAGTTTTAGGAATGTATGTCATGGGTAGGCGTTTAGAAGTGCATACCGATGCAAGTGCGTTGGGATTAGGTTACTAGTGTTTTATACCAAGAACAGGATTCGAAATGGTTCAAGCCGATTAGCTTTTACGGTCGTAAGACTACTCCGGAGGAGCCAAAGTATCCAGCCGTAGAACTAGAGGTTTTGGCTATAGTATCGTGTTTGGAGAAGTGGCGAGTGTATTTGCTGGAGCACTATTAAGACTGATTGTAACAGTATAAAATTATTAGCGAAGAAAGGAGAGATCAACTCAAGAATTGGAAGATGGTTTATTAGGTTATCCGAATTCACCTTTACGGTAGAGCATGTGAAAGGTACTAATAATTTGGTCGCGGATGCGTTGAGTCGATATCCTGTGTTGGATAGTGATATTAGGGACACAAGTTACGGAATTGATTTAAATTTGGATCGCACACGATGCAGTCGGACATCAGGGAATAGACAAGACCCTAGAAGATTTAAAGACGTCGTTCTATTTTCCAAGTATGCGAGATTTTATTTTTTTTTTTTTTTTTCTTCTGTAGGTGCAAAAAATCTTCAAAAGACTTTCGTCGAACGGCGATGGACGCCGCCCGACAGTGTGAGATTTGACAGCTGCTCCTGTCACCTACTCACTAAAAATCACCTACAGCCCACGGGAAAACCGGACCGGAACCACTTTCGTATTACTTCAGTCTGTCCCGTGCTGCCAGCCCTGTCAGGGCCCCTCGATTACTTCTCGCCTAGGAATCCACTAAGCACCCCTCTTCCCTCTTTCTCCGTAGCGTAGATTCGACGTAGAGTGCTATTGCATCCCACGCCTCCTCCGACCGTAGCATCACCTCCACGATGGTGTCAGGTGTAACCACCCCCACCACTGAGGTGAGCCGGTTTCTTTCTTCATTGAATTGAGCGCACCCAAAGAAAGTATGACAAGCGTCATCACTTTCTTCAGGGCAGTACCGGCAATAAGGGGTCCTCAGCTTTCCCATTCGGTATAAGTAGGCTCCAAAGTAACCATGCCCCGTCAGGAACTGGCAAACAAAGAAGTTAACTTCCCCGTGCCTCCGATTGATCCAGGTACTAAGTACCTTTACCAACCTGGCCGTCCATCGACCGCTACTCTCCTCGTCCCACCGTTGCTGCCATGCTACGAGCGTGCCACTGCGGGTTCTCATCGCAGAATCACTCCTTCCAAATTCTGCACTCAACCGGTATATCTCCCGACGCTCGAGCGCCATCAGGTCTATCGGGATGACTCCAGCGACAACCAAGGCCGCAGCTCCGGACACCGTGCGATAAGCGCATGTAATTCTTAGTGCCCCGCGTCTCTGTATTGACAACATTCTCGTGCGGTACTTCCTTACTTCCATTGCACCAGCCCAGATCTCAGCTCCATACAGCAGGACCGACTGCACCGTTGACATCAGGAGTCTTCGCTTGCTAGAGCGAGGGCCGCCCACATTCGCCATCAGTCTTCCGAGTGACACTGTTACAACTGATGCCCGGTCACAAACCCTGCGAATATGCTCCCAGTAGGTTAGTCGACTGTCTAAAACAACCCCCAGATATTTCGTCGCACCTTTTGTCATCACCTCTTCTCTTCCAATCTGCATAGGGATGACTGTTGGAATCCTCCGTTTTGTAAGCATTACGATTTCAGTTTTTGAGATTGCCAGCTGTAGACCGTGCTCATCCATCCAAACGTTGACTCTTCTCATCACCTGATTCAGCCTGTATTGAGCTAAAGCTGTGCTTCTGGATGTTATTACAACGGCAACATCATCTGCATATCCAACCAGGAATACTTCCTCCGGCATCTCATGTCGCAACAGGCCATCATACATTGCATTCCACAGATCGGGACCAAGAATTGACCCCTGGGCTACTCCAGCAGTGATTTCCTTCATCTTTTTGCCGTCTTTCGTCTCGTATACCAGTCTACGATTCCTCAAGTAGTCTCGAACTATTTGTAGAAGATAGTTCGGGACAGCGAAAGATCGTTGCAAAGCCTCAATCATGTCTTCCCATCTGGCCGAGTTGAAGGCGTTTCGCACATCCAGAGTCACTAGAAATACTAAAGGCCTCGCCGCGTGGCAGGCAGTTTCAGCTTTTTCAACCGCGCTAATTACCTTCTTTATTGCATCTACAGTTGACCGCCCCTTCCGAAAGCCATATTGTCTTGGAGACAAGTCACCAGCAATAGATATGGCATCTTCCAGCCTAGGCTTTAATAGTTTTTCCAGTAGCTTCCCCATTGTTTCCAACATACAGAGAGGTCTGTATGATGACGGGGAGTCGGGATCGCCACCTTTCCCTTTGTTTATTAATACTAGACGGGCCGTCTTCCACCGTGAAGGAAACACTCCTGTTATTAAGCATGCATTATAGAGTTTTAGTAACAGGTGCGGGTATCTACTTACAACCACCTTCAACGCCTCCACTGGTATGCCGTCCTGTCCCGGTGCCTTCTTATTTTTTAGGCTGGTCACTGCATATACCAATTCCTCCTCTGTGAATGCGTGAATTTCTCCAACTTGGCTTTCAGCATCGTCTTCTACCCTCGGCAAGTGTGTTGGAAAGAGAGCATCAACAATATTTGTCATCGTTTCGGCATCCAGCGCGACGTGCGTACTGAACAGCCCCAGCTTTCGAGTGGCAAGTTTGTATCCTCTGCCCCATGGATCGTTATCCACCTCGTTGCATATGGTTCTCCAGCATTGCGCTTTACTCGCACGAATGGCCATGCCGAGCTCTTTTTTTGCGGCTTTGTGCTGAGCTGACTTAGCAATTGCTTCTTCTCCGCCCTGTGCGCGTTGCGCCCTTCGCCTAAGCTGCAGAGCTTTCCTTCTCAGCTCTGCGATCTCATTTGTCCACCAATAAGCTTGTTTCCTTCCACTCCACTGTTTTCTTCGGGGCATTGAAGAGTCGCAAGCTTGTTGAACTAACCGTGTAATGCTTTCAACAGCCGCCTCAATCTCGGCTCTGTTCGTAATCTCCTGTAAAACCGATTGGTTATTAGTAAGGCTCATCTCGACAGATGTAAGGAGCTTTTCGCTGTCCAACTTGGTGGTGTTCCAGCTCAGTAAACTACGATACTTCGCTCGCTGTGTTTTTCGCTCATCATCGTGCAATTGAAAGCTGATGTAGTTGTGATCACTTGCGGTATAATCCTCCATAACTCTCCAGTCTTTTGCCAATGGCACCAGCCGTGCTGATACCAATGTTATGTCCGGTATGGAGCTGCCGAAACCTGGCCTTCGGTATGTTGGCGTAGATCCCTGGTTTAGAACGCATAAATCCAGTCTTGAGACCATCTCCAGTATATGTCTCCCCCTGGTATTTTAGTGTGGCATACCCCATTCTAGTGCGCGTGCATTGAAGTCACCAGCTAGCACTAGTGCCCCTGTTACATCACGAGCCGAATCTTCCAGTCCATTCAATTTGGATTGAAACTCCAAAATTGTATCGTTCGGTGACAGATACACACTATAAAGCGTAGTGTTTCGGCTTCTTAGCCAGACATAGCCAATTCCAGAACCATGGGCATCGATGCGTACTCCATGGGTGTCGACCACCCATATTGCCGCAGACCCCGAGGGATCTGAGAACCAGTTTGGACGATTATCGTTTTGGTAATGCTCGCAAATAACTGCTATCTGGACTTCTGCTTCACAGACAAGCTGCGCCAAGAGATCCTGCGCAGCTCTGCATCCATTCAAGTTTCCTTGAAGGACCTTCATCTACGTTTATTTTCCTTCGCTCGCCGCAAAAGCCCCTGGAAAATCTCGCAGCTGCCCGATCCCTGTACGTGGTTGTTGCCACCGGGTTTCCCAACGCATATATGACATTTCGCTTGCAGCTCGCACGCCGCAGCCTTATGCCCACTTTCGCCACACTTCCAACAGCTATTGCTGCGGTCGGGACCTGCGCAGTTACTCCTGATATGCCCATATCCTTGGCACTTGAAGCATTTTTGTACCTCGGTCCTCACTCTAATGCGCCCGAAGACCCAGCCAATCTTGATACGCCCTTGGTCAAGCAGTTTTTTGGCAGCTAGATCATCTAGTTCGATGACCGCTTTTTTCTGTTCCCGCTTATCTGCTTTGAATAGCGTTACTTTGACGTCGCCTGCCATATCACCAGAATCGCGCTTGATTGCCGCTGTCACTTCTTCTTCGGTGGTAAAGCTGTCCAAATCAGTAACTTCGACTTTCGACCGAGGTATCAGGCCGCGAACCACTCCGATCTCTCCAACCGCCGCTTGGATAGTATCCCTAAGCTTTCCGGGATTTACACCGCGGCCCAGTTCAAGGAGCACTCCTCCATCCGTGGTCTTCCTTATTGACCTGATTTTATGTTCCGGGTTATCCGGACACACGTGTTGTCGAATAGCACCAAGGACCTCGGCGTACGTTTTTTTCTCGGCCGGTTTGACAACCACCGCGTTATTTTTCGTTCGCTTGCTTGGCCGCTTCCTTTTTCTCTGTCTCTTCCTCCTACCTTTACCTTCCACACCGGGCCTTGTGCCATCAACAGTATCCCTTTGTGGCGATGCTGTATTGGTTTTCTTGTCAGAGCGCTTATTGACCTGCCTTTGTTGTTTATTGACGACCAATTGCCATCCCTCGTTCTTTCCCAAAGGTAACTCCATTTTGGTTCTAACCTCTCGTTCAGATTCTTCGGTAGATGCTTCTCTTCCTCGTTTCCTGCCTCCTCGCGAGTTGGTTTCTACAGTGCTCTGCAACCCCCGCTCTGATTCGCAGAGCACCGCTTCTGCCTTCTTCCATTTGTCTCGGTATGTGGCTACCACTTCCAGTATCTCCTCCAGTTCTTTCAAGCCGTTCTTGACAATCATATTGGTGTTTGGCTGCCTCCTGACCGCGTTTCCCATTTGTTTCAAGAGATCCCACCCCTTGCTTAAGGTGATATCCTCCTGTTCTCTTATCTCCCTGATGTACTCCCTCATTTCTGAGGTTTCCTGGAGTCTATCCTCTTCATTATGCCTCTTTTTCTGTTTAAGGTTACCGTCCCTGCTATGATGCGCCTGAGCCTCCTCAACCTCAACAATCTCCTCCATACTAGCATCCCTTGTGGCTTCATCTGGGTTCGAGTGACTCACCCCCAAGTCATTGCTTACCACATTATCTGCTCTCATCGTAACAGCCGTGAGCTGTTCGTCATCTATTTGTTTTCCTGTTGGTTTTTTTGTTAAATCTTTATTCATTTCTGTTCCCACGAGTAGCACGAGAAAAAACGGTCACCTATGACAGAGCTCTGCATTATCATAGGAAGGCTATGATTTAAACCGGTTTTCGCCAAAACCGGAGTTCACATACTAGCGACTAAGCATCCCCTTAGCCATGCAGCTATCGGCGTATGTAGTGCCACCTTAGCTTGGGTGTGCTAGCTTTTGGTCCGCCCCGGGTATTTGATTTCCCCGGTACCTGCCATATCTGGCGGGCGGTCCCCTATCCGCCACCTGGGGAGGCACCCGATGGGGGAGCTAGCCAACCCCACACGGGATGCGAGATTTTATTGCTAGATATATAAATAGATGTATAAAATGTCTTTATTACAAAAGAACCGGTGGTAAACAACCCAGACATCTTCATCCATATGAAAAGGGAGGTAAACCTTTTGTGACGATCCACTATGATCACGTAGGCCCGTATGTAAAAAGCAAAAATCACAATAAGTATGTAGGTGTAATTGTCGACGGATTCAGTATCGTTAGAGTTTTTAAGATTAGTTTTGAGTAATTACGGAAAACCAGATGTATTGGTAACTGATCGGGGTACGGCGTTCACCGCGGCGAGATTTCAATCATTTTGTAAGTCAATGAATATTAGGCATGTAAAAACGGCGAGCGGTAGTGCACGTTCAAATGGACAGGTAGAGATCGTAAATAAACAGATGACAAAATGTTTGGCTAAAATTAGTTCAGGCATAGAGTGTATAGATTGGGACGAAAAGCTAATGCAAGTGCAAATGGCCCTAAATAGTACGGTGCATAGTGTAACAAAGAAAGCTCCTTCAGAGCTTATATTTCGATATCCATTCAGAAATTTGAAAGACAAAGAATTAGTGCAGGAAATGAAGCGTTTGAATAGGGAAATGTTGGAAGAGGGACGTATACTTGAAGAGAATAATGTGGCCGAATTATTAGATAAAAATAGGGGACGAATAAAGCACGACTATGACAAGAAGCGAAAAAAACCAATGGAATTAAAATGTGGTGATTTAGTTATGGTGCATGCGCCTAAAGTGGCGACAGGAGACAGTAGGAAACTTTTACCAACAAACAAGGGACCTTACGAAGTAGCTAAATGTATTGGCAACGATCGGTACCTCATACAGGACATAGAGGGCGAGCAACAAACAAATAGGACTTACAAAGCAATAATTGCTATCGATCCGGTCCGAGGTTGTGTGATTCGGTGTCGTAACTATTTCAATAGATGATTTTTAGATGTAAGCATTTAAAAAAAAATATATAATTAAATATTTATAGATGTAATTTTTGTATTGATAATTGAATTGTATTGGTTTGTATTGGATGCCCGAATTGTCATAATCGAAATTAATGTATGTATATTGTGTGGAATTGGTGCCGATAGATAGATGTCGCCAATGTCCAATGTAATGAAATTAAAATAAATATGTATAATAAAAATGAAAAGCGGGGGATTAATCTGTCAGACACGGAAAAGAAAGGTTGTGTGTTGATGAGATGTGGAGTAATGTAATTAGAAATAAATAAAAAAGAATATAACGTGTTGAATTACCAAAAGTTTATTTTATTAATTTCGCTCGGAAAAGTAGTGACACTGAATTCTTAAGATAAATGTTGTCGTTGTCATTTCTTGATTTTTTGTACTCAGTTTGACTGTTCATCTGGGCTCACGTGAGAAGGCATTTGAATATAATTAAGTAACTTTACGGATTTATGCAGCAAAGAAGAACCATAATAATATATACTGAGGGTGGTTTTTCTTGAGAAACAAAAACTTTTTTCAGGATAAAGCTGCGGAATCTGGTACTTGGTATTTTAAAGGTCTGCTCCCCAAAATTTCACAAATTAATTCGAAGATTTATTTTTCGATGACTTCAGGTGATTCTAAAATTAATTGTCACGTTTGTGATTGTTCGTGAAAGCTATCAGCTTGTGCTTAGATATATACATATTTATTATCACAATTATACGTACGGTCTGGTGTTCAGTTACAAAAAAACTCTTCTTATAAAAATTGCAGTCAGATCGAGGTGGTTTTCTAAAAGAGAAGATTTTAGTGAAAAGTAAAATTATTTTACAAGAAGAGAAATGGTCTTCTTCGAGGGGTGGTTGTCTGTGTAACTTTAAATTGAATTGAATGTATAATACAATGTACTTTATTTTTATTAAATTTATAAAGGTGACATTTATTTTAATTATAGCTTACGGCTCTATTTTATATTTAATTAATTAATTTCACTTTGTGCATTTTACAACAACAACAAAAAAAATCAAATTATAATCGAGCTTTGTTAGAGTTTACGAAGTCTTTTTAAACATTTTTTTGTGCTTTTCAGTAAAAATCAATTTTATTATTTAATTTACAAGCGAACATTATAAAATTTACTGCCCAAAGCAATAATGTTGTATGTTGCCAATTGTGATAATGAACAGATATAATTATAAAATGAGTAATGGTATAGAGGCAAAATTTGTCCTTTCATCAAATTTACTCGTTAAATTACGTTAAGATCGTTTTTAGCAAATGCTTGGAAAATATTGTAAGAATATTATATTCAATTATTTCATCGTAAGAAGGAATATTGTATTTTGTATTTAATATTTGCATTTGGTAATTGAAATTAATTATTCTAGGTTGGCTGACCACGAGTGTAACGAAATTTAAATAGGTTAACTTCAGTACAGGAGAAAATTGTTCGCTAGAATTGCAAAATATTAATTTTTGAATGTAGTTCCGAACGTGCTTTTTCCCTTAAAGTTTTGGCTGAAATGTTAAACAAGATCATTATTATTAATAACTTTTGCGCCCATTTGAGTCCAATAAATGGTAGATGCCATCATATAAGATAAAACATAAAATTGATTTTGTGGAAAAATGAACAATAAATAACCCGTACTAAATACCTGGAAGCTTCTAATATGGTATTTTGGATTTTTCGTTTCGGTTGAATAAACGATATATTGTTAGTTTAGGGTTTATCAAATCTACTCAAATTATTCGTCTAATAAATTGCTCCTTTATGAGCAAGAGGGTAAATTCCAAATTACTTATTTTTATGCAATGTACAATAATTATATTGATGTTTAATGTAACAAAACAAATATCTGTTTGATAAATGATTGGGAATGAAGGTTGAAAGTTAATTTCCCTGATTTTTTTTTGACAATTTTTTTTATTATTTATTTAATATACGGTTAATCCATCTAAAATGAACAGATTATATCCCTGTGCTGTGATAGACAAGTAAAAACCAACTATAAAAATTATCTTTTTATGATTTTATTACAAATTATCCTTCTTTTACCCTCTTTTATTTAACTCGACATGAGCAATGGTACATATTTTTGAGCTGTTTGTTTGATAGGTTCCCAAAGTTGAAGGCTGTTAGAAACTCACTGTAGGCGATGTATGTCCGTCTGTATTTCGGGACATATTTCAGTCTGTTTGTCTCATAACTCATTACACTTTGTAAAGATGGATTAATTATGAAAATTGATATTTATTAATAAGTTTTCCATATAAAATGAATGCTCCCTGTAGTTTTTGGTACATATTGGAGGACATTGAAGTGGAATTTCATCTCAACATTTCAATTAATACTTTCTAGGCTTAATATTTTTAAAAAAGGGGTCGAATTTTGAAGCCTTTCAAAAATTGGTGAATGACAAGCATAACGTCCACCTCAACATAAACTGAATGATTCATAACAACAATAGCCTTCAACGATCTCGGTGAAGAAGTTAGATGAGTTTGTGTTTATAAGCATTGACTCCGATTTAATAGTACTCTAGTTTTGAGCTACAGATGACGTACTTCAATTAAATTATTGTTTAATGGTGTATAAGGATTAGTGTTAGTTGCCATCTAGACTAAAACAGCTTCGCTTATTCACACATTCTAAAGTATTCTATGGCCGCTTAAAATGCTTTAGAAAGATTATTACATTGACCTAATGTTTCCTTCATGTATTGTCAAAAAATTTGGAGAGAAAAAGAGAATAATGACTTTCAAAACTACTTGGAATCACCATTGCAAATGTATCATACTACCACAAACTTTTCTATGTTAGAAATAAAAACTGTGACACAGAGAGAGTTAAATCTTAAAAAGGCACCAAACCAACCATTTATATTTTACAAAACATTTTCCGTTATTTTGGGAAAATAAGTCACGGCTTTTCTTAAATTTGGAGACTCCTTCCACAATATTATAATTGGCCGCCAAATCACGAACTCACAAATCACGCCCGAAAAACAATTTACGATTTAAGTAATATAAAATAACCGATGAGGGACTGAGGCACCAAGCAGTTTTTGGTTGGACACTCGTTTCCTCAAGTATTATAGGATAACCACGATTTGTAAGACCTTAGGCGGTGTTTATTAACCGAACGAAAACCGATCGGTCATTTAGCGGTTTTTTGGTTGGTCAAATCCTGGTTCAATTATACTACTAAACACCGATTTTATTATCTGATTTGTTTGATAGTACACGGGAACCAGGATTAGTTATGCGTTGGGCATAGTTTGTTGACTGAATAAAAACCGATAGGTGGTTTATCAGTTTTTTGTCGGTTAAATACTATCACAATTAACGTGGTAAAAGTTTGGCGCCACCTTACATAGCGACCGGTTATTTAGCGTTTAACTTACCGGCCAGTTGCAGTTATTCAATAAATCTCAATTCTCAAGCAACGTTAATGACCAAAATATTTAAAACAACATCTTTACTGTTATTTTTAAAGAATGTATCCATTTATTTAGCTCAACCTACATGAACTCCTATGGAAATTGTACCTAGTACATATAATATGATTTCATTGCAGACTATGCTTAATTATATAATTTTTAATTTAGTAAAATTCAAGGATCAACATTTATACATAATATTATAAAATTGTTTAATGGGTTTTATGATAACAAGTTTATTTAAAACTAAACTTTAAAATTAAAATAAAGCTAAATAACGTACAAAATAAAGTACATTGTAGCGTACATTATACAGTGCGATCATTAGATTAATAAGAAGGTGATACCTTTAACTGTGAGTAAAACATTTCAAAAACAAAAGTCAATTTAAATTAAATGCACATTTCCTGAACCTCTGAAATAGGTTTACTGTGTTTGCTTAAACTTTTTCTGTCTAAAATTGGCGCGCTTCAAAAATTCTTGTACGCTTGTTTTTATGTCATTAAGCGTAACTGCGTTCTGATCATTTAAATAGTTAAAAGTATTCCTTAATACTTCCAATATGTTGACTTGCTCCGCGAAGACTAATTTGTGTATATCTGAGGGAAAACAAAAAATTAGCACTAACTTTTAAAAATTTCAAAAATATTGATTACCTTTTGAGAAAGACGTTTGTCCAGACCAGGGGGTCAATTCTCGTTCTATGAAAAAACCTAATGAAAAAAAAGTTTTCATTTTGATTCCATCAAGTCTTTTTCATTTATAAAATTTCACACAACGACAATAAGCGATTCTCGATGTTCAAATGAAAAAGAATCGTGAGAAAAACGCTGAATAAGTTATTTCCATAGTAAGCTACACTGTAAACACATATTTTTTCGAGTTTCATGTATATTTCCGCTAGCTGATACAACAATTGGTTTAAATATTAGCTAAATAAATGATAAAGTAGATTTAGTTAATCAGTTTTTGTCATTGGCTGTCAAAATATAAAGTAAATTATAAAATTGACCAAATTTTTTTTAAAACTTAACTAAACCAATTATTTGGAGGCTTTTCTTAAATAAACGGAATAGTTTTTAATAGATTTACATATTAGTTAAGTTTAAAGTGAATCATATTATAGTTTTAATGCACATTTAATGGTAAAAATACAAATTTAGTTTTTATAGAATTTTATTTCCATATTTATGATGTTCTCACCGCCAAATTGGTCGGTGAGAAAGTTTTATTCATATGAAAAGATTTTGACCGTCATTTTTTTCCTTCTCAAGGAACATGAATCGGAAATGTGTATTTCTCACTGAAAATACTTTTCATTTTACTTTTCACGGAACGAGAATTGACCCCCAGATGTATTTTGTAATTAACTCGTAAGTGAATAAATATTCAAAAACATTTTTGATTGTTTTATTTAAAGTTTTTGATTTAAATTTATATACATGAATAGTCTGAAATGAAATTAAAGCTTATTAATTTTTCTTATTACCATTTGATCCATATAGTTTTTTACTAATAACTTGCTATTGAATGTTACCAAATTTTCAACGTTTTTTATGGGAAAGTTTGGTAATATGAAGTTTTGGTCCTGAATGATTGGTTCCTGTCTTTGTTTAGGTAATAATTAAATAAGTGACTGTAAGCATTCCTTTACTCGTATGTCTGTCTGATTCTGCATGATAATTTGTTGATTTTCCGTAACCGATGATATTTGAGCCTGAATTTCTTTTATTGAAATTCGGTTTTTTTTTTTTTTTATTCCTACATCCATTAAATTTTTGTGTGTTTTTTATAATTTAGTGTTCATAGCCGATATTTCATTATTAGTGTTTATTGTTGGATATTCATCCATAAAACAGTTTGACCTATAAACAGGGGTAGCAGTGGCAAAATTTCCCGTAATAAATGACGTATTTGTTCTTGTTTCTGGAAATGTGGTTGAACCAGTTGTTTCTGGTAATGTGGTTGGACCAGCTGTTTCTATTGTTTGTATTGTATTTGCCTAATTAAAAATATTGTCCTGACATGATTCTATATTTATTGGAATTAGAGGTGGCATTTTGTTAAAAGTATTATATATTTCTAATACTTTAGCTCCTTCAACATAATTATTCTCTTTATTGACTTCCTCGCACTCGTAAGCATAATGCTGGGAACTTCCATCTTCGATGGTTCGTTATATCTCTCATTAAAATCTTTAACGACAATTTTTTTTTTTGTTTTTTAGAGGCCACATCTTCACATTCGGAGTTCGAAAAATTTGCGAAATGCAATTCTTTGTTTTTGGCTTCACTGTAGCTAACTATATCACCCTTTAAAAATTTACAACTAAATCTTTCCCATTCGTCGTCTGCATTAAGTTGTTTTTTTATGGCTTTTCGATAATTTTTGCGCCACGCTACTTTACCATTATTGATCCATTTGGCACACACCACCGACACTTCTTTAACGCCTTCTTGGTTTATCGTTTCGATAACAGAAAACATTTAATTATCTAAGAAATAAAAGAATACATATAAATATATATACATAATTTAAATAATTTGATAGTTATTTCGATTACACGCCAGACTATATTATGTTAGTAGTTGTATTTTTGTTAGCCGTGAACAAGCCTAGCGCGATCAATTATTAAACGCCTAATACTTTTCTACTGCATAAAATGTAATATTGGAAAAAATACGTAAATAATTTTACCTTCGCTTTTCATTGCAAATAATTTTTTTTTAATATCACCCACTTTCCAGCATTTCATTACTTCGCTGGTTACTGCATCAGCTCTATAAATATCAAATTTACTAGATGCTACTGGTAATTCATAAAAATCTTGTAGATCTGTGATTAATTTACCATGCAAAAATACTGTTCCATCAAGTTTTTCGGCATATTCAAACCTGACAATTTCTTTTGATTTAGTTAAAAACCATCTAATCCTTTCACTGTTATCAATTTCGGTTTGTTAAAGAAGAATTTTGTTATAAACGATTTTTCCGTCTTTCAACTTTCTATTTTTTAAAATAGGATAAATCATATTTAATTGATCATTTTCTAATTCAATACTATTTATTTCAGCAATTCTGTTGCATATCTGTTCCAGAGGTTGATTTGGTTTTCTGAGCAAGCATTTTAGTCGATACATGAAGCTTTCAAAATTAAAAGCAGAAAAATTATCCAAGCAGCCAAATTCTTTAACATCTTCTGATAAATGTGACAGGCAGTGCAAGTTGTAGGTTAAATGGTGTTTCCCATACAACAAACTCACTCCTGTAATGAAATGTGTCAATATTTCATTCGCCAAATCTACTTTTTGTTTGCAAATTTCTGGATAGCTTTAAATTAAAATTCCGACATGCAGGTAGAGAAAATTATTATATTTATCTGGCGATAAAATATTATTGAATACAAACGGACCCGCATATAATAAAAACGACCTAAGCTCTGTTGCTTTAAAGTAACCTAATTCTGATAACGGCCATAGTTTTCTTTGGAAATCAGAGGGTTGTGTCTTCGAAATGATATTTATTTTACTAGATATAGCTTTGATGCTTGCTGAGTTTAATAAAGATTTTGGTTCACCAGAAACCCACATTTGTAGTAATTTTTTCATTGTTCCTAAACAAACCAGATGCATGTACTCCAGTGGAAACTGCTTTATCATATTAATGGGAATTTCTTCTAGTATAGAATCTGTTTTATGGTGTTCCAAATTTCTTCTTCCCCGAAATGAATCATCGCTTCTTAACTGTGCACCACTATTTATAGGAAACGTCACTCTATTTTTTATAAAATCGCCTTCAACTTCACATTTAAGGGAACCAAAATAACCTGTGTGCCTAATTTTTATGTCAATTTTTATATTATTATTTAAATATCCATCCAATAAAAGAGCTTTGAGTTCGTCGACAACTGGCCTCATGTATTGATTGAAATCTTTTGGCTTATTATATCCATGATAAACTCCTACAACAAATACTTTGCTGCTTTTAAAATTGCAAGCTTTTGCTAGTATTGGCCAAAAGCAACTTTGATTACTCTTTGTTATGGGCACTCCATCGATGTTTATGTCAAGAATAATTTCATTTAAATTAGTACTACGTAAAAGTGTCTTAAGTCCCGATGTAAATCCAACATGCACATATTTCCCAGGAAGAATATCTAAAACAATCCTTGTAGAAGGAGTTTTTAAAAGCGTTCTACTGTTAATTGGTACACTTAATCCCATTGAATATTTTAAAAATTCTAGAAACTCATTTAAAGCATTTCCTTTTATATTGAACTTCACTGCACAAGTCCTCAGAAAATCTAAAATTGTTGATTGTTTTTTAACATTCACATCTTCTTCCATATCCGACAATGTTGATTGCTCGTTTTCAAAATCTTCTTGTTCTCTATTGCAAGAAATGTTTTCAACTAAACCCTCGGCAAAAACGACATCGGGTTGTTTCTGAATAATCTCAGTATAAGATGAATGAGCATATTCTTCACTATGTTTTGTGATTAACTTGTTTGATACTCGATTTTCCATATTTTCAATTTGTGACTTTAAATAATTCGATCCACTTAAATTACAAATCGTCTTTTGACCGATTGTTTTGATAATTGTTCCAACATTTTGTATTTCGGCATTATAGTATACTAATTAAGAAATTAAAATAATAAAAAAATTTGCAGAACACGTAAATAAAAAATAATATAAAACACGCACACACACACACACACACACAAATACACATAACATCACCCCATGTTCCCGATCCAATTCCACGCTGACCCGTATGAACTAAATAATTTTGTAATCCATTTTTCTCATAACAAAATACAAAAAAAATATGCCTCATATTTAAAAAAAAAAAAAATTCACATACTGAAATAAAAAATTTGTATTCAAAATTATTTTACATACACTTTTAATTACATAAGCACTACACATTTTAATTACATAAGTCCTTTCGCAGCTGAAATAATATCAAGCAAAGAGATAAATCGGTGATTCCCCATCTACCTCATGCGTATTAATGGCATATGGACTATGCATTCATATTTAAAATATTCATATTAAAATTAGCACTATTTTATAATTCTAATTAAAAAAAATGAACACTTACTTATTTAATATGTACCGTATATTTCACAATATAATAAAAACTAAGATTATAAAAAAAATTATTCAAAAAAATGAATTTATCACTTATTTTACTTCGATTTATGGATTGACAACACAATTCACTTGAAACACGTTTAAAATAACTTTAACACTGATGTGATTTGATGCATGATAAACTATGCGAAGATATTGATCGTTTTATTTTCGATACATTCGAGTATAATCGTGTTTTTTTTATTTTATTCCATACTCATCGATAATTTTGTGACGAACTTTAAACGGTTACTGCATCGTGTATTTTTTTTTCCTTTTCGTTTATTTATCGTTTATCAATCGTGAGTTTTTGTTTTTTTTAGATAAAATCGGCTGTATTTCGTAATTTTTTTAGGTTCAAGTTTAATATTTTACATTATACATTTAACCGACTTGAAACTGTAAATTAGGTTACGGTTGATTTTTGTTTGTCGGGACGTTAGATTATTTAGAACTAACACGTGTCGAACAGCAATCAAAGTCGTATTCGCCATTTTTCTTCTTCGACCTATAACAATTAGATCCAGTTGAACATCTGTAGTATACTGTTGAAGATCCATATTAATATTTTAAAGGCGTTCCGTAGTAATTTTCTGTCAAGATTTACAATACATGTATACGACCTTTAAATGCGATTTTATTAAAGCAATTCTCAAATAATGTAGCGATCATCATGTCTTTGAAATTACAATCATTAAAATAGCCTAAAATGTAAAACATAATAAAACGTCACAGAAATGTCAATGTCATGTAAATGTGAATATCTTGCTATATTTAAAACCTTTTTATGGTAATACTTGCCTACAGCAAACTATTTAAGATAAATTTAAAAACTTAAATTCTATATTAGACGGTAACCTAACCATTTGGTCTTAAAGAAATTTATGTGACAATTGTTGGAATTTGAAAGGTGAATTAACCGCAGATCAGCAAGCTATATGTTACTCCTTTCTATTAAAATGACCCCAACGCAATGCTTCAATCGACTTCAAATTTTGTGAACAGGATGATGAATTTCCGATCGGCTCATATTGTGTGTCCGGTGTTGTGTTTCTAACACACGTCTACAAGCCCCTTTTTGAAAATATGTATCACGTCGTAGTCCCAAAATAAAAAAATAAAATTCTGCCCTTTTTTTTCGGACGCTCAACTTAACGTTATAATTTTTTATTATTTTTTTTCTTTTATTTAATTTTAGATACAATGTCCTCTGTTCGACCTCTAAACTGCAATTCCATTAATATTTTTTCAAGCAATTTGTTTATATAAAAAAATGACAGTTTACAATGAAATATGCATCGATTAGAGTAGTTCCACTTGCAAATTTTTAAATGGTGTAATATATCCAAGTTCATCACCCATTCAATTGGTATATTGTTTGGTACACTGCAAAATTTAGCCAGTGGATACAATAACGATAAATAATAACAAATTTGTATAGTTGTAGTGTTTTATTCTGTTGTTCACAAGTTGTCCATCTATGCATCGACACAGGGTAATGCCATGATTAATCCAAATTGTTTTTGTTGATGAAATCCAACATATCGGCCCCCATGATTACTCGGAGTTATCATTTTTAAGATTCAAATAATGGAATTGTCAATCCAATTCCAATGATGTGAGGTACACCGGTACATAAGTCGTAAATTCATTGTTTTGATGTCGGCGCCCTCTTCGTGCATGTAAAAATAATGACTTGATGTGAAATTCAACAGTACAGCAATAGCATGATGAAATGCAGCAGGTTGAACTACGTGGATCGACAGATTAGTCTCGATCTATTGGCAGACGACAAAGTTTCGTAACTGATCTTTTTAATGTCCCATTCCTAGTTTTCACCGACGCAACGCGCACTAAACCATCTAACCCATGCTGACCTTCTGTAACACGTCCCAATAACCAATTATGGAAAGGAAGTCGTTCGTCTTTTATCAATACTAAATCGCCTTTCCGCAGATTGTCTTGAGATCTTAACCATTTTACACGTGATTGCAGTTGATTTAGATATTCATTGCTCCGTCGGCTCCAAAACATTTGTTTCATTTGCATGAGTTCGCGTAAATCAGTCGTTAAACTCATGCCACTGCTTGTTGAATCAGGTTCTGGTATTCCACGGCAGATATCTCCATTGAGGAAATGGTTCAGCGTTATGGCGGTTAAATCTTCCGGATCCGATTTATATGGACATAGAGGACGACCGTTCAAAATTCCTTCAATTTCGGTTAACACAGTCGACCACTCTTCGATGGTGATTGTGCGATCACCACAAACTCTCTTGAGGTGATATTTTACAGAATTTACGCCAGCTATACATATACCATCAAAATGGGGTGAAGCAGGAGGTGTGAAATGCCAGGTAATGGCTCTATTGGTAAGGTATGGTTGAATTTCTTTTTCAATTTGTTGCTTCCAAATTTTTTCGTATGACTTGACCTGATTCGAGGCTCCAATGAACGTAGTACCACAGTCACTGTAGATATCCGAGCATATACTACATCTAGCCAGAAATTGCTTGAGAACTGCCAGAAATGTCGCGGTAAAGAGGCGTCACAAAAGCCATGAAGTTCTACTGCTGTAGATTGATTGTCAGTGGAAATCCATCGTGGTATGTTCACTTTGGGAAGATCTTGGAGATTTTGTATGTATTGTTGCCAACGGTGTCGCAAATATTGTAATACTGGATCGTCCCAATCCAAATTTTCAAGACACAAATCTCGCATAAATAACTTGGCAGGTAACAAAACTGGAGAGATAAAGCCCAAAGGGTCATACAGACGTTCGATCGTTGACAAAACACTTCGTTTTGTTACAACTTCATCTAATGCTGTAGGTAACTCGAAATTAAATTTGAATTGAAATTGATCAATAGTAGGCTGCCATGAAATGTCCAACGTTTTGACTGAATTCCCTAGATTTAGAGAGAAAGGTAGCATTAACTCTTGATCCTATTTTGGCACAGATTGTAAAATTTGTTCATCAATACTCACCCATTTACGAAGGTGAAATCTACCCTCTTCACACATACCAATAACGTGTTGTTGCAGTAACAAAGCCTGTTCGGTGCTATCTGCACCTCCAAATATATCATCTACATATGAACAATTCTCTATTAAATTACTTGCAATTGGATATTTCTCATGACAATCATGTGCCAGTTGTTTAAGTGTGCGTATTGCCAAGTAGGGTGCACAAGTTGTCCCAAATGTTACTGTTTTCAACATATATTCTTGAAGCGGCTGGTGCGGCTTATTACGCCAAATTACTCGCTGAAACTGTAGGTCTTCGGGGTGCACAAGAATTTGCCAAAACATTTGTTCAAGGTCGGCTGTGAATACCACCTTATGGAATCGCCAATTAGTAATAACCGATGGCAAGTCGTTGTACATTGCCGGTCCAGCAAATAATACGTCATTTAATGAATTGCCATTTGCTGTTTTTCGGGAAGCATCAAAGATAATCCCTAGTTTTGTCGTTGAGCTCGAGTCTTTAAAGACCGCGTGATGAGGCAGATAGCAGCAGCTCAATGATATTCGACCTTCTCGGTATGACGTGTGATGCTCTTCGGCTGTGCTCACCGGCTTCAATTGATTTTGTGTGGAATAGTCATTAAATGTTTTTGTATATTTTGTATAAAAATCAGGATCGCGAATGAATCTTCTTTCTAACTGGGCAGACTGCTTGATGGCCATCTGACGAGATTTCCCCAAAACTGCTTCGCTATTGGTATGAGTACGAAAAGGTAATCGTACCAAATAACGTCCAGATGATGTTCTTGTAGTTGTATCAATGAACAACTTTTCACACCATTTTTCGTCAGAATTCATTTCTCGGACCGAAGATATGGTATATCATCTACCTCCCAGAATTTTTTCACTAGCTCATCAATTTCGACTTTCGTAACCATTGATATTAGTTGTAATTTGGGAGCGCTGCATGAGTCAATAGCGCCTATTAGTATCCAACCGAATTCTGTCTTCTGTGCTGTAGGAAGCCCTTTACATTTTCGTAAACCATCGCAAATTATTTCCGAATATACGTCACTACCAAGAAGCAAATCAATTTTATCTGGTTTGTAGAACTAAGGATCAGCTAAAAGCAGCTCTGAAATATGTGACCAGTTGACCTCACTAACCATTCTCTGTGGTAACAGGCTGGTTAACTTTTTCATGACGAAGGCGGACACCTCTATTTGATAGGCATTTACCCTGGAGCGTAACTTCAGATGAACCATTTTATTGCAAGAATTGGCGGTGACATCAATGATTTCAATAATGGTTGCTTTCACTGATAACTGAGGTAAATTCAACCAATTAATTGCTCGTTGAGTTAATAAAGACGCTTCGCTACTCTTATCGATGAGAGCTCGAAGTTCAACAAACTGACCTTGTGAATTCTGAACTTTTAATATGGCTGCTGATAGTAGTATTTGATGTTGAGCTAACTTAGCTAAGTGCATTTCAACAGGGTGCGATGTAACGTGAGTGGTAACAGCTTGTATTTCCGTTGGCGGTTGAGGATTATCAACATGAATTAATGTATTGTGTCGTTGTCCGAAACGACAATTGTATTTACTCGAACATGTGTTCACTAAATGATCATTTGCAAGGCAGTTGAAACAAATAATCTTTTCCTTTATAATATTGTTTGTTTCATATGTGGCCATAGCCAAGAACTTCGGGCATTTTCTCAACATGTAGAGTTCATTGCAAACAAAACATGGGATGTGGTGGACTGTTGTGCACTCTGGCGTGCATTTTTGTTGATGTGAAAGGATCTTTTCGCCTTTCATAAATTGTGTTTTGGATTGCGGTTGTTTAGAGCAGCTGATGAAAATGAACCTTTCGTTGATAATGACGTTGGTTTTGATGAAGATGCCGATGTTGCTTTGCTTTTAACCATGGCTTCTAATGTTTTGATGCGAGTGTCTAAAAATAATTGCAAAGTATCAAATGTAGGCAGCGTCGACGAACTTCCAATTTTTGTTTCCCAAAAACCTATAGTTTCAGTTGGCAATTTTTGCGTTATAAAATATACCAAAACCGGATCACAATGATTTAAGTCGATTTCAAAATTCTTTAATGCTTGACGACATTCACGCAATAGTACACTCAGTAACAACTGTATTTTATGAAGATCCTCAACATTTATTTTGGTTTGCGATGAAAATAAACACATAACAGATCTAAATAATTCTTGAGGATTTTCATAATATTCCGTCAATAATTTCGATGCAGGCGTAAAATTCTCTTCAGCAGTTACCATATGTTTCAACATATCGTATGGTTCCCCTCGAAGGCTGCTTTTCAGATACCAGAATTTTTCAATTTTCGACAGTTGGTTGTTAGTAAGAACAAGGGACGAAATCATGTCGCGATAATGAGGCCAATCGGTATTTGACCTTTCGAAATTTGGTATTTGAATTTTACACAAGTGAGCTGTCGGATTCCGTTCATTTTGAAGTTTAATAACGGACGGCTTTATCTTTAATTTTGCGAAGATTCGACTGTAAAATTTTTATCATGATCGTTTTGTAAAACACAAGTTGTATCCAAATACAGCTCTTCAAACTCTTCCGACACTTCTTTCGTAAAATAATCACTTTCGCACGAATATTTATTTAGAATTAATTCCTTGTCGTTCGAACGGAATTCACTGCACAGAATATTCACTTTTTCAATTCGTTTTTGATAGTAAATTTGCGTTTTCCGTGGTGCTGCGTCCTTTTTATAGTTGATAAGCATCTTTTTTAACGACGCGTGTAACGCGGTTTAATGATGCACTATCGCTTCTAGATCAATTTTCGGAGCACCCATTTTGTTTTTTTATCAGATAATTCAGCCTTGTGGAATGTCCAGTTGGATTATCCTCAAATTACACACAATTGATTGTAATTTGAGAAATGTAATTTTATGAAGTGGAAATCTTTCCTCGATTCCCGGGTTTCGGCACCAATTTTATGTTGTGTGTCCGGTGTTGTGTTTCTAACACACGTCTACAAGCCCCTTTTTGGAAATATGTATCACGTCGTAATCCCAAAATAAAAAAATAAAATTCTGCCCTTTTTTTTCGGACGCTCAACTTAACGTTATAATTTTTTATTATTTTTTTTTCTTTTATTTAATTTTAGATACAATGTCCTCTGTTCGACCTCTAAACTGCAATTCCATTAATATTTTTTTTCAAGCAAATTGTTTATAGGTACAATGTAAAAAAATGACAGTTTACAATGAAGTATGCATCGATTAGAGTAGTTCCACTTGCAAATTTTAAATGGTGTAATATATCCAAGTTCATCACCCATTCAATTGGTATAATGTTTGGTACACTGCAAAATTTAGCCAATGGATACTATAACGATAAATAATAATAAATTTGTATAGTTGTAGTGTTTTATTCTGTTGTTCACAAGTTGTCCATGTATGCATCGATACAGGCTAATGCCATGGTTAATCCAAATTGTTTTTGTTGATGAAATCCAACAGCTCATTTTGCTTCTCTGCTATATTATGCATCACATAACCTGTTGAAAACAATTTGAGATACCAAGCTAATGTCTGTGTGTATTTTTTTTGTAGTATTTGCTACCTGCTTTTTAGTCGCTCAAATATGTGCTGTAAATTTTTAAACATTTTGCAATATACCAATGGATAATGCGGCATCATGCGTACCGCTTCCAAGCTTCACCGTGAAGTCAATAAATCTGAAATGATAAAATAAAATAAAATTCATTAAAACAAAAACTATTCAAGTTTATTAAATTATGTTAATTAATCTATAATTTGCATCCACTAAACTTTGAAGAACAATAGATGGCCAACCCTTATTACTTATGAAATCCCTATACCCCTCGTCTGGTGGTGTTACGAGAATCTTTGTACCATCAAGTGCTGCAAGAATGTGACTAAAGGTAAAATTGTTTGACTATAAGTTCTGCTTCTTTAATTGAACGTAATTTTATTTTTTTTTTAAGCAAAAATTGAATTACTTGTAACGGGCACTTGTCATCCCCATTACCAAATATACCCAATCGAAAAAAAAAACTAAGAAAACTTCATCCCTACATTGAAGGTATTTGCTTCTCAAAAATAAAAATTCCAATGACAATATCCGGGTGCAGCTACAATTCCAAATTAGCGTACAAACTCCAATTAATTCTAGTGGCGCGAGTTACGTAACACGAATCCACAATTATTGGTGTTTTTAGGTAAATTGGTTTTAGTTAAATTGTTTTAGACCAAAAGTCCGCGAAATACTTCGGTCTAAAAAGACCAAAGTATTGAAATCCTGTCAAAAATGATCAAAAATTTGGTTGGTCCAAAACCACTTTTCTCGACGTTTTGAAAGTTCCTGAGTCTAAAAAAGCAAAAAAAAAAAAATGTCCGTCCGTCTGTCTGGATGTCTGTACCTATGGTATCTCGAGAACGGCTTGTTCGATTTAGAATTTTTTTTTCAATCTGCTCCTATGGTCAATGTCGATATTTGAAAAGCTTTTGGAACCTGTGCGTCAAGAGGGTCTGGTACCTGCCATACGAATTGACCCAAAATACTTGGTTATAGAAATATTTACCAATTTTTTATATATGCTGGTTTGAATATTGAGTTGGGTGTTGAGTTGAAGGTTAAGTTAGGGGTCAATTTGCGGGTTGAGTTTAAATTGAGTTCGAGTTGAGTTGGGGTTTGGTTTAAGATAAAGTGAGCAAGTGACCAATTTTTTATAAACATAGGCTGGTTTGAGGATCGAGTTGAAAGAGAGTGTGTGGTTTTGTTGAGGGTTGAGTTGAGGGCCGTTTGAGGGTTGGATTGGGGTTATATAGTGGACCAGTGTTTAATGAACAGTTGAGCAATCTATAAAATAAAGTGAGTGTTTGTATGTATGGTATGTACAGCATAAGTGCATGATATTTAAACAAATCCACACGACTTGACCGATTTGAACCAAACCTGGCACAAATATTGTTTTAAACTTAAGAAAGGTAACTGTTAATATCGTAAACCTCAAATTGAACCTTTTCCATTTCTAATGAAACCTTTAGCAAATTAAATGAATGGCCAATTAGGAAGGAACAAAATTTAACTTCCGCGAAGGAAATTTGATTCTAACATGAGTTTTGGATGAAATTTTGGAATATGGCCAAGTATGATGGAACTTGCCCATTTCTCAACCGATTATGGTAAAATTCGACACATGCGTTGGAAATGGGATTCCACACTTCTATTCTATGGAACTTGCCAATTGTTTAATCAATTATGATGAAATTCGGCTTCCACATTGGAAATGGGATTCTAAAATGATTTTTGGATGAAGTTCTGAAATACGGTCAAGTATGATGGAACTTGCCTACTTCTCAACCGATTATGATCAAATTTGACATGTGCCCTGGAAATAGGATTGTTCAACTACTATGGAACTTGCCTATTACTTAACCAATGTTGATCAAATTTGACACGTGCGTTGGAAATGGGATTCTAAAATGATTTTTGGATCAAGTTCTGGAATATAGCCGAGTATGATGGAGCTTGCTTATTTCTCAACCAGTTATTATGAAATTCCCCTTGTGGATTGGAAATGGGATTTTTGAATGATTTTTGGATGTAGTTCTGCAATATGACCAATTAGGACTGAATTTTCCTAGTTCTCAATAGATTACAATAAAATTCGACATATGCGTTGGAAATGGGATTCTGTAACGATTCTTAAATCAAGTTCATGAATATGACCAGTTAAGGTAGAAATTGACAAATTTTTTTACGGATTTTAATGGAATTTTACATGTGCAATAGTAATGGGATTTTAAAATGATTTTTAGATATAGTTTTGGAATATGCCCAAGTAGGGCGGAACTTTGCTATTCTTTAACCGAATATAATGAAATTCGATATTGGGAAAGAGGATTTAAAATAATATTTCTAATTCCGAAACTCTGCACTACCGTTTTTAGTTTCAATACTAATGCTCGTGTCCGCTGTACACTACATTTTTCCAAACAAGGGCAAACTTACCGCTGTGACAGCAAATAGTCAGAACAGACATAACCCAAAGCTTAAAACGAAGGATTGGCAAGAAAAATATCTAATGGAACCTGAATCTTGAGCGATTAGGAATTAAATTAATATGTTTAGGGTGTCTGAAAGAAGCCCCAACAGCTGCATCATCCACAGAAACCTAAGTAGTCAACATTACAGAAGCCATGTTGACAAATTCCTCATAACTTTACCTAAAAATAATTCTTGTGTCACATTTCCTCCTATTCTAACTAACTGATATTCTTATTGATTGATGTTACAGAACTTTATCCAAAAATCATTTTAAAATCGCATTTTCAACGCACTAGGCAATATTCATCATAATCGGTTAAGGAATAGCCAAGCTCCATCCTAATTGGTCATTCATATAATTTGCTAAGAGTTCAATTTAAAATGTAAAAGGTTCAATTTGAAATGAAGGAAGAATTTGAAGTGTAAAACCTGTGTCATGGTATAATGGTATGATTGTATGATCGTATATACTGTTAAAGTTAGCCGAAAGTTGCTAGCCAAAAGTAAAAAATCGATAATGCAGATTATGATATAACATTCCAGCCGAAAATAAACAATTTAGTAGTTATCAGACGAAAGTAAATAGGATACATAGATTTAAATAAAAATTTTTGTAAATAAATTTACGTGTAAAACTTTGCATCGTAGAAAATATCGGAAAATCAGAAGAATATACAAAATTGGGATAAAATCAGCCTCTAGAGTATATATTTGAAGCTGAATCGTTTTAATGTGATTTGTCAATAGCTATCGAATGAAAAAATTCTGTTCAAGTTTCCCGTGGGAAATCTCGGAAAATTCGATTTTCCAAAAAACATTAGAAAATCTGTATAAAATCAGCCTCTAGAGTGTTATGTCTGGAGATGGATTGCATTGATGTGATTTGTCAATAGCTATCGCAAATTCGATTTTCTAAAAATTATTAGAAAATTTGTATAAAATCAGCCTTTAGAGTGTTATGTCTGGTGATGGATTGCATTGATTTGATTTGTCAATAGCTATCGCAGGAAAAAAATTCAGTTCAAGTTTCCCGTGGGAAATCTCGGAAAATTCAAAAAAGTTTCCAGCCGAAAGTAAGAAATGGGTGAATAAAATCAGCCTCCAGAGTGTTATGTCTGGAGATGGATTGCATTGATGTGACTTGTCAATAGCTATAGCAGGAAAAAAACTCAGTTCAAGTTTCCCGTGGGAAATCTCGGAAAATTCGATTTTCCAAAAATTATTAGGAAATTTATATAAAATCAGCCTCTAGAATGTTACATCTGGAGATGGATTGCATTGATGTGGCTTGTCAATAGCTATAGCAGGAAAAAAATTCAGTTCAAGCTTCCCTTGGGATATCTCGGAAAATTCGATTTTCCAAAAATCATTAGAAAATTTGTATAAAATCAGCCTCTAGAGTGTTATGTCTGGAGATGAATTGCATTGATGTTATTTATCAATAGCTATCGCAGGAGAAAAATTCAGTTCAAGTTTTCAGTGGGAAATCTCGGAAAACTCAAAAAAGTTTCCAGCCGAAAGTAAGAAATGGATAAATAAAATCAGCCTCTAGAGTGTTATGTCTAGAGATGGATTGCATTGATGTGACTTGTCAATAGCTATCGCAGGAAAAAAATTCAGTTCAAGTTTCCCGTGGGAAATCTCAGAAAATTCAAAAAAGTTTCCAGCCGAAAGTAAGAAATGGATGAATAAAATAAGCCTCTAGAGTGTTATGTTTGGAGATGGATTACATTGATGTGACTTGTCAATATTAATTGAATTTTCCGAGATTTCCCACGGGAAACTTGAACTGAAGTTTTTTTCCTGCGATAGCTATTGACAAGTCACATCAATGCAATCCATCTCCAGACATAACACTCTAGAGGTTGATTTATTTTGGCTGGAATGTGAATAACATAATCTGCATTATCGACTTTTCACTTTCGGCTGGAAACTATCGGCTAACTTTAACAGGGTTGATCGTATGATGGTTCGACGGTATTATGGTATGTTGGTACGGTGGTACAATGATACGATGCTATGACAGTACGAAAGTAAGATGGTATATATGATAGTATCATTGTGTGATGGTATGATGATATAGTGGTTTGATGGATTGATATTATTGTATGATGGTATGATTGTAAGTTTGATAAAATGTACGATGGTATGACGGTATTTATTCCAGAATGTTGGTGTGATGGTATAATGGTATAATGGTACGACGGTAAAATATTATGGCGTTTAGGTGGTATGACGATATCATAGCCTAACAGTATGATGGGATGATTATACGATGGTATGATAGTACGATGACCATATTATAATGGTATGTTGATATGGATGGTATGAAGGTGTTTTTGGATTGATTGTAAGATATACATCATGTTGTGATAGTTCGACGTCTCTATGGTACAATGCTACGATTGTATGATAGTTTATTTATTTATTTATTTATTTACCAGCACTAACAAATAGCATAGGTTACAATAATAATAATTTTGTATAAAAAAGTGTTACAAATTATTATTTCGAATACGACTCTTAAAAAGATCCTTTGAAATGTTAAAATCGAAACGTTCTGAATATTGGTTAAATTATTTTGAAGTATGCGCAACCGGGTCATCAATTCCATAATTCGTACGATGAAAAGCAATACTCAATCTTAACTGTCGTGGACGAAGAATTCTCTTAGGAACGTAAAATTAATATAAGTCAAGCAATACCGGGCAATCAATCTTAGCACAAATTATATCCCGAGCAAATACTGCATGAATCATCTCCCTTCTGAATTCAAGACTACGAGAGTACAACGACCGACATAAGAAGGTAAACTAAATCCTGAAGTTGAGCTCGGAAGTCCTTGGAAGAGCAAATATTAAGAACTTTTTTTTAATCCGCTCAATACGATCACTAAAGATTTTATAACCAGAACTCCAGATAATTTAAGCATATTCCAAAATAGGCCTAACAAAAGCAATATTTAATGTCTTGAGAGTATATGGGTTAGAAAATTGACGAGCATGTCTCTTTAAGAAATTAAGCATCGAGCCGGCTCTAGCTTCAATCATTTCTATATGTTTAGTAAAACTTAGGTTACCTGTAAACAAAATACCTAAATCAATAAACTGAGTAACTCTACCTATTTTCACATCTTGTAAACTGTACGGAGCTACAATTAATATTTTAATTCATGCAAATGACATAGTTTTACATTTGGAGATATTGAGAGCTAAACGATTTTCGGCAGTCCAATCACTAAACCGATTAAGGTCCTGTTATACCAATCAAACGTATGCACCATTTAGGATATTAGCGTAAATTTTAAGGTCATCTGCATATAACATTCATTTACAAAACTTAAAACGTGTACCAATATCATTAACAAATAGAATAAATAATAATGGACCTAAATGACTGCCCTAAAGAATACCAGATGAGACTGTGAACTTCTCAGAATAATTTTGACCAATACATACTAGTTGAGACCTTCGCGACAAATAAGATGATATCCATTTTATAGGAATAAAATTAGAATTCACTTTAATCAATTTATCAATTAATAATTTGGGATTAATTTTGTCAAATGCCTTGCTGAAACCTGTATAGATAGTGTCAACTTGGGCACCTTCTTCTAAACAGGATATTGCATCATTAACAAATACCGCAAGATTAGTTGTCGTTGATCGACCAGAAAAAAAATCATGCTGTTGGGTAATAATTAAGTTTTTAATATTAAGATAAATACAATCCTTTACCAGTTTTTCAAAAAGTTTAGGGATAACAGATAAAATCGATATTCCTCTTTAATGCTCAAATGAATTTGTAGATCCCGATTTAAATACTAGGATTACTTACGAGGGTTTCCAGCACTGGGGAAAAATACCTTGCCTTAGACTATTACTAAATAAATGTGCTAAATGGTTCCCCCGTAAAAGAAGAAATACCGTGACTATTGACCATGACTTCGTCACAGGGAAACATTAAAATATTTTCGACTCAATAAACGGATTTGAAAAACATTGCAAATAATTCAGAAACAGTATTTAGATCATGAGCTTGCCTATCATGATAACTCATGGGTAAAGGATAACCGACAGATTTTGTTTTAGAGTTAATATAATGCCAGAAACACGATGGATTGGACTTGATACCAGATTCAATTTCTAACAAATAATTACCATACATAAATTGATTCAAAACCTTAAACCAATACAATGAGAATACAATGCATAATCAACTGATGTGTTCGTCTTTTTATACAGTTTGTGTGCCTTGGTTTTACGGTTATATAAAATTAACAAGTTTTTTTGTTAAACCACTTTTCACGATACGAACTGTATTTGTTGACAATTTTTTGAATAAATACGAGTAGTTCCATCCCCGCATACAAAATTTCGTAAAACCGGTTAGTCATAATTTCAATAATCTTCTCATTAGAAAGGAAATCCGAGGAAATATTTTCAAGATAGAACGTACCAATTTGTTACCTATTTCAAGTTTCCAAGAAGCAATCCTGATAGATACAAAATGTTGTATTATAAACAAGAAAAATCGATCTTTTTTGTTTCCATGTACAAAAGACCGCATATATCCGTGTTTTTTTTCAAAAATTTTAAGATTAATGACGACAAAATTTACTCAACATATTTCTTACAAAGCATTTTATCGATTTGTTTAAAAGAAATTAGTTGGTTGAGTTATATAAATACTTGGGACTTTTACGGTACTAACACGTTTTAATTAAGGAATAGCAAATCATCAGTTAAACAAAACTAAAGTGTAAGAGGAAAACTTTAAAAAACAACTTGTGCAGAATGAAAATTGAACAGAAAAATCTTTTGTTTTATACGCTATAGGTACGAAGTACAAACATAAATTCTAAATTAGTTTTTCTGGTTTTTAATTACCGACTCAAACTTAATTTAATTTATTTATACTTAGTTTGCTTTTCTTCTGTTGAATTCAACATTTTTGTTTTTTGTGGAAATCACCTATGGTATCTTAAACAAAATGCACAACTTAATGTTTCATCTTGTATAATTGTACATGTACTCCTAATAAATTTAAGGTTTATATAAATGTATTAAAATAACATTGTTAGTGAAAATCAATTTTATGATATTAATCCGCGTTGTTAAAACAGATATCGCGACCTTAGAATGACAAGTGTGCTCTCCGCATAGTTTTGAGTAAATCGATGTTAAACTTTCAAAAGTTTATAACTTTTTTGTTTATTGGTCTATGGAAATGATTTTTTGTCCATTTCCCTATGATTTCATAGTCTATAAGATATTTCAATTTGAGAAGCCTGACCTTTCATTCCGACAAGTTACAGCTCTTGATTTTTTGCAATTAGAACCTTGGCATACCGAAAACGCGATATATTTTTACAAACCTGGTTCTAAGGGATCTTAGAACCTTGTCATTTAAAATTAAACCAAAATATTTTACAAACAAACTTCATATTTTCAAAATTAAATTATATTTCAGTATTATAAAATCAAGCTTCTATCACAAAGATTGATCTTCTTCATATCGATTAAAATATAAATAGGTAATAAAACATAAAAAAAATAAAAAAATATAAAATTAAAGTGTCGATTGATTCCATTATTATAATATGTATATACACGATTTTCACTTTTATATTTTAAAATTTACTTTATAAAAGTTTGCATCTTGCGAAGGCATAAATGTTAGCATTTGCTTCAAGTCGTTTAGCTTTTGCATTGATGAGGCTGGTTTGGTGGTTACAGTCGTTGATCTAGTGAGAAAAACGGAAATTCCTTCATCTTGTTGTTTCTTGCGTTTGGTACGCTCGGGTAATCTTATATTTGCCGTTATGAAATCATTGTCAGCATGAAATAATTTATACTGAACTTCCGGTAAAATTCTTGTAAATTTTAACACGTTCACCTTGGAAAATGGCACTTCTTTGTAATTAAAGTACTTAGAAGCTGCACTGTAGTCCTTAAAATCAGTAGCTTTCATTTGGATGATTTTATATGGTTGTTTTCGATTGACTAGTTTCAATAGACGGATTAGGCCGATCGGAGAATATATTTTGGTTTTTCTCAACTCTTTCTCTATACATGAGTGTACATGATCAATTTCCTGGATACACGAATGACCAGGTACTGAAAATTTCATTAATACATCGTTCATTTCCGGATTGTCTTCCAAAAACTCCATGATACATTTTGATATATGAGAATTTCGGTTTTAGGGCACACATGAATCATTCCACAATATTAAATTCGCCAAAACATTTTCATTTTTGACAGTCTCTAATATTTTCTTCATTGCGCTGGCAATGTCGTTTCCTGCTCTACCGGACATGGATTCGTTTCATATTGCGCAGTAAACTTGATTGGTTAGTGATAATTTCGCTGTTAGGTTGTACTCAGTAAGTTTGCGTCTGAAACAAATGAACTTATTTCAGCCCTAGGCAGAGTGATAACGTTTTGTAAATCAAAGCTAAGTATTGGTATATCACCCCTTTTGTCTGCGTCTCTCTCCGTGCGTATCCTTTATTTAAAATATGATTATTATATTCAATTTTTTGGTTTTCGTTTATCGGAAAATTATATTTTACAAGATTGTTATGAGCCTCACACAAATCACAGCGGTCACTTTTAGGAATATGGAATCCAATATTAAACTCCGTATTAAATATGCGACGATATGTGGATTCTTTAGCGGGCTGTGTGTTTTCTTTATTGCATAGTTCTTCGTATAGTCCATCCATTTTAGAAACATTGAAACTCGACTCCAAATATTTTCTTTGTGTATCCTGTCGACAATAGTAAGAATCGACAGCCGGAAATGAATTGATATATTCAATAATCTTTTCTTTTGTTTCAGTATCCAATAGTCGACTACTTCCTCTGAATTTACCTCTTCCATCCGGTTTGGCCGAGTTAGCGTTGGTCTTGTTGATATGTGCATTATATACCATCTTTTGTGAAATGTCCAAAGTTTTTAAGAAAAAAGACTTGCATACCCGAACTTTTTCATTTTTGATTGTGAGATAATACAAAAATGAAAAAGTTTTTCTTGATGCTCATTTGTCCGTTTTTTTCTGCTACACAAAACTCTCTCGGACTGTTGGGGTAAAAATGGCATTTTCTCATTTTGTTGTAAGGTGTAAAAGGATGAAAATATAATATTTCGTTCGTCACTTGTGAAGTTTGCATTGCATCTAAATGTACACTTCGAGCAGCCGGAAACTTCTTACACTTGTTTCCCAGGAACCGATTTCCCCTTCGACTGGTATACGGTTTACCACTTTGACATAACCGTTTTCTCTCGTTGCATTTCCATTTCAATGGATTCCTTATTCGCTTCCTCACGTTTTTCTTAATTACAGAGGGACTTTCAATATCATGTTGTAATCGATGTAAGATATCGTTCTGAATATCAATGCATAATGTTTCTGCTTTACTTTCCGAGCAACTTTGTTCGGAAGTCGAATCCGGCTTAAATAGTGGGTCATCGAACGAATCTGCAGAAAAATCAGATTGATCTGATTTGCTATCAAGATTTGCTATTCAGACTGACTTTGATTATCTATGAGATCTAATTTATATAGTTAAATAAATACCGTAAATAAAATTAATTTTATGCTCACCCATACTTTCAAAATGTGGTTGAAGCCGTTTTCCGTCCGTGTTATATTGTGCATCATTTCGTTTGATGAAAGGCAAAATAGTGAACGTATATTTTCGTCAACAATGTCTCTTTCTATTGGCGAAACTAAGAAAAAATATCGAGGTTTTTATATTACGGAACCAATATTTAGAGGTTCTCAAGAAATATTTCTCGAAAGTTTCTTTTGAAAATTAAGAAAAAAATACAAATTTAAAGAATAAATGTTAAAAACAAAAACAAAAAATCGTAATGCCCTTGAAAAACGTTAAAAACAGAAAAATACGTGTTCTCGTGTTCCAGAATTCTCGAATACGTGTTTTATCTATTTGCAACGGTTCTCAACGGCATTACGGTTTATTGTTTTTGTTTTTAAAATTTATTCTCTAAATTTGTGTTTTTTCCTCGAGAAATATGAAAAATTGCTCGAGAAATGAAAAATGGATTTTTCTTAATTTTCAACAGAAACTTTCGGGAAATATCTCTCGAGAAGAACCACCTCTAGGTACTGATATTTTTATACAAACGCGATAGAGCCGGCAACTTACCATCTATAGAATGACTACTTGATGTAATCTTATTTCAGGCTTCCAATTGCTGCTGAGCTAATTTCAGCATTAATTTTACCCAACTTTCCATAATCACTTGTATATATCACTTATTAAATTTTGTTTGTATATTCAATACAAACATTTCGAATATATATTACAAACTAAATAGTGTACATCACATTACTATTCCCATTAACGTTTGCAATCCAACAGAACTAAGAGAAACAAAGTTCTAACTGCATTAGTAAAAATGCACAATATTAAAAGATTTAAACAATATTATAATTGCGATTGAGGAAGACAAGGTTCTATCAAACGAAATATTAGAAATTTAGGATGACAAGGTTCTATTTGCAAAATATAGAACCTTGTGCAGTTAATAAGTGTAAAATTATAGGGCGTTAGAACTTTGTTATTTTAAAAATACCATTAAAAATGCTCTGAAACCGCTCAATAAGAGAGATTTTCAATAGATTTGACGATTCTGAGTATAACGACATTAATAACTCAATTTGAGAAATTTTGTTGGATAGAACCTTGTCATTCTAAGGTCGCGATATTCTATCAGCTCAATGAGAGATTTCACAATTAATGAAAACATAATTACATTAAATCTGTTATTAACAGTTCCCAATCATGTGGCACGGTGAGTAGAGCTCCATTTTGGCACTTGCGATCTCGCTTGCCCAAACACTCCATGCAAAAAATCGCCTGAAAGAATTGATTCAACTGTTGATAAAGCAATCTACTATGTAAAGTTCTAATGAAAAATTATTACGAAGTACTAAGGGCAATTCGGGCAATGAACAGCAATTGGGAATTCAAGGAGCCGTAGCTAATTTTTGTATTGTTAAACATATTGGACTTGAAAAAACAACATGCTTGTACTCGAAGTACATGACAGTTTGTGCTAAATATTATTTAATACTCCGGTGTAAATATTTTCTGGATCAATAAATCTCATTTCGAATATATATTGTCCAAAACATTATGTGTGTTTTAATTGCTTACCGCTTAAACTGTCGACTGCTCGTCGAAAACATGATGCTACATTTGTCAACGAATACAATATACTTTACTTTATGTGCGAGATAGTCTCAACATATAAAGGACACCGTTACCTAAGATGTTTTCCTTAAAACCGTAAAAGCAAGATCAGCATATTGCTCTACTGCAATAACCAACTAACTCAACCAGAAGGAACCAGATTAGCGTCTATTCAAAATCATTAAAATTAAATCACCGTACATTGAAAAATATTGATTATACCAGGTCTCAAATCTAACATCCTTAGAACCAAGTGGCCACCGCTAAAGCACTTAATATTGACTGATCTATCGTTTGGTTCATCAAATTATATTAGGAAATGTCGTATTCCTAAGAAGTACTTTTTCCAGAAAAGACGCAGCCTGATGCTAATTTGATGGAATAACACACGATTTTTGTTTGGATTTTGGGCGGAGTGATAGAAAGCAGTTCAAGCCAGAAACTAATCAAAATTTTCTTACAATACAGAAATCCAATTGCTCCAACAATTTTGGAAGGTTCACGATATCCAGGATATAACTGTTCAAAAGTTAAATGAACATCTGTGTGAAAAGGTAACATTGATCCTACCATAAGGACATCAATTGAACACTATGCGGCTATCATTTGAAAAAGCGCTGAAACCGCTTGGCTATTCATCGCATAATGCTACCAAACGTCTTTTCAGTATGGAACGAAAATTTACTAGGAACACTGAATTTGCAACCGAATATAAAACATTCATGGATGAGTAGCATCGATTCGACAAATGTAAAGTGTGGGTGATGAAGGATCGTGAAGGGCAAGCCACGGGTTATCCTAATTATTGGGATGTGGTCTAACTACGATCTAGTAACAATCATTTGCAAATTTCAGCAGATCCTTATTCATCCAGATGATGCTGATTATCGAGGAGTGGTTTGAAGGAATCGCAATAGTAAAGACATCGAACGAATATTTTCGGCCGCTTACTGTAACTAATGGGCCGTCTTTTGCTACATTTTTAGGAATACGTATAAGTTTATACGAACGAAACTTAATTTGAATGATTTGCTTACTGGCTGTAAAAATGCTAGGATTGATTTGGCGCATCTTAACAATGAAAACTTTCCACAAAAGAGAAGTTTATTTTCGCAGTTCTCAAGAATTTTCGATCCACTAAGATTGTTATCATCCGTAATTGTGGTAATAATGATAATTTGTCAGCGTCTATGGATTAATAAAATTCAGTGGGACGAAGTGTGACCCCTTGATATAAATTGTGATTGGACTAACCCGAGATCACAGTTGATTGTTTTCATCCATCAACACTGCTCCAAACAACTTATTTTATTCACAGATATATGAGGTAGGGTAATAGGTATCACAATGGTTGCAGCAAAATCTAAAGAAGTACTCATCAAACGACTGTCACTACAAAGGTTGGAACTTTGTGCTGCATTACTTGGAAGCTGCTTGGTGAAACTTTTAACCCTTATGTCTATAACCAAAAAAATCTTCGTTGTTATACCGGGTGTTTCTTTTAAACTGAGACGATCAAATATCTCGAAAAATAGCCACTCTACGGAAAAAATGTCCATAATAAAAATTTAATCATATCGCGGGGGAAATACATTAGTGCAAAAAAATAGTCCCCCACCCCCCGCTTTGTAGGTGGGGCGGGGGTAACCTTTAAACTAAGATAGGAAGCCATATTTTTTATTGCAGATACGGATCCTACGACTAAAAGTACGTATGATTTGAATGAAATATTTTTTTCGGTTCATGATAGATGGCGTTGTAATCGACGAAATTCTATTTTTTCAATTTCTTCTTCTTAGAACACACGCATTCGATTCTGCAATACGTTTGAAATAAAAAACATCACGTTTTCATTGGAAATACTCGAAATTCGTCATCAAAACAATTTATTAATGTAAATGGCAGATGAATAAAATAATTTTAGCTTAAAATAAGTGTTCAAAATGATGGCCTGCGACTTCAATGCACTTATTAATACGCATTTCCAATGATTGTACACAACTGAGAAGTGTGTTTGGTTGAATTTCAGCACACGCATTTCTGATTCGCTCAATCATGTTCTCACGTGTTGGTTCTTGTTTGTAAACTTTGTCTTTGAGATAGCCCCACAAAAAGAAATCTGGCGAAGTAAGATCTGGTGATCTGGCGGGCCAATTTATCGGACCAGCTCTACCGATCCAGCGACCATTGAAATCACGATCAAGTACCTCACGTGCTACCAACGAATAGTGTGCAGGACAACCATCATGTTGAAACCACATGTTCCGTCTCACTTCTGAGTTCAAATTTTCAAGTAATATTGGCAGTTCATTTTCCAAAAAGTTTTGGTACATTTGACCATTCAAGTTGCCTTCAATAATGTGGGGGCTGATGAATTGGTTGCCAATTATTCCACACCCCACGTTGACAGTCCAAGGGCGCTGATGTTCAACTTGGCGAAGCCAGTGTGGATTTTCAACACTCCAATAATGCATGTTGTGTCGATTAACCGTTCCATGGTTTGTAAAAGACGATTCGTCAGAGAACATTACGCAACGAAAAAAATTGGGGTTTTGTTGTATTTGTTCACGTGCCCATTGACAAAAAGTTACCCGATTTTGGAAATCAGCGCCATGAAGATCTTGGTGTAAAGACACATGATATGAATGATACTTGTGCCGTTTTAACATTCTCCAAACACTGGTGAGGGACAATCCGGAATCGCGAACTATTTCTCGTGTACTAACATGAGGATTATGAGTCACTGCAGCCAATACAACAATTTCATTATTTTCTCCAGTGACTGTTGCTCTACGGGTCCTCTTTTTCGGTTGAACATTTCCATCAGTAATAAATTGTTTGATAGTACGGCCAAATGAAGCACGTGAACGAATCCTATCCGGAAAAAGTTGAGCGTAAATAGCAACAGCATTTTCAAGATTTCTGCCAGCTTCTCCATAAACCAGAACCATTTAAATTTTCTCTGACACAGTTAAACGGTCCATTCTAAAGTATTTTATCGTTTATTTTGCAATTACGAAAAACATGAAGATAACAAATAACACAAACGTTAAATGTGTTGGAAGCAGAACGCTCCTAAAATTAAAGAAGAAAGAAACATAATCAACAAAGAAATCGGTCTTAAACTAAAAATGTATTTATAATTAAAAACATTAAGAATACTTATCTGAATAACACGAGTGACGACAAATGTATTTCTCAAATCACATAAAATATCTGAAAACAATTGTTATTAGTTAATTAGATCATATTTATTAAATAATGTAATGTTTTGCTTACCTTAATCAAATTTTAATGTAAATATTATAATTATTGTGACAGTACTTCTTACTGTCAAACTCATCATAGTATAGTATATTCCATGATGAGAAAATATTTTATACCATTTAAAGAAATTGAATTGCAAGATGAAATTATTGAATGACGTATACTTCACACATATAACGCATATGTATTGGTACGTCATTTTTGGTATATAAAGAGAATTGTCATGTTGGGGGAATTAATTATTCTGTTAAGAAGTATTGTACACGGTCAGTGTTGGTGAGGTCGTGTACTACAGACAAAATAATAAATGTTGTGGAATATACATAAAATAAATAAATTAAATTGTTGAAAACTCAAATTAAGTTGTGGAAAGTTTTTTAATAGTTTAACCAAACTCAGTCGTTGGAAATTTAGTTGATGGTTCTGGGCAGAAGAGTTGCAGTAAACAGCCCAGTAAATAACATGGTCCTTCGAGCCGGATCTCCGGAAACAAAAAAAATAAAAATAAAAAAAATAATAATTTGGAATTTACGACACCATTTTTAAGTGAAAATTAGTTACACGTGGTGCAGCTTAGTCGGACATATTGTTTTTTTTTTTTGTTGTGAAAATCAATTCAACGAACAGAAAGGCATTTGTTGCAATTGATTTGTGTTTAAAAAATCGGCGTGCTTTTAAGTGAAATTCGTTTGTTTCGGCGTACATTAGAGTGAAGTTTTGTGTTTTGAAAGGGCGGCGTACATTCACGTGAGGCGTAATTAGTCAATCGGCTTTATTCAATACAATCAAAGTCGCAAGTAGTGACATCAGTCCTGAACAGGCAAAGTAGGATTTAATCGAATAAAATGGAGTCAGACGCAAAATTAAAGTCTTTAAAGGCCACGCGTGCTTCAATCAAAGGCCAAATGACAAAATTATACAATTATGCGTTGAATCCAGGGGACAAACAGGACATCGATGGATTTCATACCAAACTCGCGAGAGCAAAAACATTATTACACCAATTTGAGAAAGTGGAGAGCTCGATTTTTGACATCGACCCGGACCAGGAAAGTGGCATACTAGACCTAACGGAGCAATATTTCACGGTAGACTCTCGGCTAAGCAAATACATTCGAGAATATAACCTAGATAATCCAGATGAATCACAAAACGCAGCTAACACCACTATGAATCTTACAATGGCACATCCCGTCGATGTAAGACTGCCAAAGATTAATATTGAGCCATTCTCTGGTCAGTACACAATGTGGCAATCATTTTATGACCTGTATGTGAGGACTATTCACGATAAGACAAGTCTATCAGCTGTACAGAAATTTCAGTATCTGAAAGGGTTCTTACAGGGAGAGGCTTACAATTTATTACGGCACATTCCGATAACCGAGGCCAATTATGCGGAAGCATTTCGGAAGTTATGTACCAGGTACGACCGGAAAAAACACACAATCAGAGCGTTCATTCGGAGTTTCATGGATCAACCTACTATTCATCAAGCGACCGCATTCAACATTCGGAAACTACTTGAATCATCGGATGAGGTCATCAGAGGCCTGAAAGCACTAGGCAAAGAAGCTGAGTCACGAGATGTATGGGTGATTCATATTTTAGAGGGGAAACTGGACACAGAAACTCGAGCGTTATGGGTGCAGACTTCTTGTGAAGACAACTTACCAAGTCTAGAGAGTTTTTTCAAGTTTCTACTAAATCGTTCAGAGACGCTTGAATCACTGAAGCCGATTCCTTCGAAACACACAACAAACCCACGGTCATCTAAAGTATACGTAACTACTGAAGTGAACCGATGTTCCGTTTGTAAGAGTGAACATGAGTTGGTAGACTGTGAGAAATTCAAGCAATTATCCGTCATGGATCGATGTCAGTGTATTAAAGCCGACAATCGATGTTTTAACTGTCTGTTGTGGAATATACATAAAATAAATAAATTAAATTGTTGAAAACTCAAATTAAGTTGTGGAAAGTTTTTTAATAGTTTAACCAAACTCAGTCGTTGGAAATTTAGTTGATGGTTCTGGGCAGAAGAGTTGCAGTAAACAGCCCAGTAAATAACAAAATGTGATTTACAAAACTGAATAAATTGTTTTGATGACGAATTTCGAGTATTTCCAATGAAAACGTGATGTTTTTTATTTCAAACGTATTGCAGAATCGAATGCATGTGTTCTAAGAAGAAGAAATTGAAAAAATTGAATTTCGTCGATTACAACGCCATCTATCATGAACCGAACAAAATATTTCATTCAAATCATACGTACTTTTAGTCGTAGAATCCGTATCTGCAATAAAAAAATATGGCTTCCTATCTTAGTTTAAAAGTTACCCCCGCCCCACCTACAAAGCGGGGGGTGGGGGACTTTTTTTTTGTACTAATGTATTTCCCCCGCGGTATGATTAAATTTTGATTATGGACATTTTTTCCGTAGAGTGGCTATTTTTCGAGATATTTGATCGTCTCAGTTTAAAAGAAACACCCGGTATAACCGGCTACCCGGGTAGCCATAGACGCATTTTCCCATTTATAATGGAAACGTTTGAATAAAATTTACGTTATTGTATGTTTCCTTTAATTTTTTGTTGCGGTAATGTAAAAAAAACAAAAAAGAAATGACAAAATGGGATTCCCCGATTTAGATAAAATTATTGAATAGAAACTTAAATGAATGTAGATGAGTAAATTATATTAGTTTAGTGTCGAAATTTAAACCGAACGGACGTGGCAATTTAATCATTTTATAGTAAATTTATGTTTGTAAATATTTGTGTTCTGCGTTCTACTCAAAAATGGCGGAACGTATTAGAGAACTTTCTAATACTGAATTTACACGGTAAGTTTGAGTTTTTGGCCATGGTAATATATTATTATATTGCATTTTATAATTGAAAAAAACTTAGTTTGTCGTACGAGGACCAGCAGTCATATCTTAGACGTTTATTTGAGGAATCGGAAGATGAAGATGAAGTTTTTGAAGTGGACGATTGTTCTGACGATGAATGGCTACCTGCACCACAGGACAGAAATAATGGAGATTCTGACGTAGAAGATGTACATGAAGACAGTACAGTAAGAATTGAGGTGAGCGAGAAAATGATTCTAGTGATGATGAACATATAGATAATGATTACAACTGTGAGGTAACGTCCTAAGATGTTTTAAAAGGAAAGGATGGCGCAATTTGGCGGCGAAAACCGATACTGAGACAAACCCTGAGACACAACATTTTGAGAACTGAAGAAAGAGGTCCTCACCGATCAACAAATATGTTGTCTGTGCCTGACACGTTTAGGTGTATATTTTCTAACGTGATGTCTAACATTGTCATACGAGAAACAAACAGGAAGGCTAAGGCAACTTATGAAGAGTATAACAAAAATAATCCAAATAAACCAGCGCGACTATGGAAAATTCTAACCGAGGAGGAATTTAGTGCCTATCTAGCAATTTTGATAAATGCGGGAGTCCACCACTCAAACAAAGAACACGCAAAAGTTTTGTGGGAAACGACTTCGAATCCTTTGTATCGCGCTAGTATGGGGTTGAATCGTTTCTGCGAGCTAAGCAGGTTTTTGAGATTCGACAACAAAAACAGAAGACAATATCGCTTAAAAACAAATAAAGCTGCGGCAATTAGTGAACTGTTTGAAATGCTAAACTCGAATCTTTGAAGCAATTATACGCCCTCTGAATGTATTGCTGTGGATGAACAGCGATTTGCGTTCCGAGGTATGTATTGAAAGATATCCCTATGTAATTACTATATGTATGTAAGTCATTTTAAATATTTTGTTTTATTTTACAGGGAGAACCAGATTCACACAATACATGCTCTCCAAACCCGCGAAATACGGGATTAAAGTTTGGTGGGTTTGTGATGAATCCAACTCCTACCCCATAACTGGACAAATTTATACGGGTAAACAAGCGTCAGGATGAGAAACGAATCAAAGTGAAAGGATCGTTAGAGATTTGTGTGCGCGCTTCAAGGGATCGGGTAGAAATATTGTTACTGATAATTTTTTTACGTCACTGCCTTTTGCGCGCCCCTTGATGAGCTTAAACTTATCAATTGTTGGAACATTAAAAAAAAAGCCATATGTTCCGAACGAGATGCTGCCGTCAAGATCTCGTGAAACCTTCTCTTCTATATTTGGATTTAGTGATGACAATATCACAATTTGCTCTTATGTTCCTAAAAAGAATAAAAGTGTGATATTGTTGTCAACGCAGCACTACACAGAAAACATAATCGGTGAAAAGAAAAAATCAGAAATCATTCACTACTATAATAGTACAAAAAGTGGGGTAGACAATATGGATAAGCTAGTTACTCATTACACAATCAAAAGAAAAACTCAACGTTGGCCTGTTGCATTCTTTTATAA
Source organism: Tipula vernalis (assembly GCA_958295665.1). NCBI lineage: Eukaryota > Metazoa > Arthropoda > Insecta > Diptera > Tipulidae > Tipula > Tipula vernalis. The sequence continues at coordinate 187,506,450 of OY282558.1, forward strand.
TATTATTGATGTTGCGTGCGTTGCGGCATATAAGATATATACAGAAAATAATCCGAGGGATTTTTACGGGATCTGGCATTGCAATTAGCTTTACCACACATTAATACTCGAGCAGCAGTCCCCAATATATATAGATAATTCAACTCGCGTTCCGGTATTGAATGCGTTCTCGGCAAACCACTTACAATACCAGTTCAAGTAGCATCATCATCAGCCGAAGCGATTCGCGATAGCACCGGACGAATCTCGCAAACTGGAAAATGCTTCATTTGTTTGGAGTTGGATCCAAAAAAACGGAGAGCTACGCGAAAATCATGTAGTGCTTGTAAAAAACCAGTGTGCGCTGAACATACAAACACGATTGCAAGATGCCTAAAATGCACTGATTAGAAACTCAACCAAATTGAATTATATTATTATTATTATTTTTACTTTATTTATTGATTTTTTTTAAATTTTAATTTATTTTGTTTATGTTTTATTTATGCAATGTTACCGTCTGTGATGAAATACAATTTGTATAACAATAAAATTCTATAAAATGTGTTTTTATATACTAAACAACCAATACATTTAGCCGGTTATAGTACAAGAGGGTAAATATCTTAAAACAAAAAGAAACCCCCCTTGAACAAATTTAGTGTCCTGCTTCTACTTAAAAATCGATTCAAAATAGTCATTTTTAGGATGTCCACGAACAAGAGCAGGAAGCTACCCGGGTAGCCCTAATGGTTACCCGGGTAGCCGGTTATGGACATAAGGGTTAAGCAAGGCTTGTCAAGACTACAAATTAGAGGTTTGTGGTTGGGCCGACTCGCGGGAATGTTTCGTCCAACCGAGTAACAAGGATTATTATTACTAATGTTGAAGGCCCATGTGGGCGTTCAGCCACCCCGCACTACGACCTAAAAAATCTTCGGTGCTTGGACCCCGCTTAATTATCCGTCCAGTCAATATTCAAGCTCTTATTGAACCTGATAATACTGCCGCCCGGTACGCGATACATACTATCTAGGCTCATTGCTCTCCTTCCTAGATGTTTACTATAGCATATACTTCTGCTAGAACGTCGGTAGCAATGGCACCCAAGCACTTCGAGAGGGCTTCCGTATATCCCATAGTTTTACTAAACGAAGGCTAAATAAAACTGGAGAGTGCCTGGTATCCAGAGTCCCCATACTTTGGGCTGAGTAACCTATCAGCCATTCATCCATCGGCATATGCTCTGCCACCTTAGATTAAAATTAGGGTTTTTGTCAAGGATTTCCCCTTTAACCCCGTGCTTAAGCATGTGCCAAATGGGAAAAATGTGCCAAATAGCCTCAGATACCAGTAGTTGCCATGAGAAGGCAGCACGTACACTTGCGAATTGTGACCAGGTTATTCCTTACACAATTGTGCACGCAGTTGCCTCATATATGACCAGAACAGCTTACGCGATGCGCAGCCAACTGGAAGGTTACTGAGCTGGTACATTTACATATCTACGCTACTTTGGTCCTCTCTCCTCTTTTGGATATTGGCTTGCAGAAGATTAGCGAGGGCTTACGTCGTAAAGTGGCCCAAGTCGCCCATTCCAATATATATTGGGGTAGATTAAGCCTATTAATATGCGTAGTCGTTAGCATCGTGGGTAATAGCATGCTTCATTTATTGCTGCATTGCGCAATTTGAAAGCAAAACGTGATCTAGCCGTTGAAATAATGTTAGATACTGCCAAAAGTTTTGTGAGCTGCAAAAAGGAACATGAGGACACAATTATTTAGCAATGAATCAATTTTTATCTCCACAGAGCCGCATGTTTCATTTCATATCAGCTCGACCACCATATTTCGGTTGCCTCTGGGAAGCCGAGATCTAAATAATGAAACAGCATTTGAATAAGGCGGTAGGGTTTACCCTTGTCCATTTTTGGGTTAGCGCTCCATTCGTCGCTCTAGCAGAAATCAAGAATATCGATGTGGCAGAACCTGCAGGTGCGAGTGCGGTTATTTTCTAAGCGGTGGTCACTGGATTATCTTGCTTTACTACAGCATCGACATATTAAGTCGTTCGTCGGCATCCACGTTTAAATGTAGAAGTTGGTCCCCCAACAACAAACATATTTATGACCAGTTCAAAATATTTATGAATAAGACGATGATGAAAATTTATTTTTAATATTTATTGTTAATCATATTAACGAAAGTGGCTCTATAGTACTTGAATATTACGAATAAATTCATATTCCTAACGATTTCATTATATTTTTATGTGTCCGAATATATCAAATTTCATAATTGCATAATGTATATGAATTTGTTCGTATTATTAATGATTGGATGAATCTATTCTACCATCTACGAAAATTACGTAAAGTTGAATCATGATTGGGACAACGAAAGTAAATAAATTGCATACGCTTTATTATTAACTATTATCGTGCGGCTTGAAAGGACTATTTACATAGTTTGAAAAATAGTGAGAAATTATAATAATTTTTGTGTGTTGAAAATCAGGTAAATATGGTATTTTATTTTTTACGAAGGGAGAAATTATCGAAAAATTTTGCCAGTTTCAGTTTCGAAATTTATTAAGAGTTTAATATGTGTGTTTGCATATAATTCGCTAATACTTAACTACACATTCGTTTTCTATGTATAGAAAATAATCTAAAAGTGTAATTAGCATTTTCAGTCGCTGTAGCCTGATGAGATTGACTAATAAAAAAATTTAATTTTTCGTTATTCTCACTCAGATCGAAACTGAAACTGGCAAAATTTCTCGATAATTTCTCCCTTCGTATAAAATAATTATTTGGTCAAGTACCGACAAAACCTAACATTTCAAAACATGGTATTTTATGTTCGTGTTTTCGTTTTAATAAGAACTTAAAAATCATCGCTTTTGTGATCGATGATTAATTGAGGTGTCCGTTTCCAAAACTGCCTATTCGGAGCTAAGTTGTTTTTTGGTAAAACGAAAATTTCTTAAATGAAAGTTTTTTTTGAGTTATAATGTACTTTTATTGCTTTTTATTGTTCCTGAGGTACTTAAGAAAAAAATAGGCCAATTTGACTCGTGGTAAATTAATAACTAATTTTTTAAACGACTTATTAAAACCAAAATGGAGAGTTTTGGAAACAACTAAATTTTTAGATTGTTTTGGAACAGCAAGAAATGTTTTTGGGTAGTTTTGGAAAAAAAAACCAATTTATTTGTTAAGAATTCAGTCTCTATTTATTTTGTCAAATAATTCAGTCTCGAAATAAAATATACTAAATACATAAAATAATTATGTACAATATAATATTTAGAAAATAACACAAACTCATTTTATTAAGTTTAATAACTTAAACCAAAAAAAAATCACTTTAAATTTTCATTGCATCCTGTTCCATAACATTAGACAATATTTCGTCATCTTCGTCTAGAACATTAGGAGTTTCAGAGGCATCGCAGTTATCAATAACATCCTTATCATATTTAAGCGATTGGCTGTTTCTCCAATCCAATCCGAAATGTTTGCTCAACAATTTATCAACATCGTCGAATTTCGCTTTCTTCACCTTGGCTTCTAGAGGCACTTCCATTGGAACTATATTGTTAGCATTTCGAAACCTTTTAAAAATCGATTTCGGGTTTCCTAGCTCAACTCTATAGTTTACTTCCCCTTGAATATATATATTATTTTGACTTTTTCGTTTAAAAATAAATTTTTTGCAGGGCGCAAATTTAAAATGCCAGTTATTGAGGGGCTTGGAAACCTGTTGGGCTGTCGATTTCCAATCGTAAACTAGAAGATCCTCTAAATTGAAAACCGTTCCGTGATATTTGAATATATCAATATATTCTTCGGGGTGTACAATTGTTTCTTTCTTTTTAACTATCTTTTCTATGCGTCCAAAAACTCGATCCGGTGGGATAAAAGAGTGTCCTGGGGGCCTATTCTCGAATTCCACATCCATTTTCCACATGTGGACATCTGTCAAAGTTCACACAAAAACGTTCGAAAATTGTAATTCGTATATAAAACACATGCGGCATGGACCTTTTCCTATATGGGGAATTTTTTCCACATGCTTATACCCATTCGGAAATATTCCCTTAGTACCGAAAAAATTCAAATTTTTTGAATTGACAGATGTCCACATGTGGAAAATGGATGTGGAATTCGAGAATAGGGCCCCTGGTACTGGAAAAAATATTGTCACTTGCGTAATTTGTACTGGAGCGTTGTTCAGCCATTTTGTTACCATAGAAATCATTGAACGGTTTTTATTTTGCCCACCACATCCATCACAAAAAGGTTTAACTGAAGTGACACTTTCATCAAACTGAGTCAAATTTAATTGATGGTTAACCACAGAAGCGATTTCATTAGACCCTTTGGGTCTCTTTGCTTCATTCCACGTAAAACAAAAAACATTTTGCCATGATTGGTTAGATTTTGAAGAACCTTTGCATATAGTGAAATTGTACTGATACAGCTGCCTTGAAAAATATGTTGACTGATCTGGCAATTTAGGCAAGACCATGTTTTTTTGGCAATCGAAAGAGAATGCAATTTCATGGTCGTTTTCCTTTCGCAATTCTTCGTAAAATGTTTTTGCTCTCTGTTTGTGAAAGTATAATTCCGTCATCGCTCGGCGTTTTCCTACAAGGTCCACTGAATTTTTTATAACTTCTTTGAGGCACAAACATTTGGAACATACATCGGTTGATGGAGAGGCAAAGCTTAGATTGAATCTGTTCACAAAAATTTTGCGAAAAAAGTTATATTTAACCAAATAAGAAACATTCTCTGAATTAAATTGCTTCCACAGTATTTTGATGCTTAACTCACTAGGCAGATACTGTTTATTTATATTGGAGTTTCGGCAATAATGTGATTGTAGGGTTTGCAAATCACTAATGAATTTGATAACTTGTTCGGCTACGGTATAGTTATTTGACGCCAAATGAATTTCAACGCCAATTTTTTAAAAGCAGATTTTTTTTAAACTAAATACGCCTTTTTTTTTTAATTAGAATTTTTATGAATTAAAAATATAAAATAAAAAAGCGCTTTTTTGTAAAATTGTTTGTTTTCTAAACTACAAAATTAGTACCAAATATGAAAAATTAGTACCAAAATTAGTACCAAATATGAATAAAATCGAGTCGTCCATCTTATAAACATTTTTTGTACTTTTTTATATGAAAATTAGTACCAAAATATAAGCGCTTAAACTGGATATATTAAAAAATGAAATGCGCATTTTCCAAAATATGCGCTTAAACGAAATCTGCATTTTCCAGATATTTATTTTGTTTTATTTTGATTTCATTTTCCAGGAAAAATAATGAAATGTATCACTGGATTAAAAAAATGAAATGCGCATTTTCCAAAATAAGCGCTTAAACTGGATATATTAAAAAAATGAAATGCGCATTTTCCAAAATATGCGCTTAAACGAAATCTCCATTTTCCAGATATTTATTTTGTTTTATTTTTATTTTATTTTCCAGGAAAAATAACGAAATATATCACTGGATTAAAAAAATGAAATGAGCATTTTCCAAAATCTAAGTTGTCAAAATTTCCAAAAATTAGTGCTAATTTATATAATAGATGGCACTAATTAGCAAAGACTCAAAAATTTGCTAAACCAAGGAAACAAACATCATTTGATACACTTGTCAAAGAGTTGAACCATTTTAGTACATATTGTGTCCAAATTTAGCAATTACTCAAACCATTTTGCATGTTTCCCCATCATTTCCGCTGTATTTAATTTGGCGCCAATGTCGTTTCGTTGACGTAAAATATCTATACTTGTTCCACTTGTTCTGTTCTGTCCTCATGCTTTTGTGAAAATCTTTTACCACCGCGATTTTCCTTCGGTACCATGCTGGCTGTTTGAAAATTCCGGTAAATGCGTTGCAGGCAGAATCTCGATATTTTTAAAACTTCTAATATAGATTTTTGACATACCTTAACGACTTTGTATGTTTTTCCATAAAGTTTTGGGATATGATAAGTAGTTGATACGTTTTTCTTTCGACTTTTAGTTCTAATGGGAGCAGTAGTTACACAATGTTTGAGTAGATAGTAATCTTGCTCGATTTTTGATTTGTTATCATAAAATTTTTGATGAAACCTCCTTATATCTTGCATAGATAATGAGCTGCAATAATAGCTTGAAGAAGTTGGATGTTTGCAAAATGGTAGAGTCGGCAAGGCTTTTGCGGAATGCCTAATAGTAGCCAATAATGTTATTAAGATTAATTCGCTTGATAAATTTTAAAAAGGACATTTACCTTAGATGTTTCTTCTTTGTCTTTAGCCAATTTTCTTTATCTTGATTTTTTTTCTGCCTTTTCCTGGCCCACATAATTTTGCCTTTCCATCAATACGATCCGATTCTTCTATATTCATAGTTATTATTGTATGTATATAATTAAAATTATTTTCAAAACTTGAACTGTACAACTACACTCACTTAAGCACAATTAAGTCATTGAAAAATTATTCGTAGATTTTGTAATTTATGTCATAGAAACACGTCACATAAATTTAAAGAACGGTCACTATGATAAAATGTATTTCAAAATTCAATGCTACAGTGTGAAAACACAAAATGGAACAATTTATTATTAATTACCGATTATTTACATTTATTTCAACAAAATTGGATAAAACGTTGTATGCTACTCGTGAGCAAAGAGATATTATCCACTCGGGATAATGTCCCACTCGGCTATCGCCTCGGGGGACAAACTTATCCCTCATGGATAATATCTCGTTTTGCTCACTAGTACCATAAATAACTATAATTTAATAATAGTTATATTATTACACATCCGACGCGTACTAATTTGAAAATCCAAATGAATAAAATCCAATTTCATTCGAAAATACTGTTGGATATTAACGGTATTACGAATCATATGGTAAATTTAAAAAAACATTTAGAGAGTTTTGGAAATAAATGTGTCCTTGAGTTATAGAATATATGCAGTTTTGGAACAAAACACAAAACGTAAAAATAGAGAGTTTTGGAACACACGTGTTTAACAATTTAGAGAGTATTGGAAAAGTTCACATTTTTTTTTCTTGATTTTATGGCATAAAAGATGGTTCTGGCACATTATTTTGGATTTTGTATTGTAGCCCTCTCCGAGAGCTTTAATTTGATATATAACAAGCGATTATTTCAAAAATGTGTTTTAGGCAGTTTCGGAAACGGACACCTCAATTCTTATTCCGTGAAATTAAAACGAAAACACTTTTGTGTGAAAAACCCTAAAATTCATTGTATAAATAATGTGTAAATTTATAATTTATTATTGTGCTACTAATACCTCTGCTTTAGTATAGTGCGCGTGTAAGAAAATGTTTAGTATTCCAAATTTTGCCGATCCTGCAAATCAGATATTTCAGCAACACTTCGAGAAAATCATGAATTAAACTCGCTTTTGGAGTACCTATTTGGATCATATCAGGTAACAAACATAAACAAATAAAAGTACCTACATATGATTGTAATTTAATTTATTGATTTTACAGAATAGCAAATTACTATCGAATTTCAAAAGGAAAATGGGAGAAATCAACAATTTCGAATGTAACCTGTCAACATTGCGTTTATTAATCCTATTATATTTTTTAATTATTAATTATATTTATTTTAAAATTAAAGTTTATTTTATGAAATTCAATTGACTGGATTTTAAGAACAATTTAGTCATCAAACAACACAAAAATTTGCATTCTTACTATGAATCTCTTACCATCAAAAATGAACCCGTTCCTGCATTTTATGAATTATTTTCAATATATTTATGAAAATAATCATCATATTTGTAAATTATTCATAACCACTGTGCAGTCCATTCTTCCTACATATGAATAATGAATTTCTAACTTAAATGTATGAATTTATTCGTTAATGTGATTTACTATGTAGTATTATGAAAAATGTCATCTTATCTTCTATTTCTTACGTTAATAATAAGAACCTATTCATCCACTAATGCTATTAGCTGCATTAAAATTATAACGTTTTTCGTTTCTTATATGAATCGAATCATAAATACTACAACGTAAATATTCAAGAATAAAATAAAACTTATCTGTCTCACTATATTAACGTATGATTTTCGTTCTATTAACGAAGGGTCATATCGGCTCAGTTTTAACGAATTTTTCTTACTATTAATGCAGTTTTTGTCTACATTGATGCAGGATTTTTTTCAGTGTAGTTTTTTCTTCAAAGGACATTAAACCTACTGTAGGGTAAAGTAAGCAATTTTAAGGTTATTAAACGATTAAAAACTTTAGCGTTTAGTGTTATTTGGTATCAAATGGATTTTTTAATCTCCAAAAGTGGCACAACAACTACCGGTATAAGAATATCAGTATAGCGATTGAGTGTAAATTTTAGTGCTTAAAAGAAATCGATACGTTTTCTGCCAATTTGGTTATTTTTAGCTGGTTTATGTCTGCTTATCTCTAGGTATCGTTTTGTGACGTTTTGACATGTTTTATTATTGAAATTTTGGCTTTCTACAGGTTTTATTTTCAAAAAATTTTGTTTCGTTCAATCATCCCGTTGCATGCCGGGTTATAGGCCGTAGTGGTTTGCGTTGAAACCCTACTAGGTTGGCCAGACTGGAGAATCGTTCTGAATCGAACTGAGTTCCTCTGTCGGAGTCGATAACCAATGGGACTCCAAACCGACTAATCCATGTTTTCAGTAGAGTATCCGCGAGTGGCCTCTGGCCATCGGTGAATCGATCTATGATGGTTAGATAATAGCGTTGTCCCTCGGACGGTTCCAACGGACCGACTATATCTAGATGTATCTCCGAGAACCGTTGGCTAACGATGCGATAGTTACCACAAGGACTTTTCACGTGTTTTGAAATTTTGCACTTTTGACAGATTGCGCAATATTTTTCCGATTGCTGTACGTCTTTGTTGAGCGTTGGCCACACAAACTTGATCCTGATCAGTTTGGTTAAACTTCGTATCCCCGGATGAGATACATTGTGAAATACTTCGAATACCTGACGTCGCAATGCTCCGGGAACGTATGGCCTTGGAATACCAGTTGAAACATCGCAGTACAAATATTTGTCCGTCCCGAACACTGGCATTTTCTCGAGTTTTAGGCTGTTGTTTTTTTCGATCAGTGCCTTGAGATCGTCGTCTTGTTGTTCGTACGCCATGCGCGAATAATCTATGCTGCTTGTAATCGTCAGTGCATCGACACAAGACAGAGCATCCGCTACTACATTATCCTTGCCGGAAATGTGCTGTATACTGGTCGTAAATTGTGCTATCAGATCGAGATGCTTGCGCTGTCGGGGTGATGCTTTCTCCTGGTTTTGATTCAGGGTGAACGTGAGGGGTTTGTGGTTGGTATATAGGATAAATTCCCGGCCGTCGACGAAGTGTTTTAAGTGTTTAATCACTGCGTAAGCTGCCAACAACTTCGATCGCTTGATCGCTTGATTTGATGCGTCGACCATGATCGCCAATTACTGTTTTGACGATGGGTGTACTAATTGAACGGCCTCTTCTAGGCGTCTTTTACAATGCTCGAATACTTGGTTTGAGTCGTCACACCAAGTGATGTTGCTGTTGTCGTTCTTCTTCTAGCCTTTGAGAAACTAGTACAATTTTGTTTGGTCCTGATACCTAAGAATCGCTGGACGCCTTTAGTGGTTGTTGGCCGTGAGAAATTCGTTATTGCTTCTACCCAAAATTGAGCTGGACGAATGCCCGCGGCTGCTATATCGAATCCCAGGAAACTTATCTGTTTTTCAACGAATATGCATTTGCTCATGTTTATCACACAGCCAGCGTCCTGTAAGCGTTAAAACACTATTTTTAAGTGTTCCTTGTGCTGGTCTAGATTCTATGATGTGACTAAAATGTCGTCAATGTACGGAAATGAAAATTTCATGTCGCGGAGAATTGAGTGAATTAGCCGTTGGAATGTTTGAGCCGCGTTCCGCAATCCAAACGTCATACGGGGGAACTCAAACAAATCAAACGGGGTACACATTGCTGTCTTCTCGATGTAATCCTCACTGATCGGGATCTGGTGATATGCCCGCACGAGGTCGATTTTTGAGAAATATTGGCAGCCGTCTAGTTGATGACTGAAGTTGGTAACAAATGGTATTGGATACCGATCGGGCTTCGTTTTTCGATTCAATTCGCGGTAGTCTCCGCATAGTCTCCATCCGCCGTCCTTTTTCCTTCTGATATGTGGGGGACTAGCCCAGTTGCGTTTTGACGGCCGGCACACACCTTGGCTCAACAATAGATCGATTTTTGTTTGGCTATTTTCATTTTTTCAGTGTTGAGGCGTCGTACCTTTGCTGAACATGGTTGGCCTGTGGTTTCGATTTTGTGCTGGACGTTGTGCTTGATCGTGTTGAGCGACGGTGTCTTGCGTAAGACTGGTCAGAAATTCTGCAGCAGATTGCGAATTTGTGGGTTATTAGTGTCCAATTTGACTGTTGTCAGTTGATATGAGGGCAAAGCGACGGGGGTTCCGGATATTGACAGAATTCAACGGGTCGATCAACCTCTTGCCCTTAACGTCGACTAGTAGACCGTAGTTTAGTAGGAAGTCTGCTCCGATGATACATCTATCAACGTTTGCGATTGTGAACTTTCAGGTGAATGCTCGACGTAAGCCCAAATTTAAGACCAATTCCTTCGTGCCAAACGTGTCTATTGATGTAGAATTTGCGGCGAATAATTTTAGATTTGACTTTGTTATTTTTCCTCGTAACGTTGGAGGTACGACGGAGAGTTCGGCTCTCGTATCGATGAAAAATTGCTGTTTTGTTACCGTTTCGATTACAATTAGGCGGCATGAATGGCTGCTGCCACTTGCCGCGAAGAGTGAAGAGCCAATTGGTTTTCCGCCCCGGGCGAAATCCGATCCTGTTCGAACTTGCACGGTTTGTTGCATTTTTTGGCGTTTGTGCCGAGCATAAAGTAATACCAGCAATTTGGGAAAGATCTGACGTGTGAATCCGATCTAATTTTGCTGCGCGGACGCCGGACCGTATCGGAGCTTCCCCGGTTGTCGTCCCGGGATTTCCTCTCCCTTTTCACCCAATCATCGAAACGTTTTGTTAGCGCGTTGATGCTGGCTGACAGTGGGTGTTCGGCCTCGTTCGTCGTAATTTGTGACTTGGAGATGTTATAGATGCCAGTGGGCCTGTGAATCTCCATTATTTTGTCTCCTGTTGCGGCGATTTTTCCAGTTCTGGATGCTTGTAGGTAACCGCTGCAGCCATAACGTTCGTAACATTGATTCGGTTATTTGATCCACCGATAATGCTTGCATCTAGCGCAACAACTGTGATCGTTTCTTGTCTCCGAGCTGGAGACCGGACAGCAGGCGGTTTAATTGGCCCCGTGCTGATTCACATAGTCTGCTGATTATGGTCGCCTTCAGATAAACGTATTTGTCTTTTTCGGGAGGATTTAACACCGTGTCGCGGACGCATCTTATTGTTTCTTGGTCAAAAGCTGCAACCAAGTGACCGTACTTGGTTTTGTCAACCGTCACTCCACTTAATTCGAACTGCGCTTCGAGTTGCTAGAACCATATTTCGGATCGTCCCGATTGAACGTGGAATATTTTACCGACACCCAGTAAATATTTGTATATGCTGCTTGTCCACAGCGATTTTCCTTTCGTCGTCACTCATTATGAGCGGTTTTTAATATGACAAAAATTTATATGTATACGAGTATGTATACTTTGTGTAATTGTTGATTGGAGATATGACGTGTATCGTGCTGCTTTTGTTAGCCCCAGTTCTGCTGTTAACTGTTTATACGTTAATTGTATTGTATTGTTGCTCGACAGATATCCAGCAACCTGCTGTCGTTTGACACTGCGTTCCGATTGTTGAAAATTTTGTATTGGTACCGGGTGGTAATTCCACCAGGTTGTACAGTTGGTACCGCTTTACTGCGTTTTGCAATTTGTGCCCGTTGTTGTAATTTTCGAGAAATTTGCTGTAATGATTTTCGCTGTACGTTTTTGCGTTGAAGGACACCAGATTGTGGTGATGGTAGTCGATAATCGTAATTTTGTCCGTATATGAGTGGCGTGCTCGTTGTAATGGCGGCCGACGCACCTTCCACAATATAATTCAATAAAAAAACCGAAGCGTTTGTTTTACACTTACAAAAGTTTTATTTAGTTTAATTAATATTTAATAGAAAACGTTATAAAATTATTACGCTTAATCGGTTAGCGATTTCGTTTTACCTCGAAAACTGATTTTACTTGGATCAAAAATGATTTTATTTTTTTTTTTTCTTAAGACGCTACTTTTCGCGGTTGTTTTTGGAAATATAATGGCTGCTCTCTTTCTTTTTGTCAAAAAACAGAAAAGCGACAAGATTCGACCCTGACGGCCGATATCTGGACTGCAAACATATTGTGATATTAGCGGAACCTTTGAACCGCGAAAACCGAAAGCGATTCTGTTTTACCAGCGGATACTCTGTACTGCCACATGTTTTAATAAAATTGACCATCTGATCGACTTTTACTGAAGCAAGGAGAGCTTTAAACATAGGTGGAAGCAAAATTGCACTACGACCTAAAAATATTTGTAGGTTAATTTTTATTCGTTTTTTAATTTTATTAACCTTGGTTAAATTTTTGTACGAGTTAAGAATAATTCCGCTCATTTAGCTAACTTCGTGGTGTACATTTTTCACCGCAGAAACATACCATGGCAACTAACACAATTATTAGTTCCGAAAATCAAAATTATGTATTCAATTCGTATCGCAAAAAATCCGACAAAACGAAATAAAGAATAAAAAAAGCATACATACAGAGAAAATACCCATTTATCAAAGTTGTCAGGCATAAGAAGGAAAATTGTCGACCTTGAATGACCATAGTTTTCTTGAACAAGTTGTTGAGTTAAAGACTATCGACAGACGACAGGCTGCCTCAAAAGTACACCAACCCATTAAAAAAACACTTTTTTGTCCATATTTTGAAAAATTAAGGTCATTCAAGGTCATCCAAAATATTTTCTCTGTATCTCTAATCATTTTTGAGAAAAAGGTGTATTTTTTACCAGCTTTTGACAAATGACATTTGATGCTAACCATTAAAAATTAAAATAAAATTAACGTACTCTGGTGGTAAGCACTGCAACAAATGTATCTATTCGTTATGCTTAGAATATAATATTATTATTGATATTAAGGTCATGTTTGCCTAACGAATTTAATATTCAAGTTTATGTATGAATGAAGCCTCTTTCCTCAATAATTCGGTTTACTCGAGCTACGAGATAAAGTTTGAAATACTTATGCCACAGTAAAAGCAACAAATAACGTTTTACATTCAAAATGCACAAAGCTGTGTGTGTATACTATGTATTTAGTAAAAGTTCACCATATTCTATATAAAAACCAAAGTTTTTTTTTCTTTTCTTCAATTCTCCGCGTTTCAATTTCTAACGAAATTAAAGTTGAAAAATAATGATAAAAGAACATCTTCAGCGCTTTATATTAAACTAAAAAATTTAGAAGAAAGTTTTATGAAATTTATTTACAAATAAATATGGAGATAGTTAACTTGTTTTTGATTTCAAAATAATAATAAAAAATTAAATTAAAATTTACTGCATTGAAAACTCATAGAAAATATAAAAAGGAGTTTGAAAATGAAAACATTTGAATGCTTTGTAAACGTACAATAATGTTTTGAATTATAATTTTCAGGACTTATGTAATAACATATGGATGAAAAATGAATTGTTGAAGCAAAAAAAAAAAACAAACAAAATCGTTTCTGACACTGAGCGGTATAATGAGTTATCAAGTCATTTTAAGCCAAACTCCAGCTTTTTAGTAAGAACCAAAGTGGTTTGACGAAATAGGCCAAGAAAATAGCAAGGAACCGCAATTTATAATTTTTTTTTATCGATAGACATTATTTCATAGCATAGTATATTATGGTAGCTGCTTAAATTCTAAGCCAACATTGCTTCAGATACAAAAAAAACATTAGTTTCATACACGGCCGGATAGGTCATAATAATATCAAGAAACGGTAAAGATGTTAAGAAGTTTTTTATCATTAGCCTCAGGTTTATCAGTATCAATATGGAATTTAAAGCATACTATGTATCATTCATGATCAACAGTCACTAAACATCCACATAAAACAATCAAACATTTGTTACTAAAAATTTACGCTTCTTCCGCAACATTAGAAAGGGTATTTTCTAATTGGTGATTCGTTCGAGCTACTTGGAAAATTACGTGTAGTTTTCCCCCTGGTGTACACCACGCATATTTTAAAATAACCTGTTCTGAAGGTTTAGACTAATCATTTGCGTGTACTTTTATAATACTTAGTTCTGTTGGACTTGCTACTTCAGGGTTCCAAAGTTACAAGAACCGTAAAAGCACATAGGCACAAGTATTCTCTACCGGTTTATGCAGCTTCCCGTCCATAAATTCGCCTTACTATTGCTTTGTAGTTTACAATGGTTCACAAACCGAAGCTATGAAATCTTTTAAGAAATCCGGTCATATGACTGCAGCTGTTATTGGTATATTCCCACAGGTAGTTTTGCGTTACTCAACGTTTCTGAGATTCTAAATTTCACTCGACATTATACATATTTTGTAACTGAAAAACAAAAAATAAAAAATCTAAACCCACTGTGTTATAAGATAAACAAGTAACATTCTGAAAAAAGCCCTTGGTTCCAAGTAATAAGTATTTGCTGGCAAAATCAGCAGAACAAACGTCTTCTATTTTAATATTTCTTGATTTTCGTTTTTCGTTTTTTGTGCTAAGTTTCACAACGTATATATGACACAATTTTTGTTGTCCATGAATTGACGTTACGTTGAAATTAGATTTGCAAATACATATTTATGTACTACATACATACAGTTGAGTGAATTTCGGCGCACTGAAAAAATCCATCCTTGTAACAGACTAACATCTTTCACTTTACGTAAACGAGTATAAAAACGTTCTTATCGTTCTTATCTAAGTTCTTTGTGTTGTTGATTGCGATAAAAAAATTAGCCTTAATTGTAAAGTTTTTGATTCAGGTAAATTATTAAAAGAATACTATGCAAGTATGTGAATATAATTCAAATGTTAATTTATCAAAGAAATTCGAGTTACATAAGTTAAACAATGAAATGTTAAGAAATATGTTAGACATAACTTAATTTTGCGCTGCTTGAGTGCCAATAAATATTGTTTTTGATGTGAAAACATCTTTAGCGAGGTCAAAAATGTCAGTAAAAAAAGGAACGGAAAATCCAGTATGGGCGAAATTGCAAATTATATATGAGAATAAAGAAGACAAAATGCACCGAGCTTGCATGATGAAAATGGAAAGGCTGAAAAAGCATACATGAGTAGTACAAGTGACTCAGAAAATCGAAATGGAAATACATTTGAATAAAATGAAAGTACACGCATACTTCAAATATTGTGACGGTGACACCTAGATTGGAATAGAACAAGTTAAATTAATAGCTCAATGTTGTTTTACTGTACTAAAATGGAATTTTCCATGATAAAATTGTTCTAAATGTTTCTACTCTATTCTAACTGGAGCTTTCTAGAAGTTTGGTTTGTGTTTATAAAAAGGCGAACGAAGTTGAATTGGATTATTAGAATTTGGAACGCGATATTGTTAATTTGTAAGATTATTATTAGTATTTGGTAAGCGATAGTGTAAAGATTAAAAAGTAATTTAAAAAGTGTTGTAGTACGAAACAAAATTTATAAGTGAACAGTAAAATTGTGTGAAAAATATTTAAAGTGATTTGGTGAATTATCGTTAGTAAATAGTGTTGTTATAATTTTTGTGTGACATAAATAAATTCGTTGGTGATAAATTGAAATGATTTTGTTTTATTCACAATCCAGTTATACAAACCTTAATTGACAAGGCAAAAACGTAACAATATTGTTACGTTTTGCCTTGCCAATTAAGGTTCGTATCACTGGATTGTGAATAATACAAAATCAATTTAATTTATCACCAACGAATTTATTTAATTAACAAGAACAAGAATTATTACAACACAGTTTATTAATGGAAATTTACAAAATCACTTTATATAAATTATTCTCAAATTTTACTGTACACTTATAATTTTTATTTCCACTAAATCACTTTTTACAAACACTTTTTACACTGTCGCTTACAGGTTTACACTATCGCGTTCCAAATTCGAATAATCCAATTCGGTCCTGTTCGCCTTTTTTTATATACACAAACCAAACTTCTCGAAAGTTCATGAGTTTTCCAGTTAGAATAGCGTAGAAACATTTAGAACATTTTTATCATGGAAAATTCCATTTTAGTACAGTAAAACAACATTGAGCTATTCATTTAACTTATTCTATCACACCCTAGGTGTTACCGTCACTATATTAAATATTGTTACGGTGACACCTAGGGTGTAATAGAATAAGTTAAATTAATAACTCAATGTTTTACTGTACTAAAATGGAATTTTCCGTGCTAAAACTTTTCTAAATAATTCTAAACTATTCTTACTCGAAAAGTCATGAACTTTCTAGAGGTTTGGCTTGTGTATATAAAAAGGGAAACGAGATCGATTTGGATTCATTAGCATTTGGTAAGCGATAGTGTGAAGATTAAAAAGGAATTAAAAAGTGATTTAAAATGTGTTTTATTATGTACTTTGATCAAGCTCACCGATTAAATAATTATTAACGATTGTAAAAATTAATAACATTTTATGTTTGTTTGCCTCAATTTTTTTTTTGCTTGACTAAATTAATAAACTCCTTGTCTGAGTGTAAATTACTTCGGTCTAAAAAGACCAAAGTATTGAAATCCTGTCAAAATTGATCAAAAATTTGGTTGGTCCAAAATAACTTTTCTCGACGTTTTGAAAGTCCCTGAGTCTAAAAAGCAAAAAAAAAATAAATGTCCGTCCGTCTCTCTGGATGTATGTATGTACCCAAATTATCTCAAGAACGGCTTGTATGATTTAGAATTTTTTTTGCCAATCGGTTTCTATGGTCAAGGCCGAGATTTGAAAAGCTTTTGAAACCTGCGCGTCAAGAGGGTCAGGTACCTGCTAAGCGAATTGACCCAAAATACTTGGTTAAAGAAATATTTACCAATTTTTTATATATGCTGGTTTGAATATTGAGCTGGGTATTGAGCTTGGGGTTGAGTTGAAGGTTAAGTTAGGGGTCAATTTGCGGGTTGAGTTTAAGTTGAGTTGGACTTAAGTTAGGGTTGGATTAAGATATAGTGAGCAGTTGGCTTATTTTTATATATGCTGGTTTGGGGATTGAATTGAAAGATAGTTTGCGTTTGGGTAGAGGGTTGAGTTTGGGGCCGTTTGCTGGTTGAATTGGGGTTGAATTAGTGTTTAATGAGCAGTTGAACAATCTATATAAGTGAGTGTTTGTATGTATGTACAACATATATGTTTGATTTTTGGATAAAGTTCTGAAATATGGTAAGTATGATGGAACTGGCCTATTTCTCAACCGAATATGATGAAATTTGACATGTGATGAATGTCGATCAAATTGGTCGAAAAATGGCGTACGAGTGATACACACGTATTTGCTTTCAGTTTATTTAATTGTTTAAAATTAAATTAAAAGTTATTTTCAAACACTAGTGAATTGTTAATGAAACTATAGTATTTATAAACAATAAGTGAAAAAGAACGAAGAATTTGCCGTGCCTAAAAAATAATCTAAAACTCAACATAAAATTCTATCTGTGCAAACGTGTTAAAGTGACATTTCAATCATGAGTGTAAAATCGGCAATTAATACTCGCAGTTGAAAAAAAAAAAAATGTTTATATAAACTTTAAAAGATAAAAACCTTGTTTCTTTTATATAATTTTAGCTTATAAGATTTATAATAACAAAAAATTGGCAATATTGGAAATATCAAAATCAGCCTAAGTAATTATTTACATGATTAATTCTAATTATTTTATTTTGTTGTAGGTCGTTGATATTGCTGGCTGGTGATTTATTGGATATCGACGGGTGATCAACAACATTCTCCCACCCGTTAGCGATCCCGTCGTTAACCGTCTTCTTGTTCTGGCAGTTTGCATATTTTGACAATAAGTCGTTTTAAAATCGATGTTGAAGTTTTTAATGTTACGACCCTTACTATTCCGCGGTCATCAGGATGCAGTTCAAGAATTCTGCCAAACGCCCATTTGTATGATGGTAAATTTTCCTCTTTCATTAATACGACATCGCCGACCTGGAAGTTTTCGTGTACTTTTCGCCATTTATTTCACTGTTGCAGGTTGTGAAGGTATTCTGCACTAAATTTTCGCCAAAATGACTGTACTCGCTGTTGGATAAATTGCCATCTTGTAAGCCTGCCTGCCGGTATCTCTTCACTTATCTGGTTAGTAAAAATTCGCAGATCCAATAAAAAAATGGGCTGGCGTTAACACATCAGAAGATGCATCGTCATCTATTGTTGCATATAGTGGCCTTGAGTTTAATATTGCCTCGATCTGGGTTAACAAAGTAGCCATCTCTTCAAATGTAAGGTGAGTGTTGGAAGTACATTTAACAAGGTGACCTTTGACGGACTTGACAGCCGCCTCCCATAGGCCTCCAAAGTGGGGTGAATCGGGTGGAATAAAATGCCAATTTACTTGACACTTAGACAAATGTTCTGCAATGAGATAATTGTGGTTATTTGTCGAAATATGTTTAAATACCTCATAAAGCTGGCGTTTTGCTCCAACAAAATTTGAACCGTTGTCGCTGTAGATGCCTGCTGGTGCTCCCCTCTTCGACTCACAATTCAATTCAAATATTTAATCATACAATACAATTCAATCATTCACATAAATATTCATCACTCGTTCTTCGCCACAATTCGCGCATCCATATTCACACGCATGTACATACATGAACGCACCTTGTTCACCAACGCAACACACTTCATTCTTTAAAAATATACAGATGTCAAAAATCTCGCGCGAAAAGGAAATAAAAATTACACAATCGTTTTTCTGTCGTAGAAAACAACATCGGGGACGTTTTTCCAGTTTCATTAAATTTAGTATTTTGCTCGCGATTTATTTTACCAAACAAACAATAAACAATATAAAAATAGTGTGTGCTACAGTGGTGAAGAGTATATTCTGTTTTTTACCTAAAGTGTAATTAGTTACTCGTATTAAGTAATAAATGATTTATATGGATTAAAATTTTTCTAAAAAATATGGCGTTTTATTTGAACAATAAAGTTCTATATGAACAGCCTTAGTTGCCATACAAATAAATAACGCGATATAGCCTTTAGTGAATCTGGTGCCTCTTCCTCTTTTTGATGATATTTGTATGGGCCCCGCATAATCAACTCCACATGACGTAAATGCTCTGGTTGCCTTCAGTCTGGTTATCTGTAAATCTCCCATTAGTTGCTTTGAGGTTCTCGCATTACTTTTGAAACACATGACGCATTTATTCACAATTTTACGTATGCTGCTTCTCCCTCCAACTATCCAGTATTGCTGCCTGGTCAGATGAAACGTCAATGATGTACCTGGATGTAGGCTTTGCTTGTGTATGTACCAATTAATTCCACGACTAAATACATGGCCCTTTGGTAAGATTATTGGGTGCTTGTAATCATAAGAGCAATCCGAATGCCTCAGCCTACCGCCAACTCTCAATGTTCCATCAGAATCCATAAACGGCGTAAACGATATTATATTACTGTCCTTTGAAATGTCCATACCCTTTTGTAAGCATTCAATTTCGCTCGCAAATAATTCTTTCTGTACATACTTGATGATAATGCTTCTGGACACCCTTAGCTCCTCGACTGTTAAGTGACTTACGCTTCTTTGGATTCGGTTATTCTTCAATAATCGCGCATTTTTCAAGTATCTAAAAATGTAAGCAAAAACCCGAACCAATTTAGTGTGCTCTGATATTTTATCCATCATCATATTAATTATATAATCTTGCTTCTGGACATTAAAAACGAAAATCCCGCCGTTTTTTCTTTCCTCTATTGGCTGCTCTATATTGTCAATCTCCTCAATTTGCGCCATACAAATGTAGTCTGCTTTCTGCAACCATTCAGGACCATGCCACCATTGCTTTAAATGAACCAATTTTGATGGCAGGATTCCTCTAGATGCGCAATCCGCTGGGTTGTGCTCGGATCGTACGTGATTCCAACATTTTCGAGGGATCTTGTCTAGAATCTCTGACGTACGATTCCCCACAAACGTTTTCCATCTCCCTGGATGACTGGATAACCACATCAACACGATAGTGGAGTCCGTCCACGCATAGCATTTTACTGGACGCTTTATGGTTTCCTTCACTAATATTAAGAGTTTCGTTAGCAACAGTGCGCCACATAACTCGAGTCTGGGTAACGATATCTGCTTAATAGGTGCTACTTTTGTTTTAGCCGCCATTAAATTTACTGTGATTTTGCCATTTTCACCGATTGATCTGCAATAGACCACTGCACTATACGCCTTTTCGCTCGCATCCGAAAACCCGTGAATTTCAATTTGGTCGCCTTGTGGAATGTATCGCTTGATTTTTATATTTTCCAGAAGTCTCAACTCGCCTCGGATTTCGTTATATGAGCCTGTGATCTTGTCCGGTAATTCATCGTCCCAGCCTAGTTTCAACAGCCAAAGATTTTGGAAAATTAGTTTCATTAAAATGATCGACGGAGATAACCAACCAAGCGGATCAAATACTCTCAAAATTCTGATATAATGCTCCGTTTTGTTACTTTTGAGCTGTCACTAAAATTTAATTTAAACGAAAATAAATCAGCAGTAGCATTCCATTGAAGTCCCAAAATTTTGGTTTCAGTTGAATTATGGAATTTCGAATCTTCATCAGTATCCTTGCTCGCCGTAATATCAGGTATATTCGACTTCCATTTTCTGATATTAAACCCTCCCGTTAAAAGTACTTGGGTGATATCCATCTTCAGTCGCTTAACTTCTTCAACCGTATCCGCTCCGGAGATAAAATCGTCTACATAAAAATTTTCTAAAATATGCTGAACGATGCTTGGATGATCTTGCTGATTGTCGTAACCTATCTGCTGCAATGTTCTAATCGCCAGAAACGATGAGCTGGCATACCCAAAGGTAACAGTATTTAGCTTGTAATGCTGGAGCTCACTTGATGGTTCATTTCTCCACAGGAATCGTTGGAAATGCGCTTTTTGAGCGACTAGAACCTGGTTATACATTTTCTCGATGTCGCCTGTTAATGCTACCTTGTAATTTCGGAACTTCATCAATATAGACCATAAGGTGGGCTGAATTGTTGGACCAATTAGCATTGTTTGGTCTAGTGAAACACCTGACGAAGATTTCGACGAACCATCAAATACTACTCGCAATTTGGTGGTTTCACTTGACTCTTTGAAAACACCGTGATGGGGCAAATAAAAACATTTTGATTCCTCAATAGATAAATCATTTTTATTAACAAGCTCCATATAACTAAACTTGAAGTATTCGTCTATTACTTTTGTATATTGCTCGTTAATCGATGGATTAGATTGTAGCTTACATTCCACTGAAAGAAATCTCCATTTCGTAACATGCATTGAATTGCCGAGCCGTTCTGCTGATTCTTTAAAGAGAATCTCCACGATATATCTGCCTCCATCATTCCGTTTGTGTGTTAATTTATAATGTTCTTTGCACTCGACATCTACTGGAGACACCAAACTTGTACTTGGGAGTTCTTCTTGCTCAAAGAATCGCTTTAATGTTTTATCTAAATTGACATCCAAATGTAAATTTAATATAGACATATTTACCTGGACTGCCTCATCACTCTCGATGCTATTGTTGTCGGTAATTCCAGAAACAATCCAACGAAATATCGTATGTTGTGCAAATATTGAATTGTTACCGACTCGCCCATCTCTGATTACATGGAAAAATCTGTTACCCCCTATTAGGATATCAACCGGGCCCACTCTATTGTACTGTGGATCGGAGGCTTCAAACAGCCCAAAAAGTCGCAGTCTCGCAAATTATATCCAACGCTCGAAAGTCTTGTTGGTAGTTGAGCTTTTATCAGGGATTCTACCTGGATTTCATTCTCTGGATAATATAGCGATTTCACGTTGATACAAGCTGCTCCTCTGGTAGATCCTTTCCCCGCAGTCAATCCAGTTACTGAAATGTTTGCTTTTCTTCTCGGCAGTCTTAGTCTTTGCAGGCCTCTATGATAAAGGACGCTTGAGACCCCGAGTCTAATAGCACTCTGCACAGCGCGTTTATAAATCAGTCAGTAACCTTGACCATCACAGTGGGAAGTATTGATTGGAAACTCTACAACACTTCCTTATTTGAACTCGTACTCACATTTGTATTGCTAACTGTATGGCCGCTTAAAATTTTGTCCTCTTCTATCGGTTGCACCGACATTATCCAATGACCGTATATTATCCAAAATATTTGAGCGACTTATTTTAAATAGATTAACACAACATATTAAAACTAAGAATTTGATATCTGAATTCCAATATGGGTTTCAAGAAAGTTCGAGCACTACCTCAGCAACCCTGTGTCTAATGAATAATATCTATAGATTTCTTGAGAAGAAAAAAGCAACTGGCTTTATATTTGTTGACCTAATGAAGGCTTTTGATTGTCAAACTAATTGAAAAAATTAATAACTTTGGAATACGTGATAAAGCTCTTAGTTTATTTAAAAGTTACTTAACAAATCGTAAGCAATTTGGTAAATTAGGACCAATCTCCTCTCAAACAACAAATTTAATCTCAGGTGTGCCACAAGGATCAATATTAGGCCCTACCCTGTTTCTCATGTACATTAACGATTTGTTTAGGTTGATCTTGAAAGGTAAACCTCACCTTTTGCGGATGACCTCGCTATTGTATACGGTTCAGCTAATACTGAGGCTCTTCAATTTGATATGGAACATGATTTATGCCTTCTACAGAAGTATTTTGCATGGAATAAACTGAAAATGAACTTAAGTAAAACGACGTATATAACATTTAATAAAACTAAAACGATGACCAATTTTACGCAGCTCAATGTTAATAATCAGATAATCAAGAAATCTGATAAAGTCATTTATTTGGGGTTACATATTGATAGTGGTCTAAGTTGGTCTGCAATAATAAGTGTCTTTAGAAGGACTGCTAAATTTTTAGAGACATCAATAAAAAAGCAACTGTACTACTCGTTTGTTCATTCCAATCTTGTATACTTAATCACAATTTGGGGCCCCACAAACAGACTCAAGGATGTACAAATAAATCAGAACAAAGCTCTAAAAGCACTTTACCAGCTACCTCGAAGGTACCAAACTAAACTCTTATATTCCAAAGATATGTTACCTGTCACAAAGTTGGTGGAATTTAATTACTTAATGCTAATTTACAAAATAAAACACAATATGATTAAATCATCGATTTTATTAGAAACCAATTTTCAGACTACCATGAGATATACCAGGCAAGCAAACGACTTTCGAATACCAACATTTGTAAACACATCACATCATCTACGCAAAGTATATTTTATGAAGGACTTAAACTTTACAATAAACTACCATCTATTAAATATGATCCTTAGTTGTACTAAATTTTAAATAATATCTAATATTGTTATGGAAAATTACTTCCCAATGTCCTAGAGCCTCATGATATAGCTCTAAAAATCACAAAAAAAATATAGGCGGCCCCATTCTCCTTTGATTTTGAAATTATGACCTCCTTCAAGGTCAAAGGTCATAAAATCACTTTTTAGTGCTTTTGTTATATTTCCAATTTACATCTAAATTTCATACCTCAGTAGCCTAAGTGATGTAGGTGTTCATGATTTGACAATGACACAGTAACAAGAAACTTCGTTTTCTTACTGAAAACGTTTCGGGTTCGATGCTCATCAAAGTCCGTATTAATTAATAATTTTTTTTTCATAACGGCATTTTATTGGTTTAATACGAATTGAAAAACATAAAATTTTGCATTGTAAAACAAACAATAAAACATATGTAATAAATTTTGTAAAACTGGTAATCAACATTTAGGCTGATACAGCAAATTATTTCATTCAATATTTAATTATTTCCAAAAAAAAATTAGGCTTCGATTCTCCCCAAGGACGGTTTGCATTATTTAGTTATTTTTTATTTTTATTTTATAACGGCGTTTCAATGCATCATAAGGAATTGAAAAATATAAATTTGTGTATCCTAAAGCTTTAAGATGGCAGCATTAGACAATTAGGGTTCTTCTACATTTTTTTCTATCGAAACCATAAAGTAAAGCAAAGCAACCAATGAAAACAAGAATGAAACTGACAACTAGACATAATTTCTTTGAATTATTTACGTACTTAAAGATTTCTCTGAATTGATTGGATATATAATAATAACAATAAACTTAAGGAAACCTCGGATTCTGTTGTTCAGGCTGTAACATACCAAAATAACAATGACGATTAAATTTGATTTCTTTAATGATTTGGGTTTGGGCAGCCTTGAGGTGGCTCGAAAAAGAAGACGCGATGCATCTGCACGAGATTCACAGGCCCAGAATAGCCTTCCTGGTGAACAAATTTCTAACAATTCTCACAGGCAGGCAGAAAGTTCAAGACAGGCAGCAATGAGAGCTAATGAAAGCTCTGAGGCAATAACTCGCCGCCTTATACAAGTGTCTCAATATAAACAAAACAGAATGAGACGTGGGGCATTGACTGCCCAAGAAATCGCCATCAATTTTTTTGATGATGAGTTATTAGTTCCTGAGCACTATTGTGGGCCCATGGATGCTGTTTGTGAGTTTTGCAACTCCAACCATTTTCATGGAGAACGCCCAACAGATACAAATTTTAACTGTTGCGCTAAAGGCAAAATAGTACTGCCACCTTTGAGAGAGTACCCTGTGCGCTTTCAAGAGATATTAACCGGAACTACAGGAAATTCTGATGAATCTAAAAACTTTATGGCAAATATACGCTCTTTCAACAGTGCGCTTGGATTTGTGTCAATGGGAACTTCAGTTTCTCCTCCCCCTGGACGTGGCCCTTACTGCTTCCGCATACATGGGCAAATTTACCATAAAGCCCGAACGTTGCACCCTGCTATAGGTGAACAACGACAATATGCTCAGCTCTATGTGTTAGATGCTCAGGAAGCTACCAGGCCTAGGATGGAAAATCCTGGAAACACTAATTGTTCAAAAGATTTAATGTTGGAACTAGGTGCTTGGTTGAAAGACCAGATGCCAACAATCCAAATGCAAGCAGATCTTCAATTCTTGCATTTGATCATGTTGGCCTTGATCCAATGACCTATCCATTGCTCTTTCCGTAAGGTGGGGTAGTATGGCATCCAAACATTCCACTTGGTGGTGGTGGGTCCCATTTTCGGGTATCCCAGATGCAGTACTTCTCCTACCGACTGCAGGTTCGAGATGACACATTCAATCCACTATTAATGGCTGGGAAATTAACCCAACAGTATATAGTGGACTAGACGTAAGCGCGTGCTACGCACGTGAGATATCAGTCGATTAGCGGTTATCTACTACTTCACAGGTTTACTGAGTGCTAGCATGTTAATCGTCCGATATTACTTACCTGTGAGGTAGTAGATAAGCGCTTATCGACTGATATCTCACGTGCGTAGCACGCGCTTACGTTTAGTCTATTATATATGATCCTTAAGTTGTACTAAATTTTAAATAATATCTAATATTATTAAACATTTAAAAAAAAAAAAAAAAAAAAAATTTTTTTGAAGCGGAGTGACGTAAGTGGTATTTTTATAATTAATATTATTTTGTACAATCACAAAATACCAACAGTTTTCACTTACTTAAAAATAAAAAAACCAAACTTTTTATTTTCGAATTTATTTACTTTTATTTATTTAAAATTACAACTAGTTTCGATCTTGTAAAGATCATCTACAGGTAATTTTACTCTCACAACCGCCGATGGAAAAAATGGTGGAGGGGAATAATAATAGTTGTTTACAGCTTTTCAGAAAAAAAGAGTTTGCGGTACCAGAAAATTTGTGTTGTCATTATTGTGTCTTCTTACAGGTTGGAGCAGTAGAGATGAACTTTAAAATTGTATTGTCTTGTGTTAAATAAATTACTAAAAAATTATTACTAACAAATTTACTAACTATCAACTACTTAGGTGTCTGGAACCGGGTTGAGTCTTTGTTGCTTACATTCCTTTCCCATTCCTCGATCTTGTTATATGTAAAAAAGGTGTACGACGGCGGCCTGGCCAGGGGCGGATTTCACAACTATTAGACTTATGTGATTATCGATGTGGCGCCTTTCTTTACGGGGTTTGGCTTCATGAAGAATGGTGTGGTGTTGTGTAACATGGGTATAGTGGTGTGTGGTATTCGCATTTATAATACGGGAGACTTGCTTAATGCTTGATCGTACATCGCAATCAATCAATCAATCAATCAATAAGAGTTGTTTTTACTTTAGTTTTTTAATTGCAAAAAATTACCTGTAGATGATCTTTACAAGATCGAAACTAGTTGTAATTTTAAATAAATAAAAGTAAATAAATTCAAAAATAAAAAGTTTGGTTTTTTTATTTTTAAGTAAGTGAAAACTGTTGGTGTTTTGTGATTGTACAAAATAATATTAATATTGTTCTGGGAAATTTCTTCCCAATGTCCTAGAGCCTCATGCTATAGTTCTAAATGTCACAAAAAAAATCTAGGCGGCCCCATTCTCCTTTGATTTTGAAATTATGACCTCCTTCAAGGTCAAAGGTCATAAAAACACTTTTTAGTGCTTTTCTTATATTTCCAATTTACATCTTCATTTTTTATACCTCAGTAGCCTAAGTGATATAGGTGTTGACGATTTGACAATGACATAGTAAAAACAAAATTCGTTTTCTTACTGAAAACGTTTCGGGTTCGATGCTCCTCAAAATCCGTATTAATTTTCATGATATTTTTTTCATAACGGCATTTTATTGGTTTAATATGAATTGAAAAACATAAAATTATTTATTGTAAAACAATAAGTATGTATTAAATTTTGTAAAACTGGTAATCAACATTTAGGCTGATACAGCAAATTATTTCATTCAATATTTAATCATTTCCAAAAAATATTCGGGTTCGATCCTCACCAAGGACGTTTTGCATCCAAATTTTGAAGGAGCTTGCAGGGCCCTTGATCTTTTGGAATCAGATGAGGTTTGGGAAGAAACCATTGTGGCGGTCACGCATTCATACATGCGTTCACCGCCACACGTTAAAGACGTCGCGCACTGTCTGTCGTCTGCAGGCAGGCATACCAACCGCGCGACACAAAACAAAACAACAGATAAACGAGAAAAACAAAATGACACAACACACAAGACAAATATTAAAAAATAAAAAAACAGTCTCATCTCGGATTTGGTACAAAGCGCACGCGCGCTCGTCGGATTTTGGTGCCGACAGAAAATGGTGGTTAAAATATAAAAATAAAATTTGTTAAAATAATCTTTAAAATAATAAATAAATAAATTAATAATAAAACAATTTTGTATAACGTTTATTTGTGTACACGATAAGTGGTAACCCCGACGGCCGTGTTTACGGCATTTTTACAAACACGCCACGCCTAATTATTTCGCAAAGGCGCAACCAATTTAAAAAATATTTTGGTGTACATTTTTTTTGGAACACGCATCGACCAACATTTTCAAATGTGTGGATACCTGGTACGATCCTGCACGTACGGTACCACACAAATACACAACGCCAATACAAATACAACAAATATGGAGTCACATCACAAACATTTAGACACGTGCGCACATATTTAAGTGGAGTTATAGCAACACCATCACCACGATCACCGCTATCGTCGTCAACAGCAGCTACAACAACATTATCATCAACGCCACCATCACGATCAACATTACCACCTTATTGTACCACGGCGTACATACCTTCGCCTTCGTCATCGCAGTCATCATTACGACCACCGGCGACATCAGCAGCGCCGTGATTCACCACGACCACCATCGGTAGCCAACACATACAAAAAAGGGACACAATCCAATCACCGACAGAGACATCACCACCGTCATCACTAAACGGTACCAACGTCACCGCCATCATCACTTAACGGTACGCAAGACCGCAACCCGTATCTTTGCCGTCATCATCATCATGGTCACCATTAACGAGCAGCATCAACAACAATAGCAGCAACACATCATTTACGTAAAAAAAATTTTTTTTTATATTTTTTCACCACCTTTTTTTTTTTCTTCTCTATCCGCGTTCATTTTGTTTTAGATTCAATAAACATTTTTTTATTTTGTTTTATTAAATCGGCTCACACAAACGACACACAGCCATTCCCGACCACACTCCCCAGACTCACAAAAACAGACACGACAGAGGACCGAAACTGGCCTCAAGACACGACGTCAGATTACAGAACATCCTTCTGGTCTGGCGCGTGTTTTGAGGCCAGGCGAAAAACTTGGACAAGTAAATGCCAGGCAAACACTGGCAAGTCCGGGTTTTAGCACCACACACTGACACAATCAAACACACGCAGCACTCAGTGGGGACAGTGTTGAGGTCCACATCGGGTCTATGGTCGAAGCCCCTGCTCCCAACTACCTGGTGTGTCCCTCGTCACTGTCCTACACTGCTGCCCACACTTGCACACACAAGCAAGCATCACACACACACACACGAGCATCACACACTCGCATACGCACACATACACTCGCATACACACGAGCATCACGCACACACACTTGCACACGCACGCAAGCATCACACACTCGCATACGCACGAGCATCATACACACACTTGCACACACACACGCAAACATCACGTACGCACACATTACAAGACAGAGGGGGAAATTTACTCGTGGGGGAGTCCTGTGGCGGTCACGCATTCATACATGCGTTCACCGCCACACGTCAAAGACGTCGCGCACTGTCTGTCGTCTGCAGGCAGGCATACCAACCGCGCGACACAAAACAAAACAACAGATAAACGAGAAAAACGAAATGACACAATACACAAGACAAATATTAATAAATAAAAAAACAGTCTCGTCTCGGATTTTAACGCGGCAACACGTCGGCATCATGCTGGCTGCATGCGCTGTTGACATATAAAATGGTGGTGAATAATAATACATAATAATAATGTTAACAAAGAAATTAAAATAAAAAAATATTTGTTCAATTGAAAATTAAAAATGAATTGTATTAAATTAAAAACAAATTAATTAAAATATAATTGAAATATAATTAATTTATCAATAAATACAAGTAAAGTGGTGTACTTCCATACCATTGAAGATGCTGCTTTAGTCTCCATGCCTTACCAACTCAGGCAAATGTTTGCAGTGATATTGGCTTTCAACAATGTCAGTTCCCCAAAATATCTATGGGGAGAATTTTAATCTTCATTTATTGAAGACTATTGCAACCATGCAAAACACAAGCCGGAAGGCTGCACCGGTTTTTATGAGGACTATGCACTGCTTGATGTCGCTGACACTTTGCGGCTGCATAAGCATACTTTAAACTAGTATGGATTGAGAATCCCTCAGCCGAACCTCCCCGAAAATCTTCTTGCAATTCAAGACCAAGAGAATTTCAAGAGAATGGGAGAAGAAATGACACAGTCATTAAATCAAGAACAGAAATATGCATTTAATGCAATTACGACTGCTGTCAATAGCGATATAAATGACCGAGGAGTAAAGAAGTGTTTCTTCTTAGATGGCCCTGGAGGAAGTGGTAAGACTTACCTCTATAAATCTTTGATTTACTCTATAAAAGGAGAAGGGGATCTGTTTTACCTGTTGCCTCTACAGGAATTGCAGCAAATCTGCTTGATGGAGGGCGAACTTACCATTCTCAGTACAAACTCCTTTTAGACTTACATGAGGATTCTTCCTCAAACTTTATAATATCAGATACAAGTGTCAGTGCTGTTATTGAAGCCATCAAAAATGCTAAGCTTTTGCTTTGGGACGAATGTACAATGACGCCTAAATACGCATTGAAATATGTTGATAAACTCCTAGTGGCGCGATGTTATCGAAATACCTCAAGAATACCTTTCAAACTCCTTAATAAAGGATACTTTTGGTGAAAAGATAACAAAAGATCAAATCTTACAATTAGCAAAAACTGCTATTTTGTGTCCCAAAAATGAGGATGTGGATAAATTAAATGAGGAGGTTCTTAGTCTTTTAGAAGGAGAAAGCAAGACCTACATTAGCATTGACCAAGTCGTGTCTGATGATCCTCAGGAAATTGACAATTTCCCTATTGAGTTTCTTCATAGTCTTATCCCTTCCGGTATGCCCCCTCACAAGTTAAATCCCCTTTAAGATTGTGCAATAATAATGTTATTGCGAAACCTTAACACAAAAAGGGGACTTTGCAATGGTACCAGGTTGGTAGTCGAGAAACTCCAACCAAACCTAATTAGAGCAAAGGTACTTACCGGTTCTGCGGAAAGGAACTTAGTGTTCATTCCCAGAATAGACCTTACTCCATCTGATGACAATCTCCCCTTTAAAATGAAGAGACGCCAATTCCCTGTGAAATTGGCTTTTGCAATGACCATCAATAAGTCTCAAGGTCAAACACTGGATAAAGTGGGTATTTATTTACCTGAACCAGTATATAGTCATGGACAGCTTTATGTAGCCTTTTCAAAAGTGAGAAGAGGATCTGACGTAAAAATACAAATACTTGACGGCCAAGGTAGAATTGGTCCAGACAAAACAAAAATGTACACTACGAATGTTGTGTACAAAGAAGTTTTCAGTAACGATCAATAGTTATCGACCAAGCCAGCGGTGGCTTTTGACAAATGTACCGCCCGTGCTTTCTCCAAAAGAGAAAGCCTGTGGGGCAGCAATCAGAGGGGGATCGACGTCCTCTGCCCTGGATAAATTTCAACGGAAAATCCTTTTTGTATAATAATTCAATTACCATATTATAAATTTAACTGTGCATTGTAAATTATTTTGTTTTGTGTTTATGGTGTATACGAGTATGTGTACGAATATGTAAAAATGTAAAATTCCATCAAAAACAGAAATATTGAGATTTATATAATGAAGTTAGTACGTATAAAAGCCAAATAACTACATACATATAACCGCTTAGCTTACAAAACGGCTATTGTTATATATTTTAATTTGGTTTCAATAAATTTGTTTACGGTTCACCTAATTTCAAGCGTGTTTTTATTAAAAACTAGACGTAAGCGCGTGCTACGATTAACATGCTAGCACTCAGTAAACATTTTAAAAAAAATGTTTACTGAGTGCTAGCATGTTAATCATCCGGTATTACTGACCTGTGAGGTAGTAGATAAGCGCTTATCGACTGATATCTCACGTGTACAGCACGCGCTTACGTCTAGTCTAGTATAAAAAGGGAGCCAATTTCAAAATTTAAAATGTATATTAAAGAAACTCTATATAACGATTTTTGTAGGGAGTACTATGAAACTCACCATTAACAATATAGTGAATTCAATTATTATCATAAATTGATTTGTATTGTTTATATTACGTACTTGAATCTTTTATACCGGTTGACGTTTGGCATATTCATAGTATTACACAATATTATTTTTTTGAACAACAAGTAAACAAGCGTATTTAAATAAAATTCTAAATAAATTTATGTAAATGTGGATAACAGTTATTGTTAGAATTAGGGTGAATTCTCAACCATTCTAAATTTAAAACTATAAAGCTAAAAATTTCAATATTTATTAAAAATTGTAATATTTTGATTGGAATAAAAATAATAAAAAAAAAAAAAAAATATGATGAAATTTGACATGTGGTTTGGAAATTGGATTTTAAAATAATTTTTGAATCGAATTAATGAAGACCGAAGTTCTGATCACCTTATGAGGTTTCAGCCCTTTATATTCAAATAAAAAAAAAAAAAAAAAAAACTCCATGGTGTAATATACATATGGTATTGGTTTCTTTGATTTGGTTGGTTCAAAGAACTTTAGCCTATCATTTTGGGGCATTTACATAAACCCCGTTAGAATGTGTTATTTATTTATTCGTTTGTGGCGGGGCGTAATTGTTGGGTCCCAAACCCAATCAGTAGTGATAAAAATAAAACGGCCATTTGTGGATACTAAAATAAATAAAAGAAAAAACGGAAGTATAAATAGTGCATTGAAAGTAACAATTACAAAAGGGATAGTAATAAGAACAAGAAAGGTGTCGTGGTGATTTGCGGGGCAAATAAGAAATAAAAATCCAGAAAAGCCAAGCGGAAAACGGTGAGCCTTCACTTCCTTTTTTTTATTATTATAAAATTTTTGTTTTTTGGTGGCCATTTTGCTCTTTTTTTTTCGTTTCATTTCACTCAACCTAACTAAAGCGTGGTTAGGTAACAGCAAGTAGCCCCTCCCGAGTACACCTGCTCAAAACGAGCATAGTTCGGGAAAAATTACGTGCCGGTAGATTGGCGCCCAGTTTGTGTTTTTTTTAACTTTTGTCTACAAACTACCGCTATAGTGTGTTTCCCTCCAATCCCAAAATAGAATAACTTATTGAATTTTTAAACCAAAAATGTAAAATTTAAATACTGACCGAACAGCAGCCGTCTATCTGCATTGGTTTCTCAGGCCTATAAAAGAGGCTTTAAATGATTCAATAGATAAATTTGTGACCCCTGTAATATATTCGATTCCATTATTTTACATGTACTTATTATTTGTTTGTTTATTGAAAATCAAAAAGCTTAACATAATCATACATTTTTCAATCAAAAATATCAAGGTAAACCTAACACGTTACCATTAAGTGCGGAATATTTTCCACATATATGCACCACACATCCAAAATATGTATAGCTGCTCTAAACATCGTCTTAAATCTGAAAAAGTACCACAGTTTATAGTTTAAAATCATAAATTCTTCTAAAGTAGAATTATCTTTTATTTTTATATGTTTACTGCAGTACATTATGTACATACGTTCGTAAGTACATTCATGTTTTATGTTTATGGTATTAAAAACCTTGCTCTGCTTTTATTTATGTTGATAAACACAACAGAAAATCCAAATTACAAACCACACGAGACAGTTTGCAACTTTGCTGTTTTATAGTATTGTTTACTATCGTGGCTCAAAAATACAAAAATAAACCTGTAGCGTATATGTATCGTAATTTGAAATGATACAACAACAGGTTAAGTTAAGTTTTACAACTAAAGAGCTTTATTTCGTGCAAACTGTATTATAAGGAAGTTAGTTTATACAATTTGTCTAACATTATCAAGTTTAACCAATCAACCGCTGTAAAATTTAATTATTTTTTAATGAAGATGTATACATACATTAATTTAGTACAGGCAGAAATAATTAAACGCAAATTTGGCCAATCGATCACACTTCATTTTGTTATCTCCAATTTGTTACGAAGGCTTAAGTCAAGTTAATTAATTCGCTTGGAATTATGTATGAAGCCAACATATTGTATATAGGGACTTCTAACATCACATTTTCTTGTGTAAATTAAGACGAAGCAGAAAATTATTTAAAAGCTTAAAAATAGAGTACACAAATGTAAAAAAGAGACCGCCATCTGAAATAGGAAAAGGCACGATATTTGCAATAATAAACATAACAAACAATGTATATAAATAATGTTTGAACAAGGTTGATACACGTAAAATGAGGCAAACAAACACGTATAGTCCAGTGTTTGACGGTTTTCGCTCAGAATTCTTACGGACAAAACCGATTAACGCGAAATTTGGACAGTAAGCAGGGAATGGCTGAAGGAACAAAAGTTATATAGTGCCGATGTGTACTTTTACCATTGAGGTGGATCCCACCTCTTCTCGGGGGTGGAAATTAATACACCCGAAATAACCGCAGAAATCGATAGAAGGATGAGTTCTAAGCAAAAAATGTTCGGTAAAGTTTTTCGATAAATCAATGTTATTCGAGTTATTCGCGATTGAAAATGTGAACACAAAATTATTTTCAACATAATAACAAATTCTATACACGGACTGAACTGATAGACTTCCAATGAGGAATCTTCTGGAAACTTAGCTAACATATACATGAACCACTTTGAAAATGAGCATATATTAACGGAATCGAACAACAAAAACCAAATAATCAGACTTAGTTTACAAATAGCGTGTTTTTTTATTAGCTCCGGATAGCAAGATATCGGGAGCACAAGGGAAATTTCTATTGAAAGTTGTTCTATTATACACATGTGTCGCTAATACACAAAAAACTAAAATTTTACCTAACTTCATGCAGTTGTATGACATTTCTTCCGAATAAAAAATCGGACTAAAAATATCTAAAAATCATCGGGAGATTGTTGAGGAATACGGCAATGTAGTAGCTGCAAAGAGATTTCTAAAAGCTGGAAAGCAAAAGGATAATCGAGATGCTTCATTATCGGAATGTGACGAAGATAAATAATATTTTGATGAAATGGACATGCCTGGTACAAAAGTCAAGTCATTCAAAACAAAGAATTACTGTACGTATTCTACGTATACGTGAAGACACAGCTTAATATCACGGAAATTTGAACCCCAATTCGGCATATTATGATCCAAAATACGTTCTATGAGGAATATTCCTGATCCAAAATCACATCCTGAAGAGTAAATAATTTTTGTTCACTAAGTTTAGAATTAAATAAATTAATTAATTTTATTATTTTAGAGTTGAGTTGTATACTGGAGACATGGAAAAATATTCTAAAGCAGAACTATTTGCTTGGGAAGCTTATGGAAAAATATTCTCCAAGTGGAAAAATCATTAAAGGACAAGAGAAACAAATCATTCGAAGCCGATATGAAAAGATGTACATATATTTGAATAATCACTGAATATATTAAAAAAAATCCAACATGTATTTATGCTTCTTAAAACTTTTTTATTTTCCACGATTTGCAGTAAGGCTAATTTATTTTATTCAATGATTCAGTTTTATTAAATCACAATTTGTATACTCCTTCGAATATAACTTACAAACTTAAATCGTTTGCTTGCTGTTCGTTAAACAATCTTGACATGTTACATGACCGCAAATTAAAATTTTGTACAAGGTAATTCCGCTGCCGCTAGGTAGTAAACATTTTACAGTAATCCGAGTAACAATCTTCACCTATTTCCCCTTCTAAAAATCTAGCCTTTTTAATCTTGCTTGAACCCCATTAAATTGGCCAGACATAACTGCGGCGTTATCCGATCCTAGATAGGCCCATTCTACACCGGGATTTGCAATAAATACAATTGGTTTAAAATACTACTAAAAATAGAGAGTACCTTTTAGTTAGATTCAAAAGACCTGAATACCTATCTCTTGGTAAACATTTTCTCCGATCAAAAACGCGAGCTACTAAAGCCAATGATTTTGGCGCACACTTTGAATAAATTCCATCCATTTCAGCTGTTTTTCGTTGTTTGAGTATCGAGTATCCATTTCTTAAATTATTAGTATTAAATGCCATGAAAAATATTAAAAAGGCTAGAATTTGTGGAAGGTAAAGGGAAATAGGCGAAGATTGTTACTCGGATTGCTGTAAAATGTTTACTACCTAGCGGCAGCGGAATTACCTTGTACAAAATTTTAATTTGCGGTCAGGTAACATGTCAAGATTGTTTAACGAACAGCAAGCAAACGATTTAAGTTTGTAAGTTATATTCGAAGGAGTATACAAATTGTGATTTAATAAAACTGAATCTTTGAATAAAATTAATAAGCCTTACTGGAGATCGTGGAAGATAAGAAGCATAAATACATGTTGGATTATTTTTTAATATATTCAGTGATTATTTAAATACATATATGTACATCTTTTCATATCGGCTTCGAATGATTTCTTTCTCTTGTCCTTTAATGATTTTTCCACTTGGAGAATATTTTACCATAAGCTTCCCAAGCAAATAGTTCTGCTTTAGAATATTTTTCCAAGTCTCCAGTACACAACTCAACTCTAAATAACTCAACTCAACTCGAATAAAATTAATTAATTTATTTAATTCTAAACTTAGTGAACAAAAATTATTTACTCTTCAGGGGCCCTATTCTCGAATGCCACATCTATTTTCCACATGTGGACATCAGTCAAAATTCATAAAAATGGAATTTTTTTGGTACTAAGGGAATATTTCCGAATGGATATAAGCAGGTGGAAGGAATTCTCCATATAGGAAAATGGCCATGTATCAAGTGTTTTATATACCAATTAAAATTTCCGAACGTTTTGATGAATTTTGACAGATGTCTGCATGTGGAAAATGGATGTGGTGTTTTGGATCATAATATGCCGAATTTTGGTTCAAATTTCTGTTATATTAAGCTGTGTCTTCACGTATACGTAGAATACGTACAGTAATTCTTTGTTTTGAATCGACTTGACTTTTGTACCAGGCATATCCATTTCATCAAAATATTATTTATCTTCATCTTCGTCACCTTCCGACAATGATGCATCTCGATTATTGTTTTGCTTTCCAGCTTTTAAAAATATTTTTGCAGCTTCTACTTTAACGTATTCCTCATCAATATCCCGATGATTTTTTATTTGGAAGAAATGTCATACAACCATATGACATTTGAATTTGACATCTATCAAAATTTTTAAACCAAAATGAAGTTTGCCACAATTAGGGTTGTACAAAAATCAAAAATATTTCAAATTTCCCTTTGCTCTGGATAGCAGCTCCAGATAAATAGGTAGAGCCAAATATTTTTTTATATAATTTTAGTTAAAACGTTGAGTTAAAAATTATAGATTAGTTTTAAATAAATTAGTTATATGTATAAATAACTTGTCAAACATTAGTTTTATAACAGAAAATTAGCTGCTCCGGATACCAGCTATCATAAAAAAACACGCTCAAAATGAACAATAGGTACATTTGGAAGAAACAACCGAATATGAAGAAGACGTGAAAAAAGCAAAATGTATAAACAGAGAAATACATCACTATAGAGTACAATAACAACATCAACAAGAATATAACGATGGCTTTTAAAAAACCCGAATACACGATGGCATATTTTAAATGCCAAACAACAAATAATGAATTGACTCAAACAACGTAACATAAATACAGACATAGACACCGGAATCTATAAGAATTCATGTAATGATTGCTTCAAATTCTACATCGGCCAAACTGGCAGAAGTTTTGAAGTCAGGTTTACAGAACAAGTTAAAAAAGCAGAAAACCAAAAAATCGAGTCAAAATATGCATAACATTAGACTACAGGAAAACATAATTACACCGACATCAACACAAACTCACTGGTATTACACAGAATAGGAGAAGGACCAGTAGTGAACAGATTAGAAGAACTGGAAATAAACACAGAACGATTTTTCGGGTTTTATAAATTAAAATATAAAACAATATAAATATAAAAAAATATTCCATAAAAAATAAACAAATCAAAATTAAAAATATTTAAATAATTCAGTAAATAAAAATCACATTTAAAAAAGGTAAGCAATTCAATTGCCGCTACACATCACAATATACATTAAAAATTATACTCTAACAGCCTCTTCCTCTTTTATACTTGTGCAGGTTGGTTATCTTCTATTATTTTTTTTATAAAACTGTTGGCTTTCGATAAATCGCCATTCGATCATCTTTTGTTTTAGCTTCCTTTAATTTGACGCCATTATTTAGTCTGATTAGCTCCATTCTCGCAAGGTTTTCTCCCCGTTTAACATTTGATTTTGAGGAACCAATATCCGATTTGTAAAACGTTTCACCTCGCACTAGACTCGCAGTCCTGTTTTTATTTTTTGTAAGTATAAATCGCTTACATTGGTTGAACTTGAAGTGCCAACTAGATGGAGGTTTTTTAATTTTACCAACTTCGGACTTAAAACCTAGAACAGAACACTCATCACTGCCCAGATTTATTATTGTTCCATGTTCTCTGTAAATATCGAGATAGTCATTGACGTCTACAATAGTTTCTCTCAATTTGACCATTTTCTCGAAAACTCGATCAGGTGGAATGTACGAATGACCTGGAACTGGGAA
Organism: Tipula vernalis; assembly: GCA_958295665.1. Classification (NCBI taxonomy): domain Eukaryota; kingdom Metazoa; phylum Arthropoda; class Insecta; order Diptera; family Tipulidae; genus Tipula; species Tipula vernalis. Next base: position 187,544,593 of record OY282558.1, read on the forward strand.
AATCAACTGAACGGTTGATACATTTATTGGCGCACATTTTAGTAACCAGTATTCGCACATTCCAACCATAATCGAGTTTTTATTTTGTCCCCCGCATCCATCAGCTACTAAGCGCACGACCCTTACATTATTCAAGTTTAAATTACACAGCCGATGGTAAGCAGCTGACGCTATTTCATTCTAACCCTTCGGCCGACTACCCTCGGTCCAATAGTATAAGGACACGTTATTTTGGATTAATGAAGAATGGCCGTTGCCTACGACCATAACACATAAATATAGGTATAGCTGACGACTAAAGTAAGCGGCTTGATCGGCTTACTTAATTAATCCATCATCCTCTTCGTTTAGAAGATCAAAGAAAGCTTTACTCCTAAGCTTATGAATTCGTAACTTTACAATATTGTCCTGCTTTTGCTCAACGGATTTTCCAATTTTTAATTGTTCCTTGAATTGAATACATGTGGAGCACATGTCGGTGGACGGTGTTTTGAACCCCAAATTAAACTTGCTGCTAAAAATCATTCGGAAGTAACTCGATTTGATTTCCGTATCATGGTATTCCAACTTAAACATTCGCCTCATTTTATTGATAGACAAATTAGCAGGTAAATACTGCCGTTACGAATTTATGCTGCGACAGTAATGAATCTCAATGATGCGGTATTTTTTTATGTATTCGATAACTGCCATTTGTTTTCCTTCATAGGCACCGAATTTTCAATTGCCTCCTCGTTTTTCAGTTGGAATATCGCCCGTATTAAAATGTTGTTTACAAACGTAATGTATGCGACTTTTGGTCACTCCCAGTAAATTTATGAACACAGTTTGACAAAGTTTTAGTAATGTTTTGGAACGAGTTAGTATATAATATTCAACAGAAAATACCTTACGGGAACCTTGTTTCACTTGGCGGTCGGTTCTGCTGGGTTTTATCACCTTACCCTAGTTCTTTAATATTAACGAATCCTGCGACAGTTTCGATTTATTACTGTAAAAAATATTAGACTAGTCCAAAGCGTCACACATTTTAATTTTGATGCGCTTGAAAGAGCTGCGTTCGATAAGCTTGCATTTTGGCATTTCAGGTAAAGATTTTCGTTTGTATCTAGAAATAAAATAAATTAATTACAACTTGAGCTAGTTAACAACATAATAATATGAATTAAAAATGTAAAATATTCTCACTTACTTCTCAATTTTAGCCAATGATCTTTTCCGATTAGGAATATTAATCTTCCTTTTTCGTGGACGGTCAGTAACTTGAGCCGATTCTACAGAGTCTATTAAATAAAATTTATTATTTAATATAGTTAAAGTTAAATGATATTTTAATTTGATAAAATAATTAGCACTTACTAACAGGAAAACGCAAGAATTTTTAATACACCAACCACTTTCGAACGATAATCACAAGCAACTGATTTTTTATATAATAATTTTGACATAACAGAAATTTCGCGCCAAAATTTTGGAATAGACGTTTTTTGATTTTTAAACAGAATATATTATATTGGAATAGATCTTTTCAAATTATAAAAAAGTTTAGGGAATAGTTTGATTTTGACAGTCAAATTGTAATGGAATAGAGTGGTTTTGAAACGGATTTTTTATTTATTTATTTATTTAACAACTAGTTGGTTACAAAATATTTTGTTACATAACACATAGTGTTGTAAGTAACTATCGGTTTTTTACAATAAGCGCACTGAACAATGAAAAACGAATAAAACAAAATTTAACTTTAAGTTGAAATTTATATGACAATAGTAAAATAGTGCATTAAAAAAGAAGATAAAATTTGGAATACCATAATCACATCAGCAAATCATTACATTACTCTTATTAACCTTTAAGGTAGTTTCTAAGATATTTCTTAAATAAGTTAATATTCTCAATTCCTTTTATTTCTCTAGGCAATGCGTTATACGCTTTAAGTCCTTTATATAGAATATTATTCTCTCTTGAATTCGTATTGAAGAAGTCAAGATGGAAATGCGATCGCCGTCTTGTCCCATATGAATGCATATCAGACCTTCAAAGCCTGAAGCTTGAGGAGCAATATGTCGTGATCTACCGAGTCAAACGCCTTCCTTAGGTCTAGAAAAAGACAAGCTACAATTTGTTTTTTATCAATATTCTCCTAAATAAAATGTGTTAGTTCGAGACATGCCGCTTGAGTACTAGATGCTATAGTAAAACCATACTGTTCTTTAGCAATAATGTAATTAGTATTTAGAAAATGTGTAAGGCGAACTTTCACTATTTTTTCGTATACTTTGGATATGGAATTTAAAATAGAAATAGGTCTATAATTAGTCGGCAACAATACATCCCCATCTTTGTACACTGGTACAACTCTTGCCATTTTTAGTTTATCTGAAAAATATCCTTGTGCAATTGAATTATTGATCAAGTGGATTAATGCTCTCTTCAACTTTTCTTGGAAAAATTGAAGGAAATTACTTGATATCCCATCCCGTCCAGAAGCTGCTACCGTCTTCAGATGTTTAATGATATGAGTTACCTCTTCTTCGCTCACATTACCCAGATTCAATTCAACATCCACATTCTGTTCTGGAATAACTAGATTAACAGGTGGCCAGGGAAAATCACACGCATGTATGAAACACGAATTCATCTCATTTGCCACTACCACAGGGTGATCAATTATCAAACCATCTATATTAAGGGAGATCTTTTTGGTTACCAGTTCACGTTTCTTATTACATATCGCTAGCTTTACCAGGCTCCAAAATTCTTTAGCGTTTCCATTACAACCACTTAATTTAGATGAAAAATACTCTCGTTTAGCTTTTCGAGTTCTGGTTACAATAGTGGTTTTCAGATAATTAAACCTTTCACTCAGATGCTTGCAATCTGGATACTTGATTTTAAGCCTAAACAATTTCTCTCTCATCCTAATATCTTGGTACAAATCTTGAGTCATCCAAGGTTGTTTGAAGCGTGATCGTCGAGTAACTGGCTTGTTTTGTGTATATGCTTTAACCATTCTCTCAAGATCGTAGATGAGTTCGTCCAGACTACGACACTTGTCTATGTTTTCCCACAAGTGACTAATATCAGCTAAATTATAATTAAAAATTTTTAAATTGTGAACTTGGTCATTTTTGTCAACGTGTAAGCTTATTTCTCTGTGGTCTGAAAAAGATACATCCTCTAATGAAAAGCTACGTATTATCCCAATTTGATCTGTTAAAACATGGTCGATTACGGTTGAAGTTGTATTACATATCCTAGTGGCATATTTGGGATCCATTTTATTTACTAGTAAGAAAACATTTGAAGATAAAATATCCAAATATTGACCCACTTTAGAGTTTGTTGATTCTAAAATACATATTTAAGTTAAAGTCCCCTAACACCATTGCTCTCGGAAACCTTTCCTTAATCCCTTCAAACTCGTTTAGAAATTTGTCAATTTGCGATCCTGGGCTTCAATATACACCAATTAAATGCATATTTGTTTTAAATAATTTCTGAACTAGGTAATTACTCTTATCTTCATCTTTCTCAAAAGCAACTGAACATTCAATATTTTTCTTAATCAAAACGCATATACCACCACCCCTACCATCACGACAGCTATGGAATACATTATAATTTGGTATATTTATTAAAAATACCTCATTAGATTCCACCCAATATTCAACAAGAACAATAATTTCGGTCTCATAATTAAAAAATGAAAGAAAATTTTCCAACTCACGAACTTTCTCTCTTCAAACCCCTGATATTAAAATATAAAACACTTGCGCAATCCGTTTCCACTCGTTCATCACAATACTGGAATCCGACTTCGTATTTCACATCACATAGTAGTTCCGCCACTTGAGCAATATCCTCTAAATTTATATTTTCATCTGTCATAAATAGAAAAATAAAAAAAATGGAAGAAACAGCTGATCGGTTAAATGTAAATAAATGTGAACGGTTTAATGTGAACAAAACAAAAAACAGAAAACAAAAAAAAACAGCTGATCGGTTTTATGTAAACAAAAAACAGCTGATTGGTGTATCTAAACAAAAAAAAACTGACCAGATTAAGTTAATTAATTTTAAAGTTAGTTAATGTATAATGTATACTGTAAAATGAAATTATAAGTGAATAAAAGAATATTATAATTTGATGATGTGAGGTGTAAAATATACAAATGTGTAGTTTAAGTTTCAAATTTATGAAGATCGCTAACTCTAGTTATGCGAAAAATTTTACTTTGTTTTGTTTTACGTAGTAAAATCCTATTGTGGGTTGTCCAAAGGAATTGAAATTGATTCGCAATCTTAAATTCCCGTGCAATGCGAAATAGCTGAAGTTTGTTTGTGGTAAGATGATCTCGTACGAATATCTGCTTTATATTTTCACCGCTAAAGCCAAGTTGTTCCGAGAAAAGATTCTTAAATATTTTCTTTTTATTAATTATTTCTTGTTTGGCGCTGTTGGATGTGAGCTTCACTAAAATAAAATTTTGAGGTCTGCTGGATAAGGTGTTAGCAGCTGTTAGCTGAGGCGCTTTACCAATATACTGTGCGCTGTAGATTTGTTCCTTGGATACGGTTGAATTTATCGTTTTCAAGAGATTTAATGTCACGGCTAGTGGATCATTTGATTTGTCCGGAATTCCCGAAATAACTATATTGTTGATATTTTCCTTTTCTTTCAGATAATCGACTTCGGTTTCCAGTTTCAATATTTTACTGTGTAACGATATGTTATCTTTCTGGGTGAGCTGTAGATCCTCTTTTATTTGTTTATTTTCGACGATCAAATTGGATATTTGGTTGCGAAGCTCGGAAAGTTGCTCAAGGAGGGTTTGCTTTACGTCGAGCATTAGATCTTCAAGTCGTTGGAAGCCGTCACCCTCAGCAGGTTTATGGGTTTGTGGTGTTTGTGGGATCGATGTTGGAGATTGCGGAGTTAGTAGTGCTGGACTGCATAAATCAGCCAATTTCTTCGGGCTGGATGGTTTTGGTGCAATAGAATTCAATTTTTGTTCACAGCAAATCCAAATGCTAGAAATTTTTTGAATATCTTGCCTGTTTTTCCCCGAAAGACCAACACAGCGAGGATGGTAAATATTTAAGCATTTAACACACTTAATTCCTTGATGAATTTCACTAATATTCCCTTTACATGCTTGGCATTTAGATTGGTCCAAAGTAAGAGCCATTTATTTGACAGCTGAGCACAACACTTTCGAAGGAATCCACTTCACGAAGTAAAGTAAAGGGGGGTTAGTTAATATTATTATTTAATAAATTACCTAATGAAATTAAACAAGAAACACGTATAAGCTACTTTAAGAAAGCTGTTAAGTTTTACCTATTTAAAAATTGGCTAAGTTGGAAAGCTTAAATTCTAAATGCAAAGGATTCTTGAAATATTAATCATTTAATAAATTTATTTTATAGCATAATACACAAATAAAATTACTTATTATTATTTTTTTTTTACTCTTTCGTTTATAGATATACATACATGTACTTTTCTATGTGTTATAGTTCTTTTTTGTAACTTTTTAAATGGAAATATTAAATAATAAAAGTAAAAAAAAAAAACAAAACATGTTAAAGAAAGCGGAAAACCAAAAATCGAGTCAAAATACGCATAATACCTGACTACAGGAAAACATAATGACACCGACATCAACACAAACTCACTGGTATAACACAGAATAGGAGATGGACCACTAGTGAACAGATTAGAAGAACTGGAAATTTTCAAAGAACGATATAACCACATTTTTACAAAACGAAAAAATTGACTGCAATGAAATTTACGGCCTCACTGTAAGTCTGTAATAAATATCATTTTGTACATAGACACAAACACACACACCAGATGGTCAACAAATTCTTATCATAAACACACACCATATGGTATATATAAAAAATAACCGCCCCTTTAAGAAGAAAAAATAAAATAAAGGGGAAAGAAGATTCACAAGGCACGTAGGCACAAAAAATAGGGTATAAAAGCAGTTTTTAGCATAATTTTAGTTAGTGTATGTTAGAAATTTGATAAAGGAGTAACATCTAAACAATCGTGATTTCAATTTCAAATAAAAATAAATATCACATTAAGAAAGTGACTAAACCAAAATATTCTGTTTTATTGTATAAAATCTTGTTGATTTTTCATCTAAAAAATGCATGATTTAGAGCGATGAAACAATTCTTATAAGAATTGTTTACACTGGCTAAAGCTTAGGAGCTTATGGCGTGGGGTTACCGAAACGTGAAAAGCTCTGTAATATATAAAATAAATAATAAGAAGTAAAACATGAAACCAGCTGCCATTCATTCTACCTACCCAATAAAAATTGTCAATTGCATGTACAACTATGTCTAGTATAATATTATATTGCTACGTAATATTTCAAAACGCATGTAACGACTAGTGAATCGTAACAAATCGTGGGGCAGACCTACACCCATGAGATGTCTCAAGCCGGGCTATATGTGTATAATTTAATTTTAACCATGCCGAGAAATTAACTACAAGACGAGATCCCCGACGTTAATACTACAGTTACGGCTTCTTAAATTATATATGTGAGCACTCCGCTCATTAGCTTGCTATAGGTGTGGTAAGATATTCTTATGTATGATGTTCTGCCGATCACAATTGGAAATTTTTACATTTCTGTCTTCTAGGCAATTTAGGTTTCGGAGAAGCTCATAATTAGTACCATGGCCTATAAAATGATGTCCAAAAAGGAAAAAATGTGGCGAATAAGTTGTGCTGCTGTGTATTACGTTTCTGAGCGCTGAACCAATGGAATGTACATGTCTATCCCAATCAGGATGATTTTCATCTAAGTAAGTCCGAGTCGCCGCCAAAATGGTTCGATTGACCCGTTCTGAGGCATTCGGCTGTGGGTGGTATTTTGGTGGACGGATATGCTTAACACCATATATAGATAACATAGCAGCAAACCCATTTGCAGTAAATTGCTTGCCATTGTCACTAAAAACGATTTCTGGCACGGCAAATAGATTAGAAATTCGCTATTCAAGAAATTTATAACGGTTTTGGTTGTAGCGTCCCTCAAGCTTGATTTACATTTGCGACGTGTGACGTGTGACGGGTACTTATAGCCAATCAGAGACGAATATTTTGACCGTCACACGTCACACGTCGAGACATGAACCAATTCTATCTTTTCCGTCACGGTTACACACACCACTAAAAATTTTGTGTATTAAAAAAAAAAAGGAGCCGTTGTTTATACATGCATTTTATTTTTGTTTAAATTTAAAAATTAATGTGTCATCGTTTCTGCTTGGCAGACATTTTTTTTATTCTGTGTTTTTGAATTGTGATATGATATCGTGGAACAACTAAAAAAAATAAATTATTATCTAAAAAAAATAAATAGTCGAATACAGATAATATGGATTGTGTAACCGACGAAAAATTAATTCGAGCCGTGGAAAAACGCCCGATTTTGTATGATATTACAAATAAGCTTTATAAAAATAATGGCTATCGGAAAAAATTATGGCAAGATATTAGCCTAGAAATTGCAATTCCCGGTAGGTTTATATACTTTTACTTATGTGCTCATGCATTATTAAGATTATTAATTATTTTGTTAAATTTTTAGCTGATGTTTGTCAAAAAAGGTGGAAGAGGCTACGAGAACGGTTTTGCGAGCTTAATAAAAAGGTAAAAAGTGGAAGTGCATTTAAGCCTAAAACCTATTGCTCGATTTTAAAAACGATGGGGTTTCTTAAACCTTTTTTAAATGACCATCCAAAGTACGTAAATATACATCTTTTTTGTATTTCATTTAATTAATAATCATTTTATATGTTTAGGTTTATGGGTAGCAGTTTCTCAATTAATGAAAGTCAGACGAGCAATTCAGAAAGCAATAGCTCCAACATCTCGCTCCGATCATTTTTTGCGGAGACGGATCCGGATACACTGCTAACACTATCAGACGATGACCAATCCCGTTTATTAGGGTTAGACGATCCAGTGGAATCGGCGGCAGAAGTTGTGGCATCATCAACCCCAAAAAAATCCCGTTTGGAGAAAAGTACGGTACTAACGTAATATTTTGAATTTATAAAGATTAGATTATATTTTTTTCAGATAAAACAACTGAGATTTCAGATCTCATTCAAATTTTAAAAGAACCGGTAAAGGAGCTCGATGCCATTGATTATTATTGTATGTCTTTGGCAAACGACATCAAAAAATTGGATACTGCTGAGCAATGGCGAATTAGAATGGAGATTACAAAGATAATGTGCACGGCCAAGTTTAATGATGTATAATCTGTTTTCAACATACAAGACATAATATTTTTATTTATTAAAATTTCAGTTTGTAATATTTAAATATATAATAAAATGTATATTACGAGTTATACACTCTTAAGTTCTGCCAAGGCAGAATATTAATTTCGTTAAAATAATTTTTGAAATTATTTCTAATCTCCACAGCATTTGCTGATGAATTGTTGGAACCTGTTCGACCAATACGCTGTAGAGCTCCATTGTTGTCTTCCCCCGTTTCGCGACGCCATCGTCCTTCTACAATTTCCCCATTTTCAGTTTCCACGTCTGTATAACCAGCTGGGCAATAACAATCATTCCTTTTTTTTACCCAGTTGTGCAAACAAACCGCGGCCTTTACAAATTTTAAAACGTTCTCTCTCTTGGCATGTATGGGCTTTCGGAAAATTCGCCATTTAGCTGATAGAATCCCAAAAGAGTTTTCAATGACCCGCCTTGCTCTCGATAGTCGATAATTGTATATTGACTCCGGTACGGGTAGCCCATTACAAGAATTCCTTCCCGGAAATGGCCTCATGATACGCCTTACCAGTGGAAAAGCCTCATCGGCGACGATCACATAAGGAGCACTTATGTTGGTATGTGGTAAACATCGATCAGGAGGTATATTCAAAAATGAATTGTCGTCTATCAATGCTTTTCCAAACGCAGTACTTTTAAATACGCTGCTATCGCTGAATCTCCCCGATGCTCCAATATCTACAACTAAAAAGTTGTAATCCGCATCACAGATTGCCATTAAAATTATGCTATGTGAGTTTTTATAATTGTAGCAATTGCTTCCACTATTATTAAACGCCTACAATTACGACAAAATTAACTTTAGTAGAACAACGTAATACAAAATTACCTGAACTGTGCAATGTTTGCCGTCAAGAGCACCAATGCAGTTTGGGAAATTCCATTTCGTTCGAAATCCACTTTCCACGGCTTGCCATTTGGCTTCGGTCAACGCATCGAATGAGGAGCGAAAAAGTGAATGCCATATTGCGTCACAGGTTTCAGCAATAATAGAACTTGCAGACGCTTCGGAAACCCTGTAATTGTACGCAAGTGACTTCATCATATCGCCACTTGCTAGATATCTAAAAAAAATATTTAGAATCTTGCAATTATGTAGAGATTTTTTTAATCACATCTTTACCTCAAGGTTAGAGAAAGTCTTGCTCCTGGCGATATAGGCTCTCGAAATAAATACAGTTTTTCAATCCTATTTCGAATTTTATCGAGTAAATTGTCGAACAAATCAACCGACATTCGATGGTAATTAAAAAATTTGTGGCTTTCATAAAGCCTCATTTCTGCCACCAAATTGTTGTAATGGCCTTGTTCGTTTCTTTTTAAAAGAAGTTGGTTCACCCAACATCTTTTCGAAGATTCTTTTTGTATTAACGACAAAATTAGGAATACCTTTATTTTCTTTTTTCTGAGATTTTGGTTATTTTGCCACATTTTTTCGAAATAATTCACTATAGACAGAAATACTATAAACAAAAATTAATTTTTTCAAAAACTACCTCGTTTATGGAAACAGTTGGATTATTCGCCACCAGAAGGTCAAAAAAAATTTTGAATTAGTGTGCGTGCGACTAACCCGTCACATATGTAAATCGTTGTCAAGATAGCGTCACGCTATTTCCACCCGTTACACGTCACACGTCGCAAATGTAAATCAAGCTTCATAGGCTCAATAAGAACGAATTTTGATAATTTGTCTAATACTAAGAATATATATCGATTGCCACTTTTCGACCGTGGATATGGCCCTAAAAATCTATATATATTTGTTGCCAAGACCGTATTGATTCTACATAAGTATCCATTGCGGGTCGTCAGATTTGATTGGCTGGTTTGGATTCTTTGCACAGATCACACTTGCTGACAAATCATACCGGGCCAGTAATAATATCTTATGAGCAGTTCAATTGTTTTTTGTACACCAAGATGAGCCGATGTTGGAGGATCGTGTGCTGCCTTCCGTAATGCACTGGTAAGATGTTTCGGTATGTATATTTTTCACTCGGGAATATCAGAACTAACACTATTATTACTGGAATCGCATAATTTGATATACACTTTAGTTTCAATAACGCGCGTATTGGATTTTATTTCAGGCGCGTTTATGATTAAATCTCTTAACTGTTTATATGCCGAATCAGTTTCAAAAGCTGGTGAATTAAGATCAAGGTGTAATGGATGGAAGGTAAGTTCTTCCACAAAATTTCTTGACAGAGCATCAGGTACCACGTTATCTTTCCTTTTTCGGTACTCGATATTAAAGTCAAACCCCTGCATTTTTAAACTCCAACGAGCGAGACGTCCAGAAAGATCCCTCTGTCCCAATAACCACTTCAAACTTGCGTGAACCGTGATAATAGTAAAAGGGAATCCTTCTACATATTGCCTAAATTTTTAGCTCAATACAGCGGCGAAACATTCAAGCTCGGTAGTGCTATAATTTCGCTGTGCTGCGTTGAGTTTCTGAGAAAAATAGGCAACAGGACGTTCTTCGCCGCTGGAGCTTTTTTTTGGAAGAGTACACCCTCCTGTACTAGATGCATCACATTATATAAAGAAATTGGACGAATAGTCTGAATTGCTTAACACCGGGGCTGTGCATAACGCCTTTTTAAGCTGATTGAAGGAATCTTCTGCCTCCTCAGACCGGCTAAATTTAATATTTTTCTTCAGTAACCGGGTAAATGGTTCCGCCAACTCTGAATACCGCGAAATAAATCGGTAATACCAACTGGTAACACCAAGGAACCGGCGTATTTGTCGTACATTTTTGGATTTTGGGAATGTTGAAATGGCTGAAACTTTATCTGGATCCAGCTTTAACACCCCATCTCCTATTGATTGATAAATTGACACGTTTTAGCAACTTTAAGCAAAAGATCTATATGTTCTTCGAAGGTTTCACTGGTGATAAGGAGGTCGTCCAAGCGACACATCGTCTGGGGCGCGTTACACAAGCCGAATGGCATAACAGTAAACTGATACAAGGGCCTACCGGGGACGGTAAAGGCTGTCTTATCCCTTGAACCCTCGTCTAATGGGATTTGCAAGAAGGCGTCTTCCAAATCTAATGAAGATATATAGCATGTGTATTATTGAGACGCTGAACGTGTTGAGTTACCTACATCAATGGTGTGCTTCAGCAAACCACTTTTACCCAAACCCAATACAGCAGACGATGGGAATTGTTTAACAACCATATTTACTATTTCGTGCTGCTTCGTGGTTAGAATATGTTTTGGTAAAGAATTTATAGATGTTTCACTAACAGTCAATTCTGAAATCTTATTTACGTTACCGATTAAAGTTGCATTTGACTTTTTATTCGAAGAGCAAGATATTTGTAAGCCAAATAATCGCCAAAAATCGACAGCCAAGTATAGCTCTTGGCTAAGGTTTAGCGATAGATGTAAAATTACGCTACATGTTCTCCCAGCGAATACTATTGCCACTTTAATATATCTAATATGTTTACTTTGTTTCCGTTCGCGTCCTTAGTGATAACGGAAAATTATAAAATTTTGTGTAGGAACTCAAATATTGCTCACAACCTTTACTCAAAACGGATATATTCGCACCACTATCAAGCAATCCGAGATACGACCGTTCGCCCACAATTACCTCCGCATAAGGCCTACCATCCCCTTCATCCGAAATTATTGATTCAGCCATGTGTTTTTTAATTAATTTTTGCCCTTTCCTATAACGAGTGCTTCTTAATATAGTATTGGTTGATTTTTGCGAAAACTTTGAAGCTCATTTATTGATGGTATTTATTGTTTTGACTTGCGCTTTGATTGGAAATGGTAAAATTCGGGATCTACGTTGGTAGCCACATCCTCCCGTGGTATGCTGTTCGGTAGAATTGATCTAAGGGTAAAGTTCTGCGAATTTTGTCTGTGGTTCCAGGTTGGCGGAATTTGCCTGGGCGGATTATCCGGGACAATTTGCCTGAGCGAAAAGTTTTGTGCAATTTGTCTGGGGGTAGAAATGTTTAAGTATCTTACCCCCTCCGGCAGGTTTCCCGGATTCCGTTTGCACCTCATGCAATGTGGACATAATACTCCTAATATACCGCATCCACAACAAAATATGCGACTGGGCGGAATAGGGCAGTTTTTGTAAAAGTGGTCGTTTCGACCACAGTTCCAACAGTAGGGCTCTTTATTTTCCCATGGTACCGCTTGATACAAGTCTCTGTTCGGAGCGGATGAGATAACTGGGCTACGGTTTACTTGTAGTGCCGATATTTCACCATTATTATTCTTGATGTTAACTTGAGTAGCCATGTCCGTCGTTTGTGCATCAAATATTTGGGTAGAATGGCCATCACTATAACTAATTTCGTTGAAAAATCGTTGCCGTTGCTAAAATAATAGTTGTGGTAATATGCCTTTTCTATGCTATCTTCATACGCCACACATCGTCTTACTAACCCGTCTAAATTATCGATTTGGTCTTCCAGCACCCGTTCTTGTAACCCGGCACGCATGTTTGGATGTAAGACATACATAAGTTCTGCATCGGAGATGGGGCATTCGGCCTGCAAAGAAATGGCTACAATTTCTTGATAAAAATCTAAAAATTGTTCACCATGTTTTTGTCTCCGGTTATCTAGCTATCTTCGTACATCCAAATCAGATCGTCGATCTTGAAATCTTTCTTTTAAAATAGACCAACTAACATTTGGATGACGTTGCACGAAATCTAAATACCAATTAGAGGCGGTTCCTCTAAGGACATAGCTAACATCTCTTACAATCTCGTCTTCCTGGATACAATCAGCTTTGGCTTGAAATTCTACCATAAAGAGGAACTTTTTAATGTGAAGGCCGGTGGGTGATCCATCAAACTATATTTTCCATTTTGCCATAAGTTTTCTTGGCTGGTGATATTGTACCTGTTTATTTGATGAACTCGGTATAAGAGGATTTATAGAAGTAGGCAAGTAGGGCTGGCAATAAAAGATGGCGGTTTATGTCTGTGGATATTAAAGTTGACATTCGGAACAGATTCCGGTTAAAATCCGGCGGCGGGCTGTGAATTTAGTTGATCTGATACCCCTACATTACTTTCGGGCTGAAATTTTAACTGATGACTAGGTACAGGTGGATCATTGGTATTACCTGTGCTGTTAAAATATCCTTGAGGCAAATGAGATGTTCTGGACGGTTGATTATTTCCACTTTTAAGTTCAGAACTTCTACGTTCTATTCGAGAGTTAGTGGGTAATGAAGACGAGTCGTTATAATCCTAATCTTCCTCTTCTTGTTCATACACATTCAACTCAATGGTATTAAACTCATTTATCGAGTCATTTCCATTGGTTGTATTCGCTTAAATGTTGTCAACAAAATCAATTATCTGATCACACTTAGATAATGTTTCCGAAACTTCAGCGGCTGCTGTCTTAGAATAATTTAGTCGTTTTAATCGGTTCTGAACATGTATAAGTCTACTCTTCAGCCCAATCAATGAACCGTTTTGATCCTTTTCAATTTCATCTTGAATTGACTTTAATTTTAAGGAAATTTTAAATATTTCATTCTTAGGGTTTTTGCGAGCTACTACATGGGCTTGCGTCGGTATTAGTTGAGAACGGTTGATTTCTAATGCCAATCTTTCTTTTAAATTAGCTAGTTTGTTAACCACTGATTTTCCTTGAATGTCCCGAAGTGTACATTCCAGTTCAAACTCATCTACGTCCAGGTGTGCAACGTTCATATTTGGAAAGCTCTATTTAATAACGCTTCAAAAATAAATCGGAAAATCGAATTTTATAGCAGATCGAAAGTCATCAAAATGAATGACCCGATCAGCAATTACCTTCCAAAGCTTAATATAAACTAATAGGTACCTGAAAAAAAAACTTTAGGAACAGTTTATATAGGGACAAAAATAATGAGTTGAAACTTGATTATCCTATTTTGTGTTAATTTAAAATAATAGCAGAAATTTGTCTCCAATTAATTTAAATAGCGGTTCGTTTTAATTTTTCCACGGTGGTCTTGTTGTATAATCTTAGGGTAACATTTACTTTTGCTTGTTAATCTCATTGCTGCGTAATAAACGAAATGAAATTAATATTATAAATCATCTTTCGCATTGTTTTAAGAAAATGAAAAAATAATTATGAAATAAAATTTAGTTTAAAACAGAAATTACTCTTACTTAAGCTCAATTTATAATGTTTTTTTTTTTTTGTGTAAACGACTAAATGAAAAGATTCTTAAAAATGATTAATACAATATTTCTGTGATTTATATTTAGATTTATCGAGCTCTCTTATCAAACATTTCCAAGAATAATGTCTTGGGTGGCAATGAGAGAGGTTTCGACATTTGCCTACGCTACAAAATTCTAATTCACATTATAAAATATTATGTCTTATTAGGCTACGTGGTAGCGTGCGTCGTTGACTAAAAATCTTATATAGAATTTATAATTCACCGACTAACAGTGTTGATGTGGTTTTAATTTATGTACCTGATCGTGATGGACAAGCTCCAGCGCAACTAGATTTTGCAGTTTACCCCAATGCCAGTAATAATAGAACCATTAAAATCATATATGTACATAGATGCAATGATATTTCCGCTATTATGCCGAATATCATAATATACATCACGCTACTGTTGTGCGAAATATGTTCTTCAGTTTTACCCTCTTAACATTGCAGTCCGAGCATTTTTAGTGTATTGCACTGCGATAGCTATATTTCAAGATATAAATCTTGATATAAATCAAGAAGCCTTACAAGGGTCTACAGGGGTCTTAGGGATCATGTTAATAATACTGTCGTGACAATAATGCACGAGTTGGTAATGTTTATATCCTTCCATTTACACTCATCGGGAGCCGAAGATTTATGTCAAAATTATATAAAGATAATATGGCAGCAGTAAGAAAATTTGGACTTATTTATAACATTCTTCAAGATTTTCTACAGCCAAGTGATCGTTCTGACATTGTAGCTCGAGCATTTAGCCTTAAATAACGAAAAAATATCTTTGGAGCAGTTACAACATTTGAATATATAATTGAGCATTAAAAACGAGAGCTAACACATGCCAATTGTTTGTTTACATTAAGAACCGAACATAAGTTTAGAACGTGGAACAAGTTGATAGAATTATTTCTGCGGAGCTTCCGGACCATAATTTAAATCCCCGGACATAATTTTAGCCGTGTGGAATTCTAAACCCTTCGTATATTTACATGATTATTCCAAACTTCAAAATTTGCAGAACAACTTCCTACTACTAAGTCACGTATTCCTATTGATAAATTTTTTTTGTAGTACCATAAAATCCTTTTTTAAGTCTTAAACATGACTGTATACGGGGTTGGTATTCAAATTGACCAATTTTTGGTCAGTCGCATAATATGTAGTAATGTATCTATTCTTTCATTTGAAAGATGCGTAATCAATTTTCTTCTATGAAGACAAATTAGAAACAACATTACGTAATCATTCAGCAACATGTATAACCTTAGCCGTATTTTTCGAACTAGACGCTTCCGAAGATGTGGCCTACCAGAATTTGTATAAATATCTACCGAGTTTTTACTAAATACAAAACTAAAAATTGGTTAAAAGATCATCTAATTCTCATCACAAACAATTAACTATTGAAGGTATTATTTCTGCTTCTCCGAAAAACTATGAACTGTACCACTACGTTTGCTTATATTGTTAGCTAAGGGGTCAGAAGTTACGTCATTCGAATTGCTTAATTTCGGAACTAATTGTTCTTATTCCACATAGAAGATTTCGCTGAATGGCATAATTATTTATTAGAGGATTCACAATCATTTACCTTTTGATCAAATTTGACCCGGACTGGTCCATTTAAACCGCGCGCGTAAACCGAATCGGTAAGATCGGAGAAAAGTTTGTCTGGCGATTTTTACTATGTAAAAAAATTGAACAACGAGTTTGCTTGAAATTTTTTGACCACGTAGACTGCCATGTAGTGATGTTTAAAATCGATCTAACCAAATCTTTTTAACCTAATCTTTTAATTGATCAAAAAGTCAAACTGGTTAGCCAAAAAAGATTAGGTTCGATCGATTTTTTCAATTCGCTTTATTGTTCATTCATTCACTGGCTGATTTTCCCTATTTTATCCTATGCTCTCTCTACAGCTCAATAGCTTACTTACGAACGATTAGAAATCGCATCTTTATATTCTTCTCACTCACTCTCAGTCATTGCTTTAACCAGTGCAATGTTTGTTTTTGTGAAATGGGAATGTATAATTGCATGGGAATGAACAAAACGAACAAGATAAGAAAAATAGACAAGTGCAATAATATATCGGTCTGAAACAATATCTATAATTCTATACATAAAACATATAAAAGTGTTTGTGCTAAATAGAGGAAGATATCTGGGACATAAATTTTGGTCGTCTCATGAGTCGGTGAGGCGAGAATTACCGGATCGTAATGGTATTAGTTATTGTGTGTGTGTTCGAATGCTCTTTTATTATTCATGCTCTTCATGCTCTTTTTAGTTTTTCGTATAGTTATTTTGTGTTCTTTGTTGAGATTAGGGTTTCGTATTCGAATGAAATTTTTAAAGGGACGCAAAGATGACGATGTTAAAAAAAAAAAATCAATCGACTAAAATGCAAAATTATGTATTAAAATTTTATTAATTTCAATTAAAATTGTGTATAACCTGCAATTCGATATATTTAATTTAAAATTATTTATATTTACAAACCAAAATTTTCTTTTAAATTGATAATAAAGACGATGTAAAATAATCCATTTGAAAATCCCATATGATTTTGTTTACGTTCTATATGGCATTGGGAGAATGTATAAAATGCATGTAGTAGTTAGCAAGATAAACAGAAAATAAAGGAATAAGAAAATAGATTTTTAATAATAGGTACATATGTATGTTCAAAATATTATATTTTGTTGGTAAACAAGAGCAATTACATTTAAAAATTCAAATGGTTTATGTCATGTACTCGTACTTATAATTTTTTCTACCTTTTTTTATCTTGGATATTAGCTATATTAAAAACGGGCAAAAAAGATTTCGTAAAACATCATTATCAATTTCAAATACAGTTTGTTAAAAAAATTTGCGATTAATCTCGATTTGTTTAAATTTATCAAATTTTCAACAGAATTTTTTGATGCTTAAATATTAAAATTAATTAAATCAATCAAATATTGTGAAAGTACAGTTTACATTATGTATTTTGAATGTATTTGAGTGTATTTTTAGTACCTTTACGTAATGTAAACGATTCCATGACATTTGCTCGAAAAACATTTCCTCGAAAAACATTTTCTCGAAAAACATTTGCCCGAAAACATTTGCTCGATCAACAATTACTCGAACGTCATTTCTGGTAAAATTAATAATCGAAAAATTTTTCAAAAAAATCGCGCGATTTTTTTGAAGAATTTTTCGATTATTAATTTTACCAGAAAATGATTATTGAATATTAATTAAATGCTATTTTGTTTTTAACTTTTTTTAGATTTTTAATTAAATATTTAAATTTTTTTGGTTACTTTTATAATACAGTATTGTATGCAATTGCAGTAAATAATCGGTGATTTCCATAATTAAATATTTCTCAGCAACATTTTTGATTCTTTTATCTAAATCCCGATATTTTTTGTGTTTTGGAGGCATTGGAGTTCCAGCAAAAATTTGCTCGAGAACTATTTCATTTTTTGATTGTTCTAGTTGAATTTTTTCAAAAAAAAAATCAACAGATGGATGTTCACAACCAACTAACCGGGAAAATCCATTATGCCAACCTTCAACGCAGTTATTTGTTCGAGCAGAATCTTCTAGTGTTGCAGTATAAACATTCCACGATTCAATACAATACCTGGGATTGCGCCTACCAGTTTCATTTTTAGACCGCACATCAAATCTGCCGATATAATTATCCTCAAAATAATCCAATATTTCATTAGCTTCTTCTGGGATAACATTGATTTCAGTTAAAGATTGGAAAGCGTTAATAACATCGGCCGGCGGCACAAATGCAACTGATAAAATCATACGAATTTTATGAGCGAACACTGCATCCTGGTCATATTGAGCTTTTAAGCCTACCTGACATATTTTGCGATATAAACTCTGGCCTAAATGAAAAAAGCAAAATTTTTGTTGTGCATCTGGAAAAGATACGGAAACTGCGTTTATAATAGCTTGTTCAAAATCTGACATTAAATGCAATGGTTTTAAATAAACATTTAACAATTTTAACTGTTCGAATGCCCTTTTGTATGATTCAGTTAATTTGTTCGGTAATAAGACATACACTAATGGTAAAGATTGCTTTTCTTTTATCCCATGTATGGTAAAAAGTTGATTAAAAATTAACGGTACTGTTTTAAAAGTACCATCAACGAACCACATGTCAGATTGCGCCAAAAAGTGAAGATTTCGTTGGGTTGAGAATATCAAAATTCGAGTTTCGGTAGGCCCTGAATCATACAGCAAAAATGGATCACCCTGAAGACATTAAATTTTTCTTGTATAATTAAATCAATTAACGATTTTGGAATAACAGCATTTCCTTGTCTTTGTCTGTGAATTGTGCGCTGTATGGATGGAATAGACGGCATATGGACTCTTACTGGATTATTTATGGCAACAGTAGATTCAGCAGTAATATTATGTTGTGTATTACTATTTGTAGATATAGCTCTCTTTTTAATTTCAGTAAGGGTTTTTCTAACACCAACATTTGCTGAATTGCCAGCATGATTATGCTCTCCAACTTTCTTTATAATAACATCACCTTTGGTATTAATTCGTGCTTTACATCGATTTTTCCGATTATTCGTGCAAACCCAGTACGTAACATCATTATGCTGTTTATTTTTAATAAATACATAACCATCTACTAGGAAGCAAGGCTTATTTTTTGTTGTTTTTAAATTATCCATACTGGTCATCTACAAGGTTAGAAATTTTATTTTATTTTATTAAGTTTATTCTATTTTAAAGTTTGTATATTTATCCTTACCAACATTGTTTAATTTTTATATGTTTAAATAGTAAACATTATTGTTGAACTAATAAATATTTTGGTTGAATGACATTTCAATTGTTTTGGTTGAAAACATAGACTACTTATTTCAAGTTTTTTTTCGAGAAAATGTTTTTTGAGTAAATGTTCTTAGAGCAAATGTGGTTTTATTCATTTTAGAGAAAGTGTTTTTCGAGTAAATGTTTTTCGAGCACATAATTTTCGAGTAAATGCTTTTATAGAATATTTTTTCCGAGTAAGTGTCTGGGTACCAATGTAAACTGTACTTACACAATATTTGATTGATTTAATTAAGTTTTTAATAAAAAATTATTCTGATTTTGCAACACGAAACCTAAAAAATTAATAAACAAACATGTTAAGTTAAAACTAAAGAAACACATTTTTTTATTATACAATAATAGAACTTTACTAAAAGTAGAATATACAAAAAAAACTTACAACGAACAACACAGCATTGTTAATTCTCCTGCTTCATAGCAAGTGAAATATTCTCACACGTGAGCATAAGCATCAAAATGTTTTCCCGATTTCAACCGATTGGCTTATTTTTGATACTTACCGTCACAAAACGATACACTAATACAAACAACGAAAATGACAGAACACAATAACAAAATGTATCTTATACTCCTTGTACGTATACAAAATTCTCATGAGGCAGTGAGGAAATGTGGGACCAAAATTTATATACAGGAAGGTTTTTTTTAAAACCCAAACATAAGGAAATACTGTACTGTCAACTGTGTATTGTATACAATTTGACATTTTATGTTAACAAAATAATTATTTTGTTTTAAAATTTTAATTTTTTTGGTATTGAGTGCGAGTTTACGACCATTTTCTGAAGAAACATTTTCAGCAGATTCAATATATTTTAAATGGAAAACAAAAGAATTATGTTCGGAAGGGGAAATTTGTTTACAAAATGGACTACGTCGATTGGATGCCTGTTGAAAATTTTTCATCAGAAAATGGTCGTAAACTCGTAAATAATTCATATGGCGTAAATTTCTTCCTTATAGAAAATATAAGAAACTTATTAAATAATTTAAGGACAGTCAAGCCGTGACTTCATTTGAATTGAAAGCAGGTAATGCAACATCAACAATAATTGATAACCGATAAATTAGCTAATGCCTAATCTACATTTTAAAATTTAGTGTCGTTTCGGTTCATTATCAAAATATCAAAACATCACATTTTGATATTATGTATTTGATTATACGAAGAGAATGATGTGAATGATGGTGTTACGAATGTACTAGAAAGGAAATAGCATATTTACCAGATCGGGCAATTGCATTCCAAGAAATCTGACCGATTTTGAGAATAGTTTGGGAGGTGGGCCAAAGATTTGTTCATGTTAGTATTATATATACCTAGTTATAAATTTGTTCGTCTAAGTACCTACAAAATTAAATTATTTTTCCTCATCAATTTTCAAATGTTTGGAGAAATATCGAAAGAACTATTGAAATGAGGTGAGGTCAACCAATGCTGTGAGAGGGGCAGTCATCTAGTTTTGACAAATGACAAGGATTCATGAAAGCTATGGTATAGTGTAGAAACTAGATACACCAGGACATATTTTTTTGTAATTTCAATAAATGTAAGTTTGATATAAAACAGATTGCAGTATGTACTAATAAGCACTATTTGGTTTTCGATTCACACTTCGTATAAAGAGATGGGTAATTTGCCAGGCATTGCCAGTCTGCTTAATCGTTTTACTTATATTCGATTATGATGTATGATGAAATAAGAGAAAGGACAGTTGTGTATCCTAAAAAATAGATATTTCTACAAAATTTAAATTTTTTTAGTAAAATCTGTTTTATTTAATAAAATGAATGTTTTCGATCACCAAGTGGTCATCTTCAACTCTGAGTTGTAAATGAAATCTGAAGTTGACCACTTAGTGGACGGAAACGTTCATTTTTATTAAATAAAACAGATTTTATTAAGGAATTTAAAGTTTTGTCTTCGAATTTTATTTATTATTAATTGAATTTGTTGTGTGGTTTCGAGGAGGTACTGTTGATTAATTCACGAAATGATTTAAACACTTTAGTTATGAAAACCACGGGGACTCCACACTAAAAGAATTTGTATACATTAATTGGTTAAATAAATATATTGGTTTTATTTAAAAGTTATTGTTAATTTGTTTTGAATGGTTTGTGCTGCCGGTTTGAAAATTTCCTCTAGAAGTAAAAACCCTCGACTCCTGAGAAGTGAACGGAAAATCTTACGTATAACATTGAATTATCATTAACTTAGTTTTAATTAGTAAAAAAACGAACGAATTTTTTAAATAATGTTCAAAGTTTAACATGTCGTATCAGTTGAAGACCGAATTTTGTGTCAACTGATTACTTCTTTCAAAGTTTTTGCTGTAATAAAAAATCAAATGATCTAAGTAGTGAGGTTCAAGAAGCTGCAAATTGTAATTGTACCTCGGAGGCAACAATGATTTAGAGAATTTTTGCCTGGTTTCACTATTGAGTGATTTTTCTCACGAATGGATGTGTGCTTTTAAAACAGGTATAATAAAGGCACTTAATTTATAGCAAATTTTTAAAAGTTAGAACTACTGTATCCTGTTTAATTGTGTTTTCTGTCGCTATTATAAATATTAGCGGTAGTGCATGAAAATAAAAACCGTTTAGAATTTAGATTATATTAAGAGCTGCCATTTTGGTTTAAAAGGATTTTGTTTTTTAAATTGTGCGTTTCGAATCTTTTCTGTTACAAGTGATTATTTTGTTGTTAATTCGTGATAGATTTGTGAACGATATTTTTATTAATGTTTAGTGAAAAAACAATTTAGTTATTTTCTTACTTATTAGATTATTGAGCCGGTATGTTTTTAATTTTATGTATAAATTACTCTGTAATAACCATTAATACTCTGTAATAACCAGTAATACTCTGTAATAACCAGTAATACTCCGTGACGTAAAAAATGGCTACATCACGAAAGAGAAGTGATATTTGGCTTTATTTCTCTGCTGTCGATGATAACAAAGCCAAGTGTGATATGTGTAAAACTATCATATCGTATAAGGGAGGGG
Organism: Tipula vernalis; assembly: GCA_958295665.1. NCBI lineage: Eukaryota > Metazoa > Arthropoda > Insecta > Diptera > Tipulidae > Tipula > Tipula vernalis. The sequence continues at coordinate 187,567,061 of OY282558.1, forward strand.
CGATTTCAAATCTAAAGCGCCATGTAAACAGCAAACATCCTACGGTATTACCCAGCACTTCGAAATCAGCACGGCCTGCTAGTAGTAACGTTGTAGCGACTGCTGAAGCTGGAACACTCGATGTTACACTGACAACGAACTTAAACTCCAGCGTCATAAGTTCGTCTTCCTCTACTGGCGTGAACCCCTCAGTACCTGTACTTGGAGGATATTCGGAGCCATCCTCACAACAAACAATAGGAGCTCGACCAAGTTCTTCTTTATGGCTAGAACAAGCGACACTGCCTAATTTTATTAGACCAGCATCCGTTGCCAAGCAAAGAAGAATTAACACGATTCTCTGGAAATTCATCGTTCAAGATTTGCAACCTTTATCGATAGTTACTAATAAAGGTTTCATACAATATACAAAAGCTCTTGATCCCACGTATCAATTGCCATCAAGGACAATGGTTACACAAACTTTATTGCCACAAGCTTATGAGCAATGCTTGGCAAATGTTAGTGTGTTCATAAAAGAGGCAGAAAGTATTTCCGTAACGACGGATATATGGACTTCTATAAATACTAAGAGCTACATGGCGGTTACCGGCCTTTTATTACCAAAGACTGGCAAATGGCTAGTGTACTCTTAGACTGTATGGACATATCTTCGTCAAAACACACAGCCGAAAATTTAAAAGAACATTTAAGCAAAAGTTTTTTAAATTTCGCAATCGAAAAAAAAGTTAACGCAATTGTAACAGACAACGCTGCCAATATGTCAGCTGCTGTAAAGTCTATGATTATATATGAGCATCTGAGATGTTTCACACATACTTTAAATTTAGTGGTTCAAGACGGACTCAAAGAAATTGAAATTATTCAAAAAAAAAGTGAAGTGTTGTCGAATATTTTCATAGGAGTACTTTGGCAACAGAAAAATTAATGAGTATGCAAAATCGAATGAGTGGAACCACCAATCCATTAAAGCTAATAAATGACGTTGTCACAAGGTGAATTCTACGTTTCATATGTTTGAAAGGTAAAGTTACGCAAATTTTGTTTAACAATATTTAAAAATCATAATTTAAATTTCAGATTTTGCCAACTACAAGAACCGATCGAGGCATCAGTAGCGTTGCTTCATAGTTCAGTAGTGATGCTTTCAGCATCTGAAATGGAAGCTTTGAGGGAATTTTGTATAATTTTAAAACCCTTCGATAGTTTGACGACCGAGTTAAGCGCCGAAAAATTTGTAACCGTGTCTAAAGTTATTGTAACATTAGAAGGCCTAAAAGAATACCTAATAAAAAGTATTAAAAACACTATATTTTGGACCAGTGGTGCGAAATTGTTGGCCAAATTAATTGAAAAGGTAGATGATCGGTTTCAAAATGTGGAACGAAATTACTTTTTTCAGTTATCTACATATTTAGATCCAAGGTTCAAAAATAGAGCGATGTCTGAGTCTACCGTAAATCAGGTAAAAGATCGTTTAATACGATTAATGAGCGACATTATTCAAAAGGAACAACAAATCGTGACATCTGCAGAAAATCAAGAATATCAAAGTAACGAAGCAGACATGACAAATCCTATTTGGTGTCACTTTGACGCTCAGTGTCCTGCCACAATCACCTCCAACCCAACCAGTCAAGCATTAATAGAACTGCGCCAATACAATGAAGAGCTATTGTTATCCAGGAAAGAGGACTCTTTGTTATGGTGTCAAAGCCGGCAGTTGATTTACCCTCGGCTTGCTCGATTAGCAAAACGGTTTTTGGGAATTCCCGCGTCATCGGTTCCTTCCGAACGAGTATTTTCAAAAACCGGCCTAATTTTAAATGAAAGAAGAAACCGATTAACGTCAAAAAATTTACTTAAAATTGTGTTTTTAAATGGAAACATTAATTTTATGTAAATTTACTTTTTAATTTATAATTTTTATCATTTTATTTATCGAATTGCATAAAACTCAACGACACAAAGTCGCCATTGTAGTCTTCTGGTTTTCGTGAATCTTTAACGATACCATAATATTTAAATTATCAAGATTGTTTGTTGAAATGGTCTGAACTATATATAAATAAAATTTTTCGAAAAGTTTATGAAACTCGACTTGTGTTGTTCCATTTGCGGCTATTCATAAGTATGTAAATAAATAGGATTTTGTATTTTGTTATTATTATTCAATTTTATTTTTAAACATGTGATACACATTTGGAATTTAATTCAGTTTACCTTAGGATATTTTCATATAAACAATAAAAACATATGATTTTGTTAATTATCAATAAAAAAGTTTATTTTTTGTTAAAATAGAAATTTATGTACTATAATTTATATAATTAAAAAAAAAAATGAAATGCAATATGTAATTTTTATTAAAAATTATACAAAAAAAAAACGTATTTATTTTATTTTCTTAAAAAAAGGTTGTCAATACATATCGCTAAATAAATGGTAAATATGTATACAATTTTTATTATGTATGTACATATGTACAATTGTACAATACTATACAAAAAAATAATCTGATTTACAAGGTCTTTTCTATTTCTTTCTCATGTTTCATTCTTTCCGTTCAATTCAATTCAATACTTATTTGATTAAAAAGGAACAGGTTAAAAGATTAGTTTAAAATAACCTGGTTAAAGAGCAAAAAGATCGAATCGTTCTTGGTTAGCAAATTAACCAGTTTTAAACATCACTACTGCCATGTGACCAAGTTATTCAAAAATATAGACAATACCTTGTGGACATCTCTGTGATCGGAGATACAATTTTTAAAACAAATAAAATTATTAAAAATTCTAAATTCTGTGAAGTATAGTATAGTTCATCACAATTGAATAAGATTGACCACAGAGGCTGGCATATGGCCAGGTTATCCAAAAATATAGGCAAGACCTTGTGGACAACTCTGCGATCGGAGATACAGCAATTTTTAAATAATGGAAAATTATTAAAAACTCCAAAAACTGTGAAATATATTATAGTTCATCATAATTGGATCGGCTTGGTGACATTAACCGCTATATGGCTTAGCTATTCTAAGAAATGTGCGGGGCCTTCGGGACATTTCTAGGATCGGCGCTAAATAATTATTTAAACCATCAAAAATCAGTCAACTTTTAAATTATCTGAAATATAGTAATTTTCAACACAATTGGATGCTTTTGGTTAACGATATAAACAGATGGTCCAGCTATCTGAAAACGATGAAAAGAACCTAGTTCCTGATGAAAAGAATCTGTTTGGTGGTACGAAAAATCCAAAATTACAAAAAATTTAAATTTTCATATAATTTAAATTCCAATTGGAAAATAGCTAATTTAACAGTGTAATTTTTTGTTATTTTTTTTTTAGCATAAACTTCATACTCATTACCTGAGGTACATAAAAATAAACATACAGTACCAAATCTCAACAAACGGTTGGTCTTCAAATGTTTACAGGCAAAATGTTGATTTTACAGACACTCAATGTTCCTAAGTGTCATTAATTAAAATATAAAATGAAAAAATTATCAGAAATATTCATTTTCGGCTATATACATATGGGCCTATAGTTACACATATGATTTCTATTTAATTCGAATCCATTGTTTAGAAATATTTGCTTTGATCAAATCAGTTTTTTCAATAATTAAAAAAAAAACTGGGATGGGATGGAAATAGTATTGCCTGATGTACGTTTTTAATTTTCCTGGCATGAAATCCTGGGATAACTGCACACACTTGAGCGAAGCCCCTTGTATTTAAAAAAAAAAAAAAATTACCACATCATTTTTCTCCGTCAAGTTCTTCCATTGAAAAATAACCAAAATACTTTGTACCGACCGTTTTCAGGTAACTTTATCATAAAAATAAAACAATTATATTAACACTAACAATACGCACTTGCGCCGCCCAAAATATAAAACTTTGAAAGCTTTTCAATTAAATTTTCTCATATGATTTTGCATTAAAAATATTAAATCGCAAAATTGAACACCCGAAAGTAAATCGATAAATAACCGTACATCGTATATGTATAACTTTCAAAATCATTTTTGTTGGCTAATGGGTTTCAATGAATTGTTAATTTGAATATTGTGTTTATATTACGAATATGGCTTTATCAGTATTATGTGAATGAGTAGTAACCTGAGGTTTTTATTTGGCAAACAGCACAATAACAGTCTTGCTACTTACCTATAATATATCTACCACAATCATAACATTTTTAAGGATGAAATCTTATTAAACGACACTACATACTGAATTAATGTTTGTGCATGTAAAATTTATACTCCAGTTCCAAAGAGTACAAACTTTAAACACTTTTTTATTTGTTTCATTTTAGAACAAAAAAAGAAGCAACTTTCTAATTACTTTATGAATTTTTAAGCACAGTTTTAATGATTTTTCATTCTCTTTTGGTTTTTATCGCTTATAACAAAATGTTTACATAACCACCATCATGTTCTTTATGCTCATTACTTTTGAATAAATAACATTGTGTAAAAAAAAAATTGTTTTGAAAACAAACCAATGGAAAGTCTAGTTTATTCATGAATTACCAACGCTGTTTTGTGCAGCTATTTTTTTATGAGCTTATTATGTTTGTGGCTATTATGCATGAGTAGACGCATGCCGTGAGACGAAACATGAATAAGTAATCAATCAACAGAATGTCGATATTTGTACGTACATAGTGTGTTGCCTGCTTTTATTCATTTGTACATTATATTATATCAAGATTTAGGCTCATGCTGTTTTCTTTATACATAACATACATATAACCAAAAAACATTTTAAATTTTCGATTTTTTTTTTTTTTTTTTAATACCAACACACACTAATTTCATTTCTAATACAATATAATATTATAGTACATTCTGATTTATTGTATATACGTTACCCGTCGTATGCTTTCCTTTCAAGAAAATGAAAATTTATATTTTTTTATATCAAAAACATACACAACATATAAATTAGCATTTAATACGAGTATGTATGTGAATGTTTCTAAAGAATAAACCGTAAGTACGAGGATAATAAATTTTCAGTATTAGGAAATGTATGAACGATACGAGTAAAAAGAAAACTTTTAAAAAAAAAGTGTCACACTTTTATTCAATTTTTTGAAAGGAAAATAAATTTTTCAAAATCCGCGTACAGCACATAAAAGTTAAAAACGGAAAAGGATGTGAAGTTTTCATTATAAATTATATTCCTATAAATGGTGAACTATTCAACATAAGAGATAACGTTATAATAAAAACTTGTTACCACAAACCAAACTGTAGACTTTATTAAATATGATATATAAAAGCGTTTACCGTCTTTGTTCTAAACTTGTATTTAGGGCATGTTTATTAAAAAAGTACAAGGTACTTTTTTAATAAACATGGCCTAAATACAAGTTTAGAACAAAGACAGTAAACCCTTTAGAACAATAGGTTCATCTAATATTCCATAATCTCAACTGCTTCTGTTCGTTAGCAAAAGACCAGTTTGAACTTTATAAGGGTGTCCCAAAATTAACGCAAGATTTGAATTTGTCGCCATTTGAGCAGTAAATTGTTGGCAACCCTGAAAAAAATAATTTAACAGCTGTGAGTTTAGGGTTAGTAAAAATAAAGTGTTACACTATACAGCAACGTGTTTTCATTATTGAACAATATCTCAAAAATAATGAAAGTTTGGCGGTCACAGTTCGAAAATTTCATACAAAATATTTATTTATTTATTTATTTCTCATAACCTTACAAATACAAATTTATGAAATATTTAAAATAATGATAGAAAAATTAAGGTTAAGAAGATAGGTTATTCTTTGCCAAAAGGCATTGGCGAATAATCTCTCCAATAAAGTTAATATCAAATAAAATATAAACTATCAAAAAAACACAAAATATAAATTTTATTTTATTTTATAAACATAAAGCCAATATCTTTATTTTCAAACAACCAATCCTTAATTAAATTCATAATTTTTCTATTTTTTAACTGTGCGCGTAATAGTTGAAGTAAGCGATTTAAAAATGTGGGGGCCGAAACAAAGAAGAACTTGCGATAAGCTTCACTGATAAATCCAGGAACAGAAACGAAGTTTCTGTAATTATTACGAATGTCGTAAACAGTACTTAATCCCAGAATTCGGTGCCCACTTCTAGCGAAAAATAATTTTAAAACTTTAAATATATATAGGTGTGGCAAAGGTAAAATTTAAGCAATAAAAATTGGCCAAGAACGATAGTGACCACTCTTAAAAAACATAACACGAACAATGTTTTTTTGCAAAATGTATAAAGGTTCCAATGTATTCATATAAACCCCACCCCAACATGGTAATCCATAGGAAAGGCTAGATTCAAAACATGCATGATAAAAATTTAATAAAACAGCGGATGGTCAAAACTGACGCAGTAAATACATGGCACGTAAAGAAAAATTTAATTGCCCTTAACCTTTTGAAAATGAATTTTCCAATTTAAACTAGCATCCAGATGCAAACCTAGATACTTAAAATTATAGACAGGTTCAATTTGTATGCAAAGATTGCTACAATTCACTAAATTACAATTCCTCATATGGCAAACAATCTCTGGAACATAACTCGAATATGGATCGCCAGCCAATCCAAAAAACTTAATTTTAGTTTTCTCACTTCACATTATGGAATTATCATCAAACCAAGATTGCAATGTATTCATATGAGAATTAATATGGTTGGATATTTCAGAAGTAGTAGAACCATAACAGCTCAGTGCCATGTCATCAGCAAAATAATACAGGACCGAGGACCGAACCTTGTGGAACTCCAAAGTCTTCCTTAAACGGCATGCTAAATGAATTATCAATTTTTACTTTAAAAAACCTGTTACGACGATATTTAAACCATACAAACGGCACACCTCTAAAACCACACTTGTAAAGTTTCCGTAAAAGTAAATTGTGATCTACCATTTGAAAAGCCCTCTTAATATCAATAAAAACAGCATCAACACACTTTTTCCCATTTAAAATAATATGAACCTCATTCAAAAAATCAATTAAAGCTGACTCAGTATTTTGACTATTATTTAAAATATTGTATTTAGAAAAGAAGGCATCAACCCGAAATTTTAACGCCTTTTCCAGAATTTTCATAATAATGGGCTGTAAAGATATAGAGCGATAATTATCCTTAAACAGTTTATCATCCGTTTTAAATAACGGAATTATAACTGCGGTTTTCAAACAATCAGGAACACTGCCATTCAAAAAACTTTGACTGACAAAATGTACCAAAATTGCCGTTATAATTTCTGTGTTAGCTTTTAGCATATTGGGACTTATACCAAGGATATCTATATTATTACTAGATTTTAAACCATTAATTATACCAACAATTTCATTAACGTCCACAGATTAATAAAAAAACTACGGGCCAGGTCACGCTCAACTCGCAAAAGTATTATGTGAAAACCTATCCATTGAAAATCATTTAAAGCCTTTTCGATGGGCCTGAGAAACCAATGCAGATAGACAGCTGCCGTTCGCTCAGTATTTAAATTGTGTTACATCTTTGGTTTATAAAGTTAGTTATAAAGTTATTCCAATTGGGTTTGGAGGACGAACCTTACCGACATTAATTGTTTAAATAAAAATTGAAATTTATAATTTATTTGTTGATAAAGAAAAATACAAACGACTAAATTTCAGTATAGCCATGTCTCGGTGAGATTGGGCAAAGTACAGTTATTTTAAATTAATCATCTAAATCCTGTACTCTTTAAAATCATAACAGCTGGAATCACGGTTGCATGTCTTCCTGCGGCTTCTTCTATATTATTCGAATCTGTATACCACTTTTATAGTTTTTGTTTCCTGCACTCTCCTCATAACCAAACTCAGCAACAGAACGAGCAATATAGAAATATTTCTGAAGCTCTTTATTTGTGGGATGCTTCTTACACATTTTACTAATTTTCTTTTTATTAGCACTTAAATTTATCAAATGGAACGAGGTCCAGGGTTTCAGTTTATGTTTAGACTTATGTTGAATGACATTAGCAAAACATGAATCAGATATGGAGTTAACCAAAGAAAAAAATTGTGACAAAATGACAACCGGATCACTGTCATCGATTAAACTAGAAAAATCAAACGAAAAGATTTTAGTAGAAAGCGGACACAGCATTTTTTCTTAAGACACTATCAGTGCCATTTATTTCTAACACTACATTGATTAAATGATGATCCGATAACAGTAAATTATATAAGGATGCAGAAACACTACAAGAATAATCAATACGAACAAAACAAAGTTCAATACATGTCGAAGACTGGTTTGTTATTCTAGTAGGTTTATTAATTAACGAATGTAGGCCATTTATAAGCACACAAATTTAAACTAGAACGAATTGCAAACGATATACACAAATAAAAACATACTCGTAGTTCACGTTATTAATAAATAACGATAATCTAATTACGACCGCCGAATTTAATGAAACTGATTCACAAGAACAATTTAGTCTGCTATTATAAAAAACACATGCAACACTCGCCCTATAATTATTATTGCAACACCAAAAATTCGTATAATTAGGGATAAGATCATTAAAAGCATATGAATTAGAAATAAATTTATCAAAATTGTCACGTAAACTACGAATATTCTGATGAAAAATTGTGAAATTAAAGGTGTAGCTTGAATTCATTAAAGTGATAACCATAAACTATCCGAAATGTTCTAGCTATTACATAACATCACAATATGTATAATGAAAATTACTGAAGTTAATATTCCAACCAAAAATGATGGTCGTTACAATAAAAAAATGTACTCTAAAAAATAATACAACCCTGAGGGTAAAAATGACAAAAAATAAACAAAACGTCAAAAACACCAAAATAATAATATTAATAAAATAAAAATCTAAACAATATAAAATGTTGATGAACAACACAAAAATAAGAATAGATTTCACTATTTAACATTAATAATTGAAACTTCTATAATCTAGAAAAGAACAAAAAAATAATATTAAAAGCTTAATAAAACTACTTGCTAAGCCTACGGCTTCAAAAATTGTATTATCTCTATACCAGCAATACTTCCATTTGTTGTCAAATTTAAATTTTTGGCACTCGTTGAATAGTCTCATTTAACTAATTCACGAATAAAAACATTATTTCTTTCAGATAAGCCCAAATCAGTTGGGTTAATAGATTTCTTCTTTCTTTTAAACTATAATAATTTATTTTTTAGATCAGCTGGCTTATGTTTATACAACAATTAAATTTTTCTCCGGTTTTGTAATCATTTTACTGCATTCAATAATACCATCAAGAGTAACGACGAATTCAATATTTTTGAACACGCTATCGATTTGACTGGATAAATTTGATGTAACGGGTAACCCAGTTATTATAATCGAACTGTCATTATTTCTATTTACACCATTATTAATGCTAAGATCACGCAATTTGGTTTTCTGCTTCCAGTTTATTGATCCTACCGGATGATCATCAATAATTTGTTAAAATTGCTTTTGAGTTTCATCATATTTATTAGCCAAAAATGTTTGCGATTTATGTACTTCGAGCACAACTGTATAATAAGTTTATCTAACGCAGATTTAATCCCATTCATGTCAGATACACCGCAAGAAGTCAGAGAAGTAAATTTAAGTTCAAAGTCGATAAACTGATCAGCTTTCTTAGTAAAATCACAGCACAAATTTTTACATTCCACGCAACTATACCAAGTGGAAACGGAGGCTAAAATCACTAAATTAGCACCAAACCGCTTCTTACTACACTACCAGAATGAAACAGACCATCACAGTTATCACATCTCAAATAATCTCTACACTGACCAAAATCTTTACTACATATGTATATTACACAATAGGTTTGTAGCTGAATTGTCTTTACCGCGTTTTATATAAGGCATTATAAAAAAAAACTTTTTATTTTGAAAACAGTCATTATTACAATAAAACATTAATCAATGATTGCACTGTACTGTTATACAACAATAACACAACAAATCAAGTTTTTCACAAAATTCCACTAGTTAGAAAAATAACAATTTATTAATGTTTTATATAAAATTATAATTAATCAATTGCACCAATGAAAAATTAAACCAAAAATTGTATTTTTATTTTGTATTAATTTAACATTTTTATGTCTTTTCGGCGTGAAATCACAACTGAGAAATGATATGGTCGGAATAGTGTTTTAACTTTGTCAACTGTGAAGATAATTTCAGGGAGACTCTATCAGTTGGAGACGCTAAAAAGACTGGTCGTCCAAAAACAAGCCGTTCAAATTTCAATATCGAAGCAGTACGTGAGAGTGTTGGTGAAAATCCCAGAAAATCAATTCGGTGTCGTGGACAAGAATTGGAAATTTCAAGAAGCTCTCTACAGCGTATAGCGTATTAGCATTTCTACGAAAAAAACAATTAATTTAAAATTATTGAAAATGGGTTACTGAATGATTTCAAAATATTTTTTATTGTAATTAAAACAAAATAAGAAAAATTCCTTGTGTAATTGAGTAAATTCAAATAGAATTTTATTGAAATATTGATGTTGTTTGCATAGGAAATTGGATTTTGGAATTTATAACTTTTGGTGAATACAAAACTACACTAGGCCATTTGTACGCAAAGGCCACTATGATTTTGTAGTAGACCGTTATGTTTCATACGTTAATGCTAACTGTTAGAATTCTAAGTCGGGGATAAGGTATTCAAATATTGAAAATTGCAAGTTATTGGATGTTGTATAGGAATTTCGAACTTCTGGTAAATTTAGTCAAGAATAACCTTATTAAAAAATGAAACATGAAATTAGGGAGATTCATCGATGAATTGCGAAACACTACCAAGCTTTTATAAAATAATATAGATCTAGAACCTCATATGCAGTCGAAAAAAAAGGATTCATTTTAAACCAGTAACCTCACAATCAACAACAGTAAGATAGTGTTGTTAAGATATAATGACAAAGAAGATCCACACAATGCATGAAACATAATGGCCTACTTCAAAATCATAGTGTCTTTTGCGTACAAATGGCTTAGTGTACTTTAGTATTCACCAGAATTTCCAAATTCCAGATCAGCTGAACAGAGGCGGCGATTGCTCCTTTGAAATGTCTTATCTCGCAAGAACGGAGACGGTGGGCCGAGACAAAGAAAAAGGCAGGAGAATGTGGTCGGTCGATGCTTGCGTCGGTAACTCTGAATGAGGATGATCGTTGAGGCCCACACCTCATAGGATGGGAGCAGGAGGTATCCACCAAATATCGGTGGGTACCTCTTATCCTCCATCGCTGAAGTGTGCTGTGTCTAGACAGAACTGGTTTAAGATGTCTGGTGACGCAAGTGAGTGATTGTGCCGTCCGTGTCGTCCCAGGCACGAGGGCAGCTATGAAAGGAAGCGTCGAAGCACAGAACGGGTAGCTTGGGAGCAAGGGCTTCGACAAATACCTGCTGTGTACCTCTAGTCGACCCTTACTGTCCATCCTACCAGTCCGACACAGGAATGGTGCATTGACCGAGTTTCCATGTCGGGAAGCAAAGCTGTGACATGCCAGACCAGAAAATGAATTCTGAAGTCTGGAATCTGCTTTGGGCCCTACCAAGACGTGTTTGCAGTGGCCGCTTTGGGACCAATCCCGGACTGGACAGTGGCCGAAGAAAGTCGACGTGAGTCTCGCCTTTCTCGTGAGGGAGTGGGACAGTCGAAGTGGACACAACTGTGTCCCAGTGACATGGAAAGTTATACGGCGGCAGTCGAAATGAGTCTCGACTGTGGCCGAATAAAAGGCGGTTTGGAGTGCGGTTGGGTATGGCTGGGTGGTCTCTATTCCGTGCGAAAAAAATTTATTGAATCTAAAAAAAATGAAAAAAATTAACCCGAAAAAAATTAACCAAAATGAATGTAAAATAAAAAAACTGGTGGTGAACAATTTACATATTTTTTTAAAAAGTGAAGTTTTGCTGCGACGAACATTATGACGGCGATAATGTTGTTGCCGCTGCAGCTAGCTAGTCCCGTTGTCTGCTGCTGCTGCCCATAGTGGTGAAGAATGGTGTCGGTGCTGTCGACTTGGTGGTCATTGACCACCTTGGTGTTCTTGATCATATTCATGCGATGATACCTATGTTGTTGTTCGTCGTGTTACTAGTGGTCAAGATAATGACGGTGATTTTACTACGCCGGTTGGTGTAACGGCGGTGGTGATGTTGGTGTGCACGAGCACTCTTCTTATGTGTGCACGTGTTTTAATGTTTGTGGTGGGACTTCAATTTATTTGTGTTTAAGTACGTGTTTGTAAAGATACCAAAAAAAAAAAACAAAATAAAAAAATATTTATTTTTATATACGTTGCACATGTTTTTATATTCATTGGTTTTTTACCTACCTTTTGCCTGGTACGAAATATCGTACCAAGAATGCCGTAAACACGGCCTTCCTTGGTCATTAAATTTAGAATAATTTATTTATTCTAATTTATAAATTATTTTGTTTTCAATACAAATTTATTATTATTAATTAATAAAATTAAATTATTTTTATAGAATTTTGTTTGTTACAAAATTAATTTAAGTTACCCAATTTTGTTTTATTTTATTTATCACTACCACACGTAATAAAATATGGCCGGCGGCCAACACATAAAGCGACGTGTTGAAGAGCGACGTGTTGTCGCGTTGATATCCGAGGCGCGACTGATTAAAAAGAAATTTAATTTTCTGTATTTTGTTTTGTTTGTGTTTTGTTTTATCGTATAGTTGGTATTATTTGCTAAATGAATAGGTGTGTTTATTTGCCAATGAAAACGGTGTTGTTTTTTGTTGTGTGCGGACGAATTAATTGTGGTAAGGTGCCACAGTGGCTTTTGCATCCAAATGGCCTAATGTAGTTTAGAGTTCACCTGAAGTTCTATTTGAAACGCATAGTTTTTGAAATATAGTATACGGTTTTTCCGGATTACTAGCAGATAATTATTTTTTTAATTTACCTAAATATTTTCATAATGTACAAATATGTCTTCCTTGTTTTTAATTATGAAATAATACTTATACGAATTTTAAATAGTTAATAAAATTTACAAAGTTTCAGTAAAAACCTCCAAACTTTACATAGGCGTGTGAAATTTTTTTTAAAAATTTACTATCTACAAATGACGTTACTTAGTAAAAAAAATAGTAAAAACTTCCATGGCATAGCAAAAGCTGGCTGTTTCAAATAAAACATCCAATATATTTAGAGATTACATTTTCCTGAGAAATTTCATTTCGCAAGAAACCGAGAATTTTGTTTACCGACGAATTTCATTTCTCGAGAATTCTAGAGTTTTGAAATTTTTTCTCGAGTAATCTCGGGAAATCTCGAGAAGTTTTATATTTTTCAAATTACCCAAATTTTATCAAAAAAAAATAATTCTATTGCATTGATTTATTTCAAGCTTCTTGACGATAAAATATTTCATTAATTTTGAGTTGAAGTACAGGCCGAAGAGTAAACAGAGCAGTTAATAAGGTCACAATTTTTCGAAATCCACAAAAATTACAAAATTATGATCCAACGGCCTCTCTATTGTCTCTCAGGGCCGGCCATAAGTGGTTTTGGCAAATGTGAGACACCCGTGTCCCCTGACTGATGGAGCCTCGAGTAATTTAACAAGCCAACGTAAAAAAATCGACATCAGGATATATTCAGCAAAATATAGTCAATTTTAAGTTTTCCTTCAAATTTAGAGTCGACTAAACCTGAACTTCAAAGATAAATAATTCCTTAATCCAATGATGTCAGATTATGGTTTCATCGGACTTTTATTTTTTAAATTTTGGTAAAAAATAAATTGAGGTTTTATTACTTTAACGGATGTTACTTTAACGTGTAGTATGCAAATAACCGATTTTTGATTATTTTTCTTTAAATTAACCGATTAATCGAGATTTGTGAGTTTTTTTTTTTTTTTTGACGTCTGTTTAAGCATACCTCTGATCAAATTTGACGCGCACCGGTCTATTTAAACCGCACGCTTAAACCGAATCGGTAAATTTTTTTTTTCCAAATTAGTACAACCTTGTACCGACATACGTGTGACGTTTGAGCAGCATACGTCCATTAGAGTGAGTTTGACGACCGATTTGGTTACGACGCGAAAAGTTTGTCAAAAAAAAAATTGAACAACGAGTTTGAACGAAACAGGAATACATCACAGGGAGCCAAATCTGGCGAGTACTGTGGCAGAGCGATGACTTTTTTTCGTGTTTAGTCACAATCTGGTTGGTGACGGCGCATTATCGTGGTGAAAAATCCATCCAATTGTTTGACCACAAATCCGGCCATTTACGACGAATTGCTTCACGTAGACGCATCAAAACGGCCAAGTAGTATGCTTTATTCACCGTTTGACCCTTTGAAACAAATTCATGGTGAACCACACCACTGTAATCGAAGAAAACTATGAGCATTATTTTGATTTTCGACTGACTTTGACGTGATTTTTTCGGTGTTGGCTCATTTTTAAAGTCCCATTGGCTAGATGGTTGGGCAGTTTCGGCGTCATATTAATAAACCCACGTCTCGTCACCAGTAATAATAATAGCTGTAATTCCATTGGACAAGTGTAGTTCATCACAATTGCATAAGGTTGACCACGTAGACTGGCATATGGCAAAGTTATCCAAAAATATAGGCAAGACCTTGTGGACATCTCTGCGATCGGAGATACAGCAATTTTTAAATAATGGAAAATTATTAAAAATTCCAAAACTGAGAAATATATTATAGTTCAACATAATTGGATCGGCTTGGTGACTATTCTAAGAAATGTGCGGGGCCTTCGGGACATTTTTAGGATCGGCGCTAAATAATTTTTTAAACCCTCGAAAATCAGTCAACTTTCAAATTATCTAAAATATAGTAGTGTTCAACACAATTGGATGCTTTTGGTTAACGGTATAAACAGATGGTCCAGCTATCTGAAAACGATGAAAAGATTCTAGTTCCTGATGAAAAGAATCTGTTTGGTGGTACGAAAAATCCAAAATTACAAAAAATTTAAATTTTCATATAATTTAAATTCCAATTGGAAAATAGCTAATTTAACAGTGTAATTTTTTGTTATTTTTTTTAGCATAAACTTCACACTCATTCTATCAGGTATGTGTGTACCATGTAGATCGCCTTCGGTTTGTTGTGTGTACAGGCGAATGTGTTGTTTTGATATACACTGTCTTCCATATTAAAGTGCACAGTCATCATATTCGTAAATATGAGTAAATAAAGACAAAGCAAGTTCAATTTCAATCAAAAAAACTTTATTTAATAAATCATTATATAATACAGAATTAATAATAATAAACGTAATTATTCATTGATTTCATTTTGTATTTAATTTTATCTTTTTATCTAAAGGACCTCCGAATTCACTGCGTCAAAATAAAGTGCACAACACTTCAAATCGGTAAAAATTAAAATAAAAAACAGTAATTATTATTATTATACACCAGATTAATATGGAATATGATCGCCCTTTTTGTTAATAATCATTTCCAGTCGTTTCGGGATACTTTTCACCAAATTCAATAAAATCTTTGAGGGTATGGCATCCCACTCCTCCTGAAGGCGATTCCAAAACTCTGCCTTGTTTGACCGATCTTCAAAAGGAATTCTGGCATCCAAAACGGTCCACAGATTCTCAATCGGGTTAATGTCCGGCGATTGAGCTGGCCAATCCAACAGTTCAATGTTATTTTCAGTGAAGTATTCCTTAGCAATTCGAGATGTGTGTTTGGGATCGTTGTCCTGCATCAAAATGTAACGCCGGGTGTGCATTTTTTGAAGGGAAGGGCGAAGATTTTCCTTTAAAATATTCACATAATCTGCCCCCGAGAGTTTATCGTCGATTTTGACGAGTTTTCCAACGCCCATAGCACAGAATGCACCCCATACCATAATGTTACCTCTGCCATGCTTTACTGTTGGTTGAGTAAATTTCGAATCAAGACGCTGAGAAGGCTTGCACCACACTCTTTGGGCCCGTTTCATATTTCGAATCTCAAATTTTGATTCGTCGGTCCAAACAACACCACTCCAAAATTCTACCGGTTTGTGAACATACTTCTTGGCGAATGCAAGCCTTTTTTGAATATTTTGTTTGCGCAACATTGGTTTCTTTTTGCATAAATAGTTGTTTAATCCCAAGGAATTTATTTCTCGCCGCACCGTGGACTCGGATACATTTAAATTCAGTGCTTCTTGGATGCGCCTGGCTGAGGTTTTAGGATTTTTATTAACCTCTCGTTTAATTTTGTGCCTATCATTCTCGGAAAGGATTCGCTTCCGCCCAGTTTTCTTAATATTTTCGAGGCTTGCAGTAGTTTTGTAGCGGTCGAAAATTTTTTTAGCACCACTTGATGAAATATGAAACATTTTTGCAATGTTACGGTAACTTTTTCCCGATAATTTGGCTTCAACAAGAAGCTGTTTGGAATGTAGCGGTAGATTTTTCATATT
The DNA here is from genome assembly GCA_958295665.1 of Tipula vernalis. NCBI lineage: Eukaryota > Metazoa > Arthropoda > Insecta > Diptera > Tipulidae > Tipula > Tipula vernalis. The sequence goes on from OY282558.1 coordinate 187,583,570, forward strand.
TCTTTATTTATCTAATTAAAAGTAATTTACTAACCTGAATTAAAGCCTATAATGAAGAATATATTTTGAACTACTCACCCTAAAATAAATTAATAATGTTGTTTTATTAAAATATTATTTTTAACTAATATAAATGATGTGTGCACTTTATTATGAAAGAACGCAAATAACAAGTGAAGACCCAAAATAGTTTGTTTTAATAACAGTTTCACGAATTAAAAAATAAAGTCGTTTTTTGTTTTCGGATATCATATACATACATAAATATTTTTGTTGGCTTTGGTTTACAATGCGATGTTTCAAAATATTTTAGTATTTGTAGGAAAGCGAGGGCTGTGCACTTTAATATGGAAGACAGTGTAAATGTATAATAGACAACCGTGTACAATTTTTTATCTGATTTCTGTTAACGTTGATGAGTTATCGAAATTCTGAGGGCATTTTGTATATACAACAAATGTGGATACACTCAAAGAGCCTAAGGAAATTTAACATTTTTTGCGTTTTCCACGAGGTCGTCACATAACAAATCGCTTGCAGGCTGAAATCAGGCTCCACGAACCTTATTGATTTTAATCACTAATCATATGTACATATAGGAGAAAAAAGTATTTGTATATTTTCCATGTTAATTTGATTTGATGAGTTGGCTGCTGCCCTGCTCTCTCATTCTTTAACATTTTTTATTGCTTATATTTTGTTAATAAAATTTTAGTAACATTTAAAAATCTATGTATTAGTCCTAAAGCGCTTTACCCACAGGAAAACGAAAGCTGATTTTATATTTTTTGCTATAACTCCAAAATAATTAGTATGTACAGATCATAATTCTATGAAAATTATTCGTAAACACAATACAAAGCTATTTTTATTTAAAAAGCCCATTAAAAGTATTTAATTTTGTCGGAAAATCGAATTTTAATTTTTTCGGTCAGAAAATTAAAAATATTTTTTCAGTTTTTCGTCAGAAAAAATACACGAAAAAATTATTCGTTCTGTTTTTCTGTAATAAAAGTGAAATTTAAATGACAACACCAAATAATTTACGTAGTACCAACTTTCAGCAGAAAAAAATTGTAAATAAAAAATAAAATGACAAATTAACATAACCTCAAAAAAAATAGCGATCACATCACAATTTACAAAATGGGGAAAATTGAAGTTAGAAAAATTAAAAATATTAAAAAAGAGGCGGACGTATTAAAGAAAAAAGAGCTGAGAATTTTCGAAGAAAAATTAATCATCGAAGTCGAAGCACATGAATTGCTATATAATAAAACAATAAAATCATATAAAGATAAACATAAAAAAGCAGCGGCTTGGAACGAAATTGCCAAGACTTTACAGAAACCTGGTAAGTCCTATTCCAATCATATTTAAAAGTATACTTCAAGTCAAACAAATAATATTTTATTAATTAAAATTCAGTTGATGTGTGCCAAAAAAAATGGACAAATCTCAGGGATTCTTTTAGGTCCTACTTTAAAAATGAAAAAAACATACCAAGCGGTTCTGGATCCGAGAGCAAAGTTAATAAATGGAGTCATTTTGACAATTTAAGATTTCTAGTTCCCTACACCAAAGTGCCCGACGAGTAAGCTTTTGTATACACATACACCTTTTAATAAATTTAATTAAATTCATTTTATTTTAGTGATTGTGGAAATTATTCTATCGACTGCGAAAACTATTCAATCACGGATTGTTCAATCACGGAATGTTCAATCACGGATTGTTCAATCACGGATTGCGATGTGTCGATAGTGAGTGCTAGGGACGAAGACACATTACCAGCTTCTAGCATTGCTACTACCGCGAGTGGCGATATTGGAGAATTGATGGAACCGCCTAGAAGTTCATTCGCTCGAAAGAGGAAAAATGATATCAACAATGACGTATTGATCAATAAAATACTAAAATCAGTTGAAATTATTTCACAACCAGCTCCACAAATACAAGCTCCGTCATATCCAATGACGACTTTCCTTACATCGCTCGCTGAATTGACAAATGAGTTCAATATTCAACAACAAATTGAATTTCAAATTGGATGTTTGGAACTGGTTAAACAAATTGACCTGAAGCAAATTAATAATTAATATGTATTTAAATTTTGTCAATTTTGATAATTGTCAGAAGACTGTATACGATTTTATTTTATTTTTATTGAAATATTTATTTTGTTATTGTATTGAAATCTTTATTTATTTTATTTTTATTGAAATAAAACATAGTAAAATTAATTCTTCGAGTCTGAGATTTAATAAAAATAACAACAGATTAAATCATATCATGTTGGAAAGGAACATCCCCTTCGTTTAAGCACCACTCGGCAAATATTTCGCGAACCTCGTATGCAAAAGAAGCCGGTTTGCATTCGTTTTCCATATCAGGATCTGGAAAAGCTTCTGAAATTTTTTCTGAATCTGTTTCTTCTGGAAATAATTCGGGTTTGCTCATGCGACATCTCAAAAAATTATGCAAAATGCAACAGGATAGAACCAATTGCTTGGCAAATGGTACTTGAATTTCCAGCGACTTGAGTAAAATCCTCCATGTATGGCAAAGAATGCCAAAGGCATTCTCAACTATTCGTCGAGCTCTAGATAACCTATAATACATAAAATATTAAAAATTGTCAAATAATTATGAAAACAATCTGACCTGTAGTTGAATAATCGCTGTTTTATGGAGAGTTTTTGACCTGGATAAGGTGTCAGCAAATTCAATTTAAGTCCAAATCCTTCATCGCCAACTAAAACATGAGGCACGGGCAAACTATGTATTAGTGCCTGGCAGGCATGCGTCTTTCGGAACATTTAGGAGCTTAGGGTTCTTTATCCATGCTTTGCCGAAATTACAATTTGAAAATACAGCAGAATCGCTGTTGGAACCATACGATCCAATGTTGACCATTATAAATTTATATTGGGCATCTACCACTGTCATCAAACCGATCGAAAAAGTTTTTTTATAACTATAATAGAGACTTCCACTATTACCGGGAGAAAACATTTGTATGTGTTTGCCATCAACGGCACCGAGACAATTTGGAAAGTTCCAACGTCTATAAAAATCTTCTGTTATATGTTGCCAATTTGAATTTGTTGGTTTTGGTAACATTATGCTCTTTAGTTTTTGATTGATCGCTATTATTGTTTGGACAATGCATCGTCTTACGGTTGTTATTCCCATAAGGAAACGTAGTGCCAAATCAGTGAAACTAGCTCCTGTCGCCAAGAATCTAATGTAAATAAATGTATATACATAAGCTTAATTAAATCCAACATTGTATTAACTGTGTAATTATTTACCTTAACGTAATGACCAATTTTTCTTCAGATGAAATTATATCTTTTCTAAAATTTGACCTTCGCGGCGTAATTATTTGATGAATTTTTTGCAGAACAAACTCAAATTCTGTTTTATTCATCCGAAAGTACTGATAGAACTTTGGTGGGTATAATTCTAGTTGCTTCATTTAATTATAGTACTCCCCATGAGATTTTCGAAGGCGATTTAATGGATGTACATGGTACTTTGTCCGGGCTTTTTTATATTTCCGTGCCAAACAATATAGAACACAACACAAAATAATTTTCTTTTTTTTTATTATCATTATTAACAACACAGGATAGTTATTATAACTTTTTAAACAAATTTAAATAAAATTTAATATACAGAAACCGATGTATAACCTTCTTACCACGAGTACAATACGTATTTTGACATTTAAGTTTAAACAAAACTAGTTTTTCGGTTTAGGTTGGATAATGAATGGGTAAGGCAATACGAAAAAATGCTAAAATGTGCAACTTTTTCGTAAATATGATTTTTCGTTTTCCTGTGGGTAAAGCGCTTAAGGGTGCTGTCAGTAATCTTACAGGATATTTTAAATCACTATAAAGATATTCTAGTTACAAAATATTATAATTGCTTAACTGTAAGTTCGCGTAGTACAGTAATTGCTTGTCACAAAATGTACGTTATTTTTTGTAACAAATTATTGTTGACAAGTTTTCGACATAATTATGTGAATAATTTCTGATAAATTACGTTTTGATTTGACAAACATTAATAAATAAAATTATATACATTTAGGTTAATTCAAATCTAATTAAGTAGAAAACCGTTAATTTGTGGTGACACTTTCACAAAATGTTAACCTCTTGAAACATTTAAATTATAGTATTGAAGATACTATTCGGCATAATATGATAGGTGAAATAAATAGGTAAAGTTAGTTGTCTTCATAGTGCCACATTTGGTATTTGTATTGAAATTGGCTTTGTTTGAGTTTGTCTGGATATACTATATTTCTGATCCGATATGAAATTTACACCCAGAGATCAAATTTTGGTAACTTAGCCGTTTTTCAAAAAATTCTTTTCGGTAGTTCTAACAATCAATCTATTTATATTTTGACCTGCTTCTGCCTTAGTATAGTACCCACTTGCTTGAATTTAAGTGGACAGTGATACAGTAATGAATAAACCTTTAAAGTTTCAACAAACGATTTCTGATGTGAGGTGATACGATTGGTTTTATGTTGATTTCCAAGTCTCTTGAATCAACAATAACCATATGACCTAGCAAATTTACAACAGCGTCCAGCCAAAGAAATAAAGGACTTAGTTTAAATAATGGTAAGTAATATATTCACATAATTTATCTTTAAAAAATTTAAATTTCTGTATCGATTTAACTTTTAAGTTAATACGATTTTCAGGACATGTCACGACTTCTTTAAACGAGTTAAATAAAAATTACAGAAATCTATTTTTTTTTCTCTGTCACACACTAAATACTTTTTCAGTTTCTCCATAAATTTTGTTCTATCCCGTATCCATATTATATATTTTGCTGGCTGTTGCTGTTGAACTACTTTTGTTTCGAACACTAGTAGTATGCAGGGTCTTTCGCCGCTTGATAATCCGGTTTTTGCGACTTGGATGTTTTAAACTATTTTAGCACCTATAAAATTCATAGAAAATAAAAACTTGTAAAAATGACTTCGTTTAGAACAGTTTCTTAAATCCAACTGTCGAAATACGATAATTTTAATTAGTGCGATACTAGATAATACAAAGAAATAAGTCTTTAATTAAAAAGCACGTAAAGCAAATTTGAATGCTGAAATAAAAGCTTTCCTTGTTCATAGGTACAAGAAGTAATTGTTGTACAAATAAGTTTTAAGGGATTTACGAAAGATGGCGTAACTAGTATTAAATCGCATCGGACTATCTTGTAACTATATTCTTATTAAAGCGTCATCATTTCCCTCTAAAAATCAGTATGTGTCATTTAGCTGTTGTTTAAACAAGATATTTTTTGTGCTCTAACCATGTCAATCTTTGTGCCAACAAAACAAAATTTACAGGAAGTGCTGCTTTTTTGTTTTAATTTGAAGAAACGTGCAGCTGATGAAAATCGATTACTGTGTGAAGCATATGGCGAACACGCTCCATCAACAAAAACATGTGATTACAGGAGGCGATATTGGACCAAGATTCATGCCAAACTCAAGAGGAGCCCGCTGAAAATTTGCGAGTGGCTCAACAAGCGATTCAAAACCTTTCCAAGGTCATGGGGAGCAGGGTGCAAAAACAAGGAAATTGGGTTCCGTATGCACTCAAGCCAAGAGACGTCGAACGCCGTTTTTTCACGTGCGAACAACTGCTCCAAAGAAAAAATCGCAAAATGTTTTTGCATCGAATCGTGACGGGGGGACGAAAAGTGGATCCACTACGACAATCCAAAGCGTAGAAAATTTTGTGGTAAGCCTGGTCATGCATCAGCTTCAGCGGCCAAACCGAATATTCATAACGAAACCATCACTGGAGAATGTTATCAACAACAATTGTTGCAATTAAGCCGAGCATTGAAGTGATCTACCAGCACAACAAGGCTCGGCTACATGTTGCAAAAGTTGTCAAGGAAACTTTGTAGGCGCTTCAATGGCTTGTCCTACCACACCCGCCGTATTCAGCAGACATTGCTCCTTCCGGCTACCACTTGTTCCGGTCGATGACTTATGGCCTGGTCGAAGAGCAAAAATTATTTGCTGGCCTTTCGGAAAAGTTAAAAGTCAGATGGTGCTGTTCTTAGTTTATCCACTAGAGAACTTCAAAAAATTACTATTTGTTGTGAAGAATGCGTGATTATTTGAAATTAATAGAAATTTTTCTAATGATGTTCTTAGACAATTACCAAACGATTAGAGGGAGTATTAAAATAATTTTGCTTCATGCCTTTTGCTTTCTACTTTGTTTTATAAAAATAATTTAATCGACTTTTCGGTGGCCTACCAAATTTGGAATATTTTCGGCAACTGCCATACAAATAGACTCACAAATTGTTAGGATCTTTAGTTAATACTTAACAGCGAAATAGAAAATATGTTTTTCGTAAATTTATTATTGGACGTTCCAAGTGGTTTAGTGAAATAAGAATGTTAATGTACAATGCTGTAAATTCCTTTTATTTACAAAATCGCAAAACTTTTGCAACAAGATTCTAGAGCCGTGAGTGTACAATAAGTTGATCAAGCTCAAAAGTTTTCTTGTGGTGTGCGTTGACATCAACCGCTTTGAGTGGCATTCGTCGAGTGGGTATCGTTACCGCTTAAGCTCATACATTTTGCGTTTATCATGGAAAAGAAGAGATGTCAAATTCTTTTTGGGTGTAGTTGATGATATTGGGGAAAAATAGAAATAAAGATCTGTCTGTCAAGGAATACGAGTGAATAAAGAAGTGCCGAAGATTAAAAAAGTCGAGTGTGTGGTTCTGAATTTTTATTGATACATCATCTTATGTTTCAACGGGACTCCACCACAAAGAATCCTCCCCTGGCTGAGCATTAGCTGGCCATTGCTGCCGGTGGAGACCGTGTTTGGGCGAAGTTGTAACAAATGCAGCACAAAATTATACCGTTTAAATTAAAATTCCAAATCCAGCTGCGAAGTACTGTTCAGTACCGTCGTATAAGCACTCCAGTTAAATTGGAAAGAATATCACCACCATAAGAAATTTTTCAAGCAGTGTATCAAGATAGATTCTCAGAAAAGAAAACTAACTCAACCTTCAAATGACCTTAAAATTTGACCTTAGGGTCAAATTGATGGCCATCATTTAATTTCTCCTTATTTCAAGGTTTTAATAATTTATAGTGGAATAAGTCAAATACAAAACTTTAAAACAAAACATATAACAAGTTAGCACTCCATAAGCCAATCACTTAACGAATGTAGAGAGTTTTTTGGTGGAGCATATTTATTTTGTATAGAGAGATGAGAATAATTGAACTCCATGGAATTTTCCTATTGCCAAAATATCAAAAATTTTATATCGACAGTTTTTCTGGTTTTTCTGTGACTGACCCAGTCCAAGAGAGACATATACTCTTGGGATATTACGATTTTAATTTAAAACCAAGTAGTATTCTTCATTGTGCTCTATTCATTTCCATGCTTACAAAAACTTCAGACATTGCTCACGAATAATGTATGAGTTCAAGGTACATAAAAGCAGTAGACAGATCTTAATGAAGTTACAATTTTTTTTGTATCTGCATACAGCCGTCACCCATCTCATCTCTAACTAGTGTGAATGGTTTTCTTAATTTTTACATAAATTTAATTAAAAATTAATTTACAACGACATAGCGAGAAAGAAAACTTTAACACGTACATATATATGTAATGTATGTTGCTGTACAACGATAACAGTGAAAAACAAAAAATAAAAAATAAAAAAAAAGTTTTGAAATATTTAATTATAATGCGATAATGTTTCATATTTTGTCAGTAACTGTCATGTAGAATTAAATAACATTTGCTAAGACTCAAAAGTCAAAAAACATCAAAAAAAAAAAAATTATTTAAATAAAATTAAAATTTATGAATATGTATCGGTTGAGTGAACGTTATTTGCTCACGGACGTTATTTGTTTTCTGAAATGGCGTTAAAGCCCCCCATATAAAGGAAATAAAGCCCACCATCGTTATACCTCGGATTGGCATTTAAACCCAAATGTAGTAATTTTGACAAAAAAGATTTATTTTTAAAATACTATAGTCCAGAAAACAGAGATTTATTCATTTTCCCGAAATTCTGGCAAAGGCAGTATAAGCTTTAAAGTTAGAGTTTAAATTCAGTAAATTAGCAGTATACAATATTTGTAATGGATTTTATTACTACAGTTGATTTTATTGATTTCTTTCGCAGCGCGTCAATTTCAGGGCACATGCACTAAAAACAATTTAACGTAGATTTAAGGTTTTTGTACATCAGATGATTTTAACATAAATTTAAGAAACATTTCATTAAATTTATTAAATTATTTCCAATAATTTGGGAAAATTTGATGAAAATTCAATGTAAATTTTCTTAAGTTTTACATTGATTTCTGGAAAATTTTGTCTTTTTGACTTGTTTGTAGGAATTTTATGATTCCTCAAAACAAAACCAGAATTTCACAGAATTAAGGCAGCCAGCCCTTTTTTTTATTGTGATATTGGTTGGTGGCGATATCTTAAAAAAAAAAAAAATCCGCTAAAACAGAAATTCCTTAAAATCAGGTTTTTTATATAAATACAAGAAATTTTTTAAACAATTTTTTAATTGGTTTTACACCTTAGAAGATGGAGCAAATGCCCCAAGCTTCTGCTTTGATAATTTATTGGAATTCTAAAATAGAGAACTCTCCAAAGCCGCTTAGCATTGGTCCTCGATGCGCAATGGTGACAAGAAATTATGTAACAGCCTTTTGCATTCATTGTTCTTAATAAAAATTTAATGGGGTCTTCGGAACAATGGGTTCAACGGAACACTTTACCTTGTATTTTTTTGGAATTTTTATTTTTGACAAAATGTTCAGTTCTCCTTGATACAAGTGAAACTTCTTTAGTGGGCGAAGTTCTGGAATATGGCCAATTAGGACGGACCATTTCTTATCTGTTTGTGATGAAATTCGACTTGCGCGATGGAATTGGGATCAAAAATAATATAAAATGAAATGCGACCAATTAGGATGGAACCTGGCCATTTCTTAATCAAAGGTACTTCTGACTTAACGTAGCTACTCTATTAAATTGTGTCTGTAGTTTGCTTTTTAAGAAATGACTGATTGATTAGCAAATTAATAACTAACTTTTCAACCTGCCATATTGTGCGTACATTTTTTAAATTAAATTTTAGTTTTGCAGTTAATTGTGCGTTACATTTATCATTTACTTATATACGTAGGTGGTACAAAAAATAGCAAAAATTGCTTTTGGGGGCATTCGTCCATTTGATTTTAGAACATTAATTGCGAGTATTTTGTTGTAGAATTAATTTTTGAATGTACCGAAGGGCGCTTAGTGTACGATGGGCATCGTGGATTTTGGGCATCTAAAATGTTTTTAAGTACATGGAACGAATTTTCAATGATCGATAAGATTACTGAACGATGGAAATTCGTTACATTTTTAGAGCCCCGATATGATTCTATCGATTATTATTGCGCATACTATCCAATACCATCCTAAGTATGCCTTAATTATTAATACTAAGACACCGCTACTCTTAAAATGATTAGAAGGCAGATTTTTCTTTGAGCAGTAGTGGGCTCGAGCCTTAACCCGTTTAAAATTATTACATAAAAAGATTATTTAAGCTGTAATCTGTGGTAAACCTAGGATGTGGGCCTTTTTACTTTTCAAAGATGTCCCAAATCCGTTAAGACATCCCGTCAATTAAACCCAACGTCTAAAGTGTTTCAGTCAATTATTTTATTTTTTATTTTTAGAAAAAAATTAATTAGGAAACTTAATCTCCAGTAGAATTTTAAACATCAAAATTAAATTAGGCCTATCCGACTCTTCGAAGGACAAGAATTGTGCCGTTTGTTCAGATACAACATTATGTGAGCAACGTGAGAGTGGACTTATATAATTCATTACTCAGTATTTCAATCACCTTCTTGTCACATAGTATTACATTTTCTGTATCCCTTAAAGCCTCTCTTTACAACCTTCTTAGCCCATATCGTGTTATTTAATGGTGTCCTATATAGTAATTTGCTATTAAAATTTGATTGGAAGGCTTACACCTCTTACATATGCCACAATGTCTGATGTAATATTTAACAAATTTGAACATTTTAGGCCAGTAATAATATCGCTGTAGTTTTCCAATGTTTTTTCCACTCCTTAATGAGCGGAATGAGGAGGATCGGGCGCTTGTTTAATAAATTCGGAAATTATTGCATTTGAAATATGTATACAGTTTCCAGACATCGATTCCCAATTGATCAGTACAATATATTTTATTGTCGGTCATCGGAAGATTGCAATAATAGTTTGATTTTACTTTTAAGGAATTTAGAAGTTCTAGATAAATAAGATCGTCAAAATGAGAAGCTTTCAAATCAATTTGGAAAATAGTATTAGCATCGTGAAGAACCTTAACAAAATGCTCAAAAGCTCCAGAAAGAGTTTTTGGTACAATACAATGTTCTGCGTTCCCCGTACGTGTTTTATTTCAAATGTAAACGGTTGCAATTTCAAACTCCAACGTGCGAGTCTTTCGTGGCGATCTTTTTGAGCCATTAGCCATTGTAAACTGGCGTGGTCTGTTATAATTGCGAAATTATAACCTTCGAAATAACATCTAAATTTTTTACACTCGAAACCTTCCAACTTAGTGACAGAGTAGTTTCTCTGAGCATCGTTAAACTTGTGTAAGAAATATGCGATTCGTTTTTCAACACCTCGACTATCGAATTGAAGCAAAACACTACTGCAAGCATCACATTAAATGAAAGAGCGATCGTTGGACTTTGGGTTCAACAATGCGACATTTTTTTGGCAACTCAGGCCGTGCAGGGGTTAAACGCAAGACTTACTTTATGTGCCGTAACTGCATACAACTTCAGCAAGAGTACACTGCTCCTTCGTGGCGGCACTAGAAACTACTGTTAGCGTTGTCAGATTAGCGTCGGGTAACTTTACCCGTAAAATAATTTTGTTACGAAACTCAATATTAACATCGAATGTTTTTGGATTCCGAGGATACGAAATAAGGAAAACGATTTTAAATTTAGAACATGGAATGAACTCAGCCTAAGCCGTCCGGAGAGCTTACACCAACTTTTCAAACAAGCATTTACGTTGCGCTGCAGGAAACAAGACTAATCGGCAATGACATCATTTAATCGCTACGGGCTAACTCTCTGTTGCAGCAATAAATTTCTTTCGAGTTAAGATTTGGAGTGCTGCAAGGCGACCGAATAGCTCAAACTCTCTTTAGCCTGTAATTGAAGTATGCCATTCGTCAGCTTAATATGGCATCCGACTGTATTATAAATCAGCCGAGATACTAGCAGACGCCGACGATATTTGCATTCCGGGACGCCACATCATTTTCTTGAAAGTGGTCTTCCTTACATTGTAATTAATAGCTCAACAAATTCGCCTTTAGATCAATGAAGCGAAGACTAATTATATGGCCATCTTCATGATGTACATATACTTCATTTCAGGAGATATACAATATGAAAAGGTGAATGAGTTCAAATAATATAACGCGCAAAATAAAACTGGACATCTACAACGTGCTGATAAGACTAGTTACCATCTTTGGTTGCGAGTCTTGGACATTGATAGTAGTACAAAACATTCAGAAAATGCTGTTACTGAGCGTAAGAGCATCCGAATAATTCTCGGTCCCATTAAAGAGGGAGCCACTTACAGAATGCGAATAAGCCACTAGATTATATCTGATCTGGATAGTGTTGACAAAAGTGAAGGCTAAGATGGCTTAGTCACGTGCTTCGATCACAAAATTTAATCACTAAACAGGCCTTGGAGTTGGCAGGAACGAAAGTAGGACCTAGTGGGAGACCATTTTTCCATTAGATGGACGACATTGAAAGGGACCTAAACACCGTCGGTCACCGAGTTTGGCTTTCTCTTGCGACAGATCGAACTATTTGGAGGAAGATCATTCAGGCGGTCAAATTCCTTTATGAGATGTAGCACCAGCGGAGAAGAAGAAAATACTGGGGCTGTTGATAATCAGGATCAGTTCCATTTTTTTTTTTTTTTTTTTTTTTTTTCAAGAGATCAGTAAACGAATGAATCGCCGATACAAGCCACATATACCTATAAAACAGCGAATTTGTTTACGATTGCGTGGAATAGAAAAGTAAACCAAAGCGCGAGCTCTATCACGTTTGGTCCTAGGACAGCCGTCACATGCTAAATAACCCAAATATTTGATTTGCTTAAGCAAATATTGGCTTTATTGTTTTTTTTTCGATATTTATGTTTAAATAAGCGGCTGCCAGTAATCCCACGACCTGTGAAAGCAGATCAAAATGCTCGTCTAGAGTCGCAGATGTAATCAACCGATCATTCAGGTAAGTAAAAACTCACTCGTGTAGTTTATGAGAGATCATCCTTTGTATTATACGGCAAAGAGTTTGTAGTGCATTGCACAGGCCAAACGGGGTCACCTTAAACTAAAAAAGTGTCTGCCCCTGCTGTCCCAACACGCATAATATCTCGGTGAAAAGTATAATTCTTCCGATAAATTTAATGAGTTGGCAAAAGTTTCGAGTTGAAATACGAACAAGTCTATGGGAACAGCATTAGGCAAAGCATCATACGCAATTCCTAAACAGACTGAAGTGCGAATATCCGACATATATTTACGTACTTTGGTTGGTAAATTATTTTGATTATTAGGTTGAAATACGCCTACGAAACCTAAAATGTTTACGTTACCAAAAGGAATGATAGATGGTATAGGTCTATATTTGATTATCGTATGGGTTATCGGACCTAGCACATCGTGGACTAGGACAGTCGTCTGCACTAAAATATGACCGTTTATTTGATTGTGTTTTATGAATAATAGGAGAGCTATTGACGTCGTCATAACGTTTAAGCTTTGACGTAGCAAAATAAACAAATACAGGCAGTTCAATATCAGTGTCTGATTCTAAAAGTTTTTCTGAAATCTCTAAGCGCATCTTCTTAATTTTATTTAAAGTTTTGCGCAGCTTGCTTTCTTTCTACATAACAGACTGAATCTTTAGAAGAAACGTTCGAGCAGTGTCCACGCGTTCAGTAGCCTGCTTATGATAACTTGACGTGTTGTGGTTTTTCCGAGGCGCGAAATGCAGCTTGTATGGAGGGATTGAAGGTACTCCATCTCCCAACTTCAGTGGATTTTCGAGTAGAATCATTACATCTGTTGGATTCCCTGTTATACTTCGAACCCTACATTCGACTACTAGAATTAGGTGACGATTTCTAACAATCGGCTCTTACAAGTCTCATTACTGGTCCATATCATCATCATGCCAACAATCCGACTCCATCGGTTTCGATCACGAGATATTCCTTAGTATTGTCCTAAGCAACTAGAAGATGCTAACTCATTCTCTAACACGAAGAGCTATCGTCGCCGATCTGGAATGCGGCTCACTTCGTTTTCAACATTTTTTGTCATCGTGTTCCAGTGTGCGCTGTAACAACAGCAATTATATGAAGTGAATTATCATTTAATCTAAAGAATGAGTTCTTGCTGATTTCCAAAAACATTTTTTAATTTGATTGTAAGAAACTGATTCGTGGTGACGTAATTTTCAAAATATACAGTAAATTATTTTGTATATAAATGGAGGAAGTGCTTCAAATACGAGGCTTGAGAAAAAAAGACATTACCACATTTATTTGTTAATAAGATGGCTGAAGTAGCTAATATTAAGAAATTTGCGGATGAGAAAGCTGGTGAACCACCTAAGAATCAAATCATCATCTAGGAACAAATAGAAATAAGAGGCTTGAGAAATTAGAAAAGGCATGGAATAAATTTCTATCAAATGCTATTTTGTCTAATAATAGTAAACAAGCCGAAGTATATGCATTTGAAGAATCGTTTTTCGACATTGAGGCCATCCCGCGAAGCACGTCTGCCCTGCATTAAGCTATTACCAGAAAATCATTTAGTAACCAACAGAACATTTTTTGATTTCTATAAGTCATTGTTGCATGGCAATCTACGTTTGCCTCAAATACAAATTGATTCATTTGCTGAGTTATTGCGACATTGACCAATCACTGAGGAAAGTTATGTTGAGGGTTGGGATAAGTTACTCAAACGTTTCGATCGTAAAAAAAATATTAGCAAAGACTACATTGAACTATTTATGAATCAATCAACAAATGTACATCAGTCGTCGTCTAAAACCTTGAGGTCATTATGCAATGACAGTGATCATTTGGTAATGAGTTGGAAGGTCGCTGTCCTTGAAACACACCAGTTATGGGCAATTCCACCGATAATGCAAAACCAACAATTTATGATATGTTACAATTCTTGAATCGAAGATTTGATGCACTGGAAGCAATCAAACGTCAACCTATAGTAACCTACTACTGGTTTATGTCCATCCAACAAAACAAATGAAGAACTAGAAGAATTATCAGAAACGAAAGACGCAACTTATTATAATAAGATAGAACCAGCAGCAATTTATAAATCCAATTCTTTACAAGCAATTTGTTCAACTACAGCTTATAGCTGCAAAGATTTGTCATCTCAAGCACTATTGTCCACAGTGCAGCTGAATGTCATTGATGGAAATAATATCATTCAAAGGGCTAGAGCTTCGCTGGATAGCGGATCCCAATCAACATTAATAAAGGATTCATTGGCACAGCGGCTTAAATTACGAAGGTTTCCGATGTCCTGTATGGTTAGTGAATTAGCGGCGAAACCAGCTGCTTCAACTTGAGGTTGAATGAAATTAAAGGTGACATCAATTCATTTCAACCTGAAGGTGTTAAATGTGGACGCATTAATTTTGCTAAGATTAAGAATGTAAATCCAAGCCAGTCAAATAAATAAAGCGAGATGGGAGTAGACAGAGGATACATTAACTTAGATGTACTGTTACCCGAAAACTTTGTTATTCAACCGAAGGTAATAATGCAACATATACGATATTCGGTTCAGCCATTGCACGTAACGACAACAAAAAATCAGGATGAACTACAACTCCTAGAAAAATTTTGGCGAACTGAAGAGTTTTGCACAGAAAGACAACCTAAATTAGACGATGTCGGTGAACGATGATTGTTATCTTTGGAACGAAAATTTGTGAGAAGAAAGGAACTAGCAATTCAGTATCGTCAATTTATGTACGAGTATTTAACTTTAGAGCATATGGAACCTATTCCAAGTGGTGACCTAAGTTTTGATAAGCCACATTTTTATTTCCCTCATCACGCAGTGTGCAAGAATTCGAGCACTACCATGAAACTGTGTGGAGTTTTCGATGGGTCGTGCAAGTCATGGTCTAGTATATCAATCAATGAAATTCTACCCTGCCCTGGTCCATTCCATTGCTGTATATTGGCGGATATCGAAAAATTGTATCGCCTGGTGAATGTTGAAGATAAAGATCGTGACTTTAAGCGAATTATTTGGCGTGGCGATCCAAACTAAGCCATTTCAACATTATAGGTTAAATAAGGTAACTTATGAAATTACTACGATGCTTGCAATTCGTACGATGCTTGAATTAGCGAATATTCATGAATCAACTCAACCAAACGCTGCTTCAAATATAAGTAAACATTTTTACGTTGATGTCATGTTGACTGTAATAATTTACCACCAAATATCGACATTATTGCACGAAGGTGGTTTCAATATTCGAAAATGGATATTGAACAGTCGAGAGTTAATATTAAATATACCTGCCGATCAACGTGTTACAGAAGAATCACTTTCGCTCGATAATGATACAACGTATTATAAAACATTAGGATTAGACTGGAATCCAACTCGAGATGTGTTCCGTTATAAGTTTAATCAAACGGAGCATGTAAAATTAACTAAACGAAATTTACTTACCGAAGCATCCAGGGTTTTACTTCTACCAACAATTACCTTCTAATTCAAGATCTTATTTCAAGAGGTTTGGAAAAGGAAGATTGACTAGGATGAAGTCGGTTGATGTATTAAAACATCACAATTCACTACGAAGAAGATGCATGTTTTTTGTGGTTCCTCAGAATAAGCATATGGAGTATCTATTTGAGAACGAAAAATTTAGCTGACGATGTTGTTGTAAAATTAATAGCAGCAAAAAGCCGAGTTGCACCAATGGAAACGATTACCATTGTTGAGATCAACAGTGCAACAAAACACAATATTTTATGTCAACTCATCAACACTACAAGCCGGAACCTAACAAATTAATAATTTGTTTTCTTTATAATGTCACACAACACCTTTTCTCATTAATATGCTTACTAAACATTAATGTTTTATTATTTCTTTTTATTGTAAAATAGTGTAATTTGGATGAATGAGATTTTGTATAAAAAGACGAGCAAATTAAAAATTAACGCTCAGAATAAATTTACAACTGAAACAAAGTGTTTGTTCTCAAGATTATTAAGACCCCACCAGTGGTAATCTTAATAATCATCAATATATGGAACTCTTATATTAACAACAAGTTGTTTATTCTCGATAACCAATAGACCCCACCCGTGGTAATCTATTAGTTAACTGTAGATCAAGACTATCTTGAATTTATAATTTAAGTACAAAAGTCTATGATTTTACATGGTCCTTCGAGCCACTAAAACAACCGGCAAATAGAAATATAGACAGACAGTCTGTAACGTCGTCAAGGGTGACGACACCAGCAGCCAAGCAACAACAGGCACATAACTTACCGTCAAAGGAGAAGCTAAGCAACAACAAGCATCAAAACTACCACAAGTAAACCAAACAACAACAAGATGGATGAGTTACTTCAATACCAAGAGGTAACAAGTGGAAAGATAGTTCAGCTAGAGAGAAACTATCGAAAAGACGGTGAAGACAGAAAAACGAAGTCTTACTTAGAGAAGAGAATAGCGAATCTAAAAACGCTATATAATGAATTCGTTGGAATCGATGACAAAATTCTAGGAATGGTCCCGCCTCTGGGCCAAAATCACGCTTATTTCACAACAAGAAAAAACATGACAGATGTTTACAATAAGCTGATAGAGGAAATGCGGTATCGCCTAAATAGCGGACCGCCATTGACACCAACAACGTTACAAGAAGTCCTACAACTACCAAACCCACTTGTCGAGGCATCATATAAAACAACACCATCAATTCGGTTGGATACCATACAAAGCTCATCAAACGATTCCCAAAATGAGGAAATTAAACAAGGTCACTCAGCGGCAAATCAACAACAACAACCACTGATGAGTAGTTCAATCGAAGCCCTTCAAGCAGCAAAGTTTGAAGGAAACAACAACACAAAATTGTTCAAGAGGCAAGACGTGCTCATGCGGCAGTTATATCAGAAATTGGCGTCAATAAATTATTCCTTGGAAACCAACAACATATCTAAGGAATATGTGAATATCAAAACGAGACAATTAGAAAAAGACATAGGAGAAATCGCAGCCCAATACACAGAATTATTAGTAGAGCTGGAAGAAGACGAACAAACATCCAACTACTTTAGAGAAGATTATTATGCCAAGCTTCAAGAGAGGGTAGAAGATGCAATGATCAAACTACAACAGTTTCAGCCCAAGACAACAACCACAGCAGGATCAGCAGCACAGGTGAAACTGCCTAAGGTAGAAATCCCGATCTTTTATGGTGATTATGAACGGTGGGAAACGCTCAACGATATATTCACTGAGCTGATCCATCAAAACAGCAAACTAACAGATATGGTAAAGATGACGTATCTGAAATCACACCTGCAGAAGGGAGCAGCCCAAATTATTAGTCGCTTAACAACAACAGGTGACAATTACCAAACCGCTTGGAACATAATCCAAGCAAGGTACAACAACGTGAGGCTACTGGCAAACCCTCAGTTTAATGCACTATTGTCATTGGCCACAATTCAGATACCATCCGCCCAAACAGTGAGAAATTTGTACGATACGGCGCGAGAATTATTACACAACATAAAGCGGCTAAATATGGATTCGCCCTTCGAGGCATTCGTGGGTTTCATTTTAAACAAAAAATTAGACCCAGAATCCATTAAGATATACGAGACAACTATAGAGAAGCCCAGAGAAATTCCACAACTGGAAGATTTCTTTGGATTCCTGGAGAGAAGGTTTCAATCTTTGGAAGCCATGGGCAATCATAGAGCAACAGCACGACGACCACACATGCAATACATATCACCATTGAAACGAGTGAATACAGCCATGTTAACCAAAACATTTTGGGTGGAAGGGTGTAAGGAGCATCATGGTTTAAATCAATGTCAGCAATTCAAAAAGATGTCAACATTAGAACGAGCAAGGCTCGTCAACTCAGACAACTTGTGCATACGATGTTTAAGCCAGCATCAAGGAAGAAACTGCCAGGCAGAAACATGTGTTGTGTGTAAAGGAGGACACCACACACTTCTACACTGCAATAATGCAGCATCAACCACCGGAAGTAGTGTCAAAACCGCCAAAACATGCGTGATCAGTCAGCTAGGACAAGTTTTACTACCAACTGCATTAGTCAGAGCCGCAACTGGCACAGGCGATTGTTTCACACTAAGAGCTCTAATTGATCCAGGATCACAGGCCACATTAATATCCTCCAAGGCCGCAAATTTATTCAACTTTAAAAAAGAGAAAGTACACGTCACCATCTCAGAAGTAGGTGGGAAAAAAGCAGGCATTTGCAGACACACCATCAATCTAAAAATATCGCCAAGATTTGATGGAGATTTCCAAATGAATATCAAACCATTGATATTCGACAAACTCGACCAACAATTACCTGAGGTGGACTTTGCCACAACCAGCTGGACGCATCTCAACCAAGGGAGGTCAACTAGAGCCAATGGCACAACAAACGGAATTCGGTTGGATTATATTTGGCAGCAGGAACAACACAGGTAGTCAGCATAAAACAACGATGATTGCAACTAAAAGTATAGAGGATCAACTGAGATTGCTGGTAGAAAACGACTCAATACCCGAAGAGAGAGATACCACTGAAGAAGAAATCATGATAGAGAAGCATTTTGAGTCAAATGTAGAACAAGGTCCAGACGGCAGATACACAGTAAGAATTCCGTTTAAGGATAACCAAACCGAACTAGGGGAATCCAGGAAGACGGCCGCTGCCAAATTGATACAATTAGAAAAACGATTCAAGAAAGATGCGCCGTTCAAACAATTATATCATCAATTCATGCAAGAATATATAAATTTGAAGCACATGGAACCAGTACAAGAAAAACCAGAAGATGGCAAATCAACCAATATCTATTATATACCGCATCATGGCATAATCAAGAAAGACAGCACAACAACAAGGTTAAGAGTAGTATTTGATGCCTCATCCAAAACAACAACGGGAGTATCTCTAAACGATTGCATGATGAATGGTCCAAAATTACAACAAGATTTAGCAGATATTTTACTACGATGGCGAAAACACAAGATCGTAATGACAGCAGATATAGAAAAAATGTATCGCCAAATCTGGATTAACAAACAAGACCAGAACTATCAACAAATTCTATGGCGAAGCAACCCCTCCAAGCCAATGGAGGCATACAAGTTAAAAACGGTAACATACGGAACAACAGCCGCCAGTTTTTTAGCCATAAGAGCCTTAAAACAACTAGCTACCGACGGAAATAATGATTATCCAATAGAAGCAAGCATCATACTGACAGATGTTTACGTGGATGATCTGTTAACAGGTTCTAACAACATAGAGGAAGCCACTCGAGCTGTACAAGAATTAAAGATGCTCACAGAACGAGGTGGACTGAATTTAAGGAAATGGTTCTCTAACTCAAGAGAAGTATTGAACCATATTCCCAGAGAACTACACGGCACGGGTGACGTTCAAATCAAGTTAAATGACTGCATTAAAACATTGGGAATTCTATACGATCCACAAAAGGACCTTTTCAAATTCAACATAGAAACATTACAACTATCAGACAAGCAGTCAACCAAACGCTCGCTGTTATCCGGCTCATCCAAGCTCTTTGATCCCATTGGATGGCTTTCCCTAATAACAATCACAGCAAAAATCATGATGCAAGAAGTATGGACATCAGGAATAGAATGGCATCAACCCTTGCCAGAAAACATAAATATAAAGTGGGTAAAATACACGAAAGAATTAAGTGAAATCAAAAACATAACAATCCAGAGATGGGTAAATACAACAGACGAGGTCGAAACGGAGCTTCACGGGTTCGCTGATGCCTCAGAATACGCATACGCAGCCACAATATATTGTCGAACAACAAATAAAGAAGGGATTATAACAACACAATTATTAACTTCGAAGACAAGAGTCGCGCCAACCAAAATAAAGCTATCCATTCCTCGATTGGAGCTAAATGCAACTCTACTATTGGCAAAATTACTTAAACACACACAAAGAAGCTTGGAAATCAACAACCTCAAAATATATGCGTGGTCAGATTCGACCATTGCACTATGTTAGGTCACAGGGGGACCAAACAAATTTAAAACGTTCGTGGCAAACAGAATTTCGGCAGTAAAAACTATGCTACCAGAAGCAATATGGCACCACGTAAAGTCATGCGATAATCCAGCGGATATAGCTTCACGTTACACGACACCGTTAGCACTCATAAAAAACAAATTGTGGTGGGAAGGTCCAGATTTTCTTCGAAAAAAGCTAACCAGATGGAAGGCAATCAACCCTATTATGCAAAATAGCACGCTTAAACCAGAAGAGTTAGAAGAAAAAGCAATAAAAATTATGGCAATAACTACGGAAGATCACGCTTCTCCTTTATTCGAACGATGCTCCAGCTAATACAAATTGAAGCGTATAGTCACATATTGCAAAAGGTTCATCAACAACTGCTCGCGTAGAAACAACCATAGAAATGAACTAACTGGTGCAGAACTCCAAAACGCAGAAATAATAATTCTCAAGCTCGTACAAAGACAAGATTTCTATAAGGAAATCAACTGTCTTAATAAAGCTGAAAAAATCAGCACGAAGAGCAAAATTCTATCACTAAATCCAACTATAGATGAAAACAGGTTGCTACGGCTAAAAGGACGGCTACAAAATTCAATACTCCCAAGTTCAAGCAAAAACCCAGTAATACTGAGCAGGCACAACATAGTTACGAAAAGAATAATAGAAGATGCTCATTTTGGTACATTACACGGAGGCACACAATTGACATTAGCAACATTAAGAAACAAATTCTGGATCATTGATTGTAAACGAGCTGTAAGACAGATAATTCAAAAATGTATTGTAGAATTGCAATCACCGGAGAAGAACAATCAAGTTTTAAGGCGACAGCCTCATAGACGCGTAAAGAACAGGGGGACCGTCAACGATCTAGCGCTAGCCATATTATCCATTTGTTGTTTTATGGGACTTGTACAGGCCAACGTACATATAACCCCTTTCAATCATTCCACAGGAATTTACTTCGAAGAAATAGGTAAACTCGAAGTGGTAGCTATGAAATGGACATTGGTGGTTTATTACAACATGAGCAATTACTGGGAAGAAATTGAAACCTTTAAGCAAACACAATATGAATTAAAGGCGGCATGCTTGAATATAGCTGGGTTAAATTGCGACCTAATTCTTCAACAAATTCAATGGCAATACAACAATTTGATTGCGGACAATGAATTATTATTAGCAAGCAACAAGGAGGTACAACGACCAAAACGATTTCCCGTGGTAATCTATTAGTTAACTGTAGATCAATACTATCTTGAATTTATAATTTAAGTACAAAAGTCTATGATTTTACAACCATACCACGCCAGTTTTGGGAACCAAACTCTTTAAGTACTTACAACAAGCACTTGGACTATTATACGATAATGTGTATGCTTCGACCGATTCTCGAGTAGTATTGGCTTGGTTATATGATCATCCAAATAGATGGAAGAACTTTGTTTAACACCATAGAACATCATTTATTCGAAAAATATTACCAGAAGCCAAGCTAAATCATGCCGATCTTACCTCAAGAGGCTTAACCAGCCAACAATTATCAAATAACGAGCAATAGTGGTCAGGACTAACATATTTAAAACTAGAAAAGTCATCTTGGCCAGTTGGTTCTAATAAAACGAACATTAATCTTCCCGAATAACGCAAGGTGAAAATATTTTGTCAAATTATGGAACGTGTGAATCGAGTCATGTCAAGGTGGCTACAAATATTTTCAGCATCTTTTTAACCACTATTCATCTTTACAAAAGATTTATCGCATTTTAAGTTATGTCTTTCGGTATCATATCAATTCATTTCGTAAGAAACTTAATATCAAGGTTTCAGAACGGAATGGCCCTAATGTTCAATTCATATAACCGCCAAAGATGATGGAATTGGAAATTGCTGAAAATAAATTTACTAGATCGGCACCGAACTCAAGACATTACAGCAACGAAGAAATATTGATCGAAACAGCAAATTATTATTGTTGACACCTTTCATTGATAACAAAAAAATTTTACCAGTTGGCGGTCGTTTGTCGATGTTAAATACACTATAATTTTACCGAGGAATCATATTTATTCATGGAATGTGATTAAGAATCTAAATTAGGCTCATTTACATGTTGGTGCAAACTTAATTTCAATCATTCGTCAATGGTACTGGATTATTGGTTGCAGAAACTTGGTCCGACAACATATTGGAATGTATAACATGTTTCAAGCTTCGGAAACACTCAAATGAGCAAATTATGGGTCAGCTACCACAATACAGAGTCACGACAGGTAGGCTTCCTTTGCATCCGAGAGTAGACTATATAGGACCAATATGGATTCATGATCGGTGTTTGTGACAATAAAACCAATTAAATTAATTAAATTTATTTATTCAATTAAATTATACAAAACTGCCAGACAACAATGCCCAGATTTTTTAACCTAAAAAAGCAAAAAAAGGAATTACCAAAGAAAAATTATTTAATGTAAATTAAAACTTAACTACGTTAAATAATAATGTAAAAAGATCTGGAATTTAAATAACACGTTTATATTATATTGTAACAAATAAAAGCGCCTTAATGACGACTTCGTTTATGTAAACTTTTGTATATTGTTGTATAAATTCGCTAGAATATTGTGTAATTCAGAAGTATATAAAATAAAATAAATTAACCACCAATCAGCTGGTACTGGAGTGGGAAACTGGGAAACCGAAGCCAACGAGTCTATTTTTAAACTCACGCTGTCACGCAACGGATTAAAGCCCCTCGATTCAGAGAGTGGAATCAGTGTTGCCAGATTTTTCAAACCCAAATTCCCACAAGCCATCTATAATTTCTCTTTTTTTCTCTCAACTGAAAGAAAAATTTGTCGCATTTTTTCCCACAGGCAAAATTTGGATTTTCATTTAATTTTCCCCGTCAATAGTACAATTTCCCTTTTTTCCCCACTAAAAGAGAATCTTTATTGGTAAATGGTAATGGATCTGCTAATAATCCTTGGCTTGAATTGAACTTTTTCATAAAAGCTGCCTCTAAAAATTATCACGCGCTAAAGTAAAAGTAATTGGTGAACAATTTCCTAGAGGTACAATCAATCCCCTGTGTGTTAAACGACGAGAACACTGCATGAACATATCCAAATAAAATTAAAGGCATATTTGATTTGGTTTTCAATTATACATATATTTTATAAAAATAAAAATCACAAATTTATTATTCATTTTTCAACTTAAAAAAATATCCTTTTCAGTAGGAAGTTAAAAATCAAAATTAAAGCAATAAAATTTAATAATTGCACATTTGTTTCATACATTAAATTGTATTTAAGATGCATCAAGCTGAATAAAGCTTTTCTGATTTAAATAATGCATAATGGCTATCGTTTGGCTCAAAATCTAGGCAATTTTTATCTGCTTTTTTCAAAGCCGACTTAAAAACGCACAATGAATTGAGCGTTTTTTCTCCTAGCCTATTTCGTTTTTTCGACTTTATGTCGGTAACCATTGAAAAAATACGCTCCGCATCAGCGTTTGAATGAGGCAATGTCAATGTAAAATTGACTATTTTTATTAAATTTGGGTAAAGCTTATCCCCATTAAACGCTTTTTTGGAAGCCATAGTCTTCCAGAATTCTTTCGCACCTAATAAAATTAAATTTTCTTTTTCTTTTTCGGAAAATTGAAAGGGAATATCCCTCCATTCATCCTCTAATTGAAACTTGTCACTTTCGACGTAACTTGATATGTGAGTTAATTTTTTGGAAAATTTACGTTTAGTGGCATTAAGGGCTAAGTCGGGGTTTATAAATTCCACAGATTTAAAAAAATCACTATTTACTGGAAATTTCTTCAAAATTTTCTCTATGGCTACTTCTAGGAACCTTCTACAGTTAGATTTTACCTCGCTCTCCTGACGTTCGTCTAAATTTTCCTTAAGGTATTCCATCAATTCTGAGTCAAATTCAATTTCTTCCAGTTGAATTCTGGTATCATCGTTTACTAATAGATGAAAATCTAATGTTATTCCGGACGTGATCAGCTGAATGGTCTCTGGTTTTAAAATAAATCTCCCCATAATAATTAATATATTTTTGGACTCCTCGTACAATTTGTGTACCAAAACAGTTTCGCTTTGAAACAAGGCATTAAACCGATTGAAATAATTTAAAATATTTTTAAGAAACAATAAATAAGCCTTGGTTTCCACATTTTCAAACTCGTTTAATATAATTTCCGCCTTTTTTCGCTTGGTGACGTTGAAATCGTAGACAAAAAAATGTTTTAAAACACCCCAATTCTCCAATATTTTTATAATACATGGATGCATGGATAATCAACGAGTAGCTGCCGGTGAAGATATTTTTCTTTGAGCTATTTCAAAATATTCCTGGAACTCTTTCAAAACTGCGCAGCTTTTAGGGCTTTCGGACATATAACTTGCGCAATTTCGGAGAAATGTTTCAATATTTTCAGGAATTTTTCTGATGGCCGATTTTAGCACAAGTGCTGAGGAATGGCATATACATTTTAGGAGAATCAATTCGTGGTGGCTTCCGATGTCCTGCTGAAGCATTGTGAACACAGAATTATTATCCCCAATCATCACTGCTGCATTGTCTGATGCCATTGCTATAACGTTTTGAATACTGATGTTTCGTTTTTGAAAGCATAGCTTAATTTGTTGAAAAATTTTAACTGCTGAACAGTCCACGGCATCTATATTTACCAATTCGAGTAATTGGGTTTTCACTTCAAAATCTAATATATATCGAACTAATATACAAATGTTTTTCATGTTCGAAATATCAGTCGATTCATCGATAAAAATCGAAAAATTATTGCTCTGAATTACTGTGGTTAATTCCTCATCTTCAACTTTCGCCAACACTTCCGTCAAAACATTTGTCATTTTAGTCCTACCTAAATGGATTTCATTGATAATTTTTGAATCAGGAGCAATTTTTTTTAGTAGTGGAGTTAAATGGTCGATTATATGTAAGGAAACATTATGTTCGGCAAAAAAACTTGTCAGTTTCATTTCCGCATATTTGATTTTTTGCTGCTGATTTGTTGTGTCAATATATGAGCGTATCGACGGAGTTTGTTTCATACTAGCAAAGTTAATTTTGTGGTTTTTCCCTTCAAGGTGTTTATTCAGCTCACTTGCACCACACACAATGTTGGTTTTACAAACTTTGCAAAATGCTTTGCAAGGATTTTCTTTCACTGGTAAAACCCAATCTTTAAATCGCGGATCGCGCAGCCAAATTTCCTGAAATTTTTTCCGCCTCTTATTTGTTTTCATTGATTTGGTTTTCTGGTTTTTTTTGGAGTTGTATATTGCTCTTCATCTTCATCAAGACTTTCTTCGCCAGACTTTGCAATAGGTGAGCGGCTAGTTCTGGATGATGTTGCACACATTGTCAATATATTCTACAATGCAAAACGAATTTTAAATTATTACAAATTATTTTCAATAATTTATTTTAGGTTGAGCGTGTAAGAAAATTGTATTATGTACTCGTGTTTAAGACATCAAAAATACAAAAAAAATATACAAAATGCGCTAATTAAATTGAAAAATTTCGTGTAGGAATTAATTTAATCTGAAAAGATAAGAAATATTTTGCTACAAAAAATCATATACCTAAGATATTTTATAATACTTATGCAATTAAATTCTATCTAGCTATACTGGCATATTTTTCTTCAAAACTTATTACACTTTCTGAATAAATTTTTCATTTGATTAATATCGCCCAGATCATAATAATTTCTGCGTAGGCTGTCTGCAAAGTATGTTAGGTTAGGGCTAGATATATAAAATATCCCCTAAATTTTTAGTCAGGGTTTTATTTTTACGTTTTTTTTCGAAACAGTTTTAAATTATCGCGCCAAATTGAACTTAAGGCTGCAATCTAGAATCTAGGTATAATAAACAAAAACAGAAAGTGTATAACCATACGTAGAAAGTAATTAATTATAGTAATTATTTCTTTCCTTGAAATTATCCATTTTACTTCGACGCATATTAACTACATACTAACTACGCATATTATTAAATTTTCCTTTTAAACAAATTGAAACTCACTAATAAATAAACACTTTTTTTAAATTAATTATTACACCAATGATCAAACATCAAACGTACAAATTATTTTTTAATGTGGTCTTGACTTGAGTTCTTGACAAAGGAAGAAAAAACGTTTAATAAATTTGACATTTAACAACACAAGTAGCGCCGTAATATTCCGTTTTCCCTAAATACCACTTTTTTATGTTAAGTTAGGTAAGGCCGTATTACACTATCATATTATATTTGTGAGTTTGTGACAAAAACGTGAAAGATGTAAGAACTTTAAAACATCAGATTTTAATATTTGAATTAAATAGCGAATTTAATCATTTTACTGCATTTTTCCCTCTTCTCTTTTCGTCCCACGCAATACACCAAAATTCCCGCAAAAGGGAAAATTTCCCTCAATCTGGCAACAGTGAGTGGAATGTCAATAACCTGGGCGTACGTACCGTGACGTCACTCGAATTTTCCCGCTCTTTTAAGCCATGCCACTGTAGTCGGAGCCACCATCGCACCACTTCACCTACAGACTTAAGGGGTAACCAGCGAATCAGTAAGTAAGAATCGTTACAGAATTTGACGAAAGTATTTCCTTACAGAATATTTGACATATCAGCCAACGAATCCGTAATAACTGACAAATACAGTGTTAATATTATAATGTGAATAGCAAAATTATTATTTTTAAGAAAAGTGTGCCGTGAAAATTTTTGTGTATTCTGACATTTCCTTCAGTTTGCGCGTTAATTTTCGCTCTATTAAGTGACAGCCGAACTGAACGAACAGTTCTTAAAGATTCGCTGGTCAGTAACATGCACTTTCTGTATATCGCATTCTTACTTAAAGTTGATACTGACTCGCTGGTTCACCCATAAATCCTCGTAGAGGAAGGGTCAATAACCCTGGCTGTAGTGAAGTATCGCTCGGTCACTTCACTCCGCGTGTAGCAGAACGAGCAGCCATCGGAGTTACAGTGGTGTCAGATGTAGGGTAGTAGCTATCCTCACAAACTAACCGATGGCCACGTTACAAGATCAGATAGCTGAACTCCGGAAGCAAATGTCCGCGCTACAGGAGGCACACAAATCAACGGATGATGCCAAGAAAACTGGTGAGGAGGAAGCGGCGGTCGCCGCTGCCATTCAGCAGTCACAGGCGGCAACGGAGGCAGACCAACAAAAAGCCGAAGCAGAAACCATGGCGGTCCGGCAACAATTAGAAGCAAAGAACGCAGAAATGGCCGTACATACGCGAACTACGCAGGAATAGTGCTTGCAGATACAGATAGAAGGGGTGCCATTTACCACCCAACAACAAGCTTTTCTGGAGTTATCGCAGAAGATCTCATGGCTAGCTAGAATGACGACACCTAGAGCGTCTGTTACTGCCGATGCACCGCGCGGTGCGGATTCAGATCCTTTTGTAGTTCCAGCCCCTGGTACAGCTCCGGCCCCGGGTGTATTATTGCCGGTAAATACGCAAGTCAACGAATATCCAGGCATCCTGTCGCGGCCACTAAAGTTGTAAACGTACGACGGCTCCTCCTGTTGGGAGGAGTATTATACGCATTTCGAGTTGGTCGCGGAAGCTAACGGGTGGACCACGCTACAGCGAGTCATCCAATTGGGGGCAACGTTACGCGGCGATGCACTAGTAGTGCTATCTTCAATCGAGCCGACGGCAAGACAAGATTTCGAATGATCGTATAACTCGTTGTCGCTTCGCTTTGGTACAGACCAGCAAGAGAAAATAAGTCATATCCTTCTTCGCTATCGAACATAACAAACCAAGGAGAGTCTCTCAGCATTCGGAATGGATGTGGAGAAATTGGCACGCAAAGCATTTCCTACCCTTTCTTGAGAAGCTTTGGACCGCATTGAACGCATCAGAACGTCGCGCGACCCGCATGAACCAGCGGAGTGTGCGAGAAACCATTCTCGAAGAAGATACGGGAACCATCGTCGATGAAGTCACTCTCGAGGCCAACACCGGTACTGAATTAGCTCCACGAAGAGGTCCAGATATCGATATAAGGGGAAGCAAAAAACGCCCACCGAAAAGAAAGAAGAGACCATCGATAAATCCTGCTCCTGTGTACCAAGCGCGAGCACCAATGATGGTGTATTACGAGAACGAGAACTAGTCGCTGGTACAGGGCACCCAATGGCTAAAGAAAATTATAATGCCCCAGAGGAAATAACAATCCAAGCAACCAACGGTGCCTCCTTGACAACCGAGGGACTTCTCAACCAGAAGAATTGTACATTCGTCATCGATACCGATGCTACGGTGAGTTTAGTGAACAGCAATTTCCATAAACTATGGCCTACGATCATACGACCATGCAACTTACGAGTTAAGACAGTGACTGGAGATCCTTTCCCGGTCCGCGGTATCGTCGGTTTTGTTATTGCCGATATAAGAGTCGATGTGATACTCGGCACCGACTTCCTGAAGAAATTCCACGGCCAAATCAATTTGGTGGATGAATGTTTGCTATTGAACAACAAGAAAATAGCAATCTCGGTCGCTGTAAATCCCGCCATCGTGACTTCATCAAGAGTGAACATGCCCCCTAGATCAGAAATGTTTGTCTCTGTGAAACTAGCCACAACCAGCTTAGGGACCTACGTGATCAAGCACCCAGAAACGTCCAATCTGCCGGAGGGAATTATGATCGCACGAGGACTCATCGACGCAAGTAGCCCTCTTCAGCATGTGCGAATAGCTAACATCACAGATCAGGTGAAGGTCCTTCCAGAAAACACCTATGTGGGCGAGATGAAAGGGGCAGAAATCATTCTTCCGGGAAAGTGGGACCCGGCTTCTCAAAACCAAATCGACGAAGTAATCCAACAATCTCTGCAGAAACACACTATTCGGTCAAGCAATTTTTAAATAGTTATGGAGACGTATTTGCTAGATTCCTCGGCGACTACGGAAAAACGACTCTTACTAAAAATGTAATACTGGTGGTTTGGCGTCTATTGGAGGGGGGAGATCAAAGTTGAGTAGATTAATCTACCAGCTCCGTAACTTTCCAATAGGGTGCGCATCACGTGAGCTGTTCTGGTCTTGTCATTAGGCAGCTGCGTGATGGGTACAATTGTGTAAGGAGTAACCTGTTCACAATTCGCAAGTGTACGTACTGCCTCCTCGTGGCAACCACTGGTAACTAAGGCCACTTGGCACATTTTTGGCCATTTGGCACAGGCTAAAGTACGGCGCTAAAGGAGAAAACCTTGACAAAAAACCCTAATCTAAGGTGGAACAGCATATGCCGAAAGATGAATGGCTGATACGTTGATCAGTCCAAAATATGCGGACTCTGGATACCAGGCACCCTCCAGTTTTATTTAGCCTTCCTGTAGTAAAGCTGGGTGACCTACAGGTGATTTGTAATTTCCAGCAACTCGTAAGAGTAAAATCAAATGGAATACGGGGAAGGAGTAGGAATATACGGGAGTGGGGCAACCCTCTCGAGGTCCTTGAGCTCCAATGCTACCGTCTTTCTAGCGGAACTACATGCTGTAGTAAACATCTAGTAGGGAGAGCAATAAGCCCAGATAGTATGTATCACGTAACGGGAGGCAGTATTGTCAGGTTCATTAGGAACCTGAATATTGACTGGACGGATAATTAAGCAGGGGCCAGCACAATAGATCTTTTAGGTCGCAGTGCGAAGTGGCTGATGAGAGACCAGTCCAATAAAGCAACCACCGCGGAAAATACCCATTGCGAAACAGGGTGAAATGAGCAACCTATTGACTGACATGAAAATCAAAGGTGTCATCGAGCCAGCTGTCAGTCCTTGGTCGTCTCCCGTCGTGCTTGTCCGGAAGAAAGATGGATCCCTAAGTTTTTGCGTCGATTACCGGCGATTGAATGATGTCACCCGGAAGGACTCGTTTCCTTTACCTCGAATTGATGTACTGCGTTTTCGACCGGAGGCCGCCTTTGGCAGTTCACCGTAATGCCTTTTGGCCTGTGCAACGCTCCCGCTATATTCTCGAGATTAATGCAGATTGTTTTCGCAGGGCTCCCATGGGAAACGTGCCTGGTTTATCTAGATGACATAATCGTCTACGGAAAAGACATCGAGTTCGTCGAATCGCATCGAGCGTGGCGCCCCTTTCGAAAGAATCGGGGTTGACATTAAGGGTCCACTTCCAGTCACGGATAAAGGAAACCGCTACGAGTTAGTCATTATGGACTAATTTACGAAGTGGTCAGAAGTCATCGGGATAACAGACCAGACTGCTGAAAATGTAGCCGAGACATTGAACCAAGAGGTTGTCTCTCGATATGGTGTACCTCTCGAAATCCATTCGGACCAAGGTAGAAATTTCGAAGCGGCTATGTTCACCAAGACAATGGAACTTCTCGGTGCTAAAAAGACGAGAACCACACCACTGCATCCGCAATCTGATGGAATGGTAGAACGGCATAACCGCTCCCATTGTTCATGTTGGCGTATCGCTCGTCGGTTCATGAGTCGACTAATGTGTCTCCCGCCAAAATGCTCCAAGGAAGAAAGCTGCGCTTACCGGGGTGCATGTTGGTAGGATCAAATCCTGATACATCGACGGCAGACGATTATTCCGGAAATCTCCAAAAGCGGATAGATCGCATTCACGAGTTCGCTCGCGGAAATCTTAATCTCGCAACCAAAAAAATGGTAAGACAATACGATTCCAAAGCAAACCCCATTCAGTTTGGCGTAGGATATTTGGTGTGGCTATACAACCCCGTCCGACGAGTTGGCCTTTGCCCGAAGCTGCAATGAGGTTGGGATGGTCCGTACGAAATCATTGGAAAACTGAACGACTTGATTGTCCGGGTAAAGAAACCCGCTGGCAGAGCAAAAGTGGTGCACGTCGACAGATTGGGTCGCTACCTCGGAAATACAACATCACCATAAATTGCGACGGGACGTTCCCAAGCCGGAAGGGGGCAGTGTAACAAATTAAAGCGCCTTAATGACGACTTCGTTTATGTAAATTTTTGTATAATGTTGTATAAATTCGCTAGAATATTGTGTAATTCAGAAGTATGTAAAATCAAATAAATTAACCACCAATCAGTTAGTACTGGAGTGGGAAACCGACGCCAACGGGTCTATTTTACACTCACGCTGTCACGCAACGGATTAGAGAGTGGTAGGTCAATAACCTGGCCGTACCTTGACGTCCACGTCACTCGAGTTTTCCGCCCTTCTAAGCCGTTAGCCGTTCCTCTGTAGTCGGAGCCACCATCGCGCCACTTCACTTACAGACTAAATCCTCGTAGAGGAAGGGTCAATAACCCTGGCTGTAGCAGTGATGGAAAATGTATTTTTTGAATTGTACTGAAGATTGAAATGATATTGTGCTAAATTGAGTTTAATTGTACCTAATTGTTTTTAATGGGTTTTTTTATATAGTATATAAAAGTAGTACCCAAAAATTATAGCTGCCGTTAAGAATTCAGCCGCTACAACTGTAAGTCGGTGAAACATTAAATCTGGCATGCAAAGCAGTGTAATCTACAAATTGTTAGTGCTATTGCAGAACTTTTGTTGGTCAGCTTCAAAACAACTTTCTTTGTACATCTAAGTCTTTGATACTCCCGTTAAACAACAATAATAATCTTCATTAAATTACTCTTAAGAAAGCTAATTATTTGGGTCCCAATTTCCATTAAGTTCTTATCTGCTGGATTCGTTGGTCTCAAAGCTACTCAAAGAAATAAACTTTAATTAATGAGGATGCTCCGCAATTGTTCTCAAGAACTGCCTTACTTCCGTAGCAAAAACACTTAGCAAGCTATTTCATCTTTCGATGACAACAGGTGTTTTTCCCATCTTCTTGGAACATTTTATATATTCATCCAGTACCAAAAAAGGGAATAAAATCAAAAGTTTAGTATCAATTTTTTCTAAAGTTATAAATACAATAATAAACTTTAACTCTACAAACTATCTTGGGAAATACAACTTAACTTTTAATCGTCATTATCGATTTCGTCCAGTGATTTTATTGTTGATTGCATTTATTACTAATAAATAAAGACACAGGGGCCAAAGATCCAATAAATTGAAAGAATTGATTCCATCATTTAAACAGTACTTTAGATCAACCAAGCTTGCTCAATATTCTCAGGTTAACACCTTAGAAGCAAGTTTTGGACGAATTAATAAATTTAGATCAACATTTTTATCACGGACCACCAGATTGTGGGATGGACTTGATGAAAGCGATATCCATCATTTAAACCATCACAACCATAATATCACTATACAAGATATGTCAACATTATGGGTAACGCCTAAGTTTACTTTAGTGATACCATAAAAAAACATGTCAGCACTATAATGTTCGGCTTAAGGTAGTAGCGATTTTGTTTCAAGTGATTGTTTTAAGTATATTCAAACTAAAAAATTAAGTTCAATGTGCGACGTTTCGACGGTATATTCCGGCATTTTCAAGGGTGCAATTTACACTATAATTTAAATGAAAATTTTTGATATCGAATGTTTTCCTAACGTAACTAGGGTAGAATTTGAAAAATTAAAAATACTCACTTTAACCGAAATATGGAATCTAACCCCGCAATTCTGACGTTAAGACTCCTAACAACTTTTTATAAGACTGGGGGGATTTGTAACTCTAGAGGAATTTTGTCTTTTAATTTAGCGAATGAAAACTTACCCAAATTCTGAAAAGTTTGAAATTTTGGCGCATATTTTCCAAATTATTTCCCGAATTGCTATGTTTATCGATAATACTAATACCTCTAGTAAACACTTCTCGGATAAATATTTTGAATTAAAACATCGGTTAATAATCAGATATTTTGAAATTATCAGAATGAAGTCACGTCTGTTAATCTCAAAATTTTTTCGATTAAGAAGAGAACCGTGATATTTTTGAAATATGATGGAAGATAAACTTTATAATCTAGGTACCGAACCCACCATGCAAAAGCAATTGGTTAGTAGAGGTATATTTTTAATTTTATTTTTAAAACCTTCCGCGTTTTCTACAGCCGAAAGTTATTTCCGACCTAACAATTTAAAATATTAAAAAAATTAAGAAAAATTATACATTGTAGAACCTAAATAGATTACGATTGGTCGCAAAGGAATACCAATTTTGTACACTTTTGGCAGAGCAAATATATGCGGGATTGTGCCATAGTAATTTTTTATGGATTTAGCCCAATTTTTTAAATTTTTTCCGAATTAAAGAAATATCAACTTTCTTTGTAAGTATTCTTGTCTGGCAAGAGTAACTCCATTTTTCCTGCATACTCTATTTGCATAAGCACTGTTAATTTACCATTATCAGTTTTCAATAAACATGCCTAAATCGAGATGCTCATTCAAAAAACATTTTGCCTTTTGCATCTTGAATTTGTTTGATTTCTTCAATTCCTAAAAATTGTCTTCCTAAATAATTATTTGACTTCAAATTTGTTAACACATCCGCCAACCTTCTTCAAATCATATTAAGAGCCGCCTTTCTGATATAGCACTCTATAATTTTGTGACAAGAAACAAAATTTTTTTAAAAAGGTAAACAAAATTATTATCTAACTAATAAATTTTCAAAATGCCCAGAGCCATTTCCACATTTGATAAATTTACAATCCACTTTGTATCGAAAATTGTACCCTTGATAATGGCAGTCGATAATCCGCATGGGTTAAGACTCGCGGACTCATTTTAATTTTATTAGCTAAAAATTAACCAAAAAAATATTTTTAATGAAAATTAAGCTTTAAGCATTCTAATAATTATTATTTGAGATCTAGAATCACCTACTAACATTTTTTTTACTTCACCGAATATAGCCCTAACCAGCCCATTTTTAAAAAACAAACATAAAAGCATGCGATGAGTCTCTATGGCTCAACAGGTGAGGAAGTGAATAAACTTGGTATGAGAAAAGTCCAGCATTTTAGAGCTTTTACAGATTACTGATAGAATAAAAATTCAATGCCAAGGTGTATCTATAAATACGAGTACAACGCATTCACTGCATGCAAAACAGAAATTCAATTTTTTCAATAGAAAATAAACGCGCACAGTAAAAATAATTGTTCAATTTCACCATCAAGTTTTTGATAGAGGCATAACTCTTCTTTTTATCTCTTTCCTTACGTGTCCCACAAAGTTCTAACACAACTATTTACAAGTTTTTAGGCAAGTTAAATTTTTGTTTTATTTGCGTTCATCACACTATATACCTAGTCACAAGCAAAACTTGCATGTAGTCGCTGTTTAAATGCAGAAAAAGCCATTTTAATTGAGCATGCAAGTGAAAATATAACATGAAAGGGAATGACGTTATTTTGGTCACCTCGACCAATACCTTGTAGTAGCAATGCTTAGGGCACATCTATTGGTTTAAACGAGCGCAAATCGCCAAAAACAATTTGTTTTTCCACTTTGAATAATTTCAGTAGAAACCAAATCTCTCGAATAATTTAAAAAATCTGTAAAAATCTCATCAAAAATAATTGTGATAACAAATAATCCTGAAAAATTTGAAATATTCCCAAAAAATGTCATCTATGTAACTCAACATCCTCCAAGTTTATTAGTATATACGTAGCTCAATACTATGAAAGTTGCAGAAAACAATCACTAATTCAATAACAAGACCCAGTGCAAATCCTTGTAAATTTCGAGGAATATCGGGAAACCCGCAAAATTTCGAAATGATCGACTAATCTCGAAATGGTCAAATAGTTATTTTATTCTAGAATGGTCTAGCTCAGAAATTCACAAAAAAAATTCGAATATTCGCAGAAAACTCGAATAAATTTGGAATCTTACAATAATCTTGAAAAATGAGAAACCACTAAAGATCTCGACCAAAATTTTACAATCGAATAATCTCGAAAATATTGAATACAACACTATTTAACACTAACAATTTGGAAATCTAGATAAATCCAAAAATCTGAAATTAGAATCTCACCTTTGGAAGGTCACAAATCAGAATACTACGCTGAATCAACTCTAAACCAAACTTGAATAATCGAAAAAAAATTCTAGAGCCTAGAATAATCGCAATATTCTCAAGAAATTTCTAATATTCCGAAAATCTCGAATAAAATTAGAATTCTAGAATAACCTTGAATAATAAAAATATCAGTGACAATGTAACGATCTGTAATAAATACTATAAGCAAATAAAAAGCAACAAGAGAGGACATCGAATAATTTCGATGGCAAGCAACTAAAGGTTAATCAAGCGCAACCCAAAGTAAATCAAACCAGGAAATCTGCAGGTTAATTCAAAAATCTGAAAATATCTAATTTGAACAATCTAACCCAATGCTACGCCTAATTCAATCCAAACTAAATTCGAACAATATCGAAAGTATATAAAATTTCGCTTAATTACTCATATACGATACATAAATATACAACGCTCCAAAAAAATCTCGAATAAGGTTATAAACCTTGAAGAATCACATAAAATATCGAAAATATCGATGTACTTGCTTAAGTCAGCAATATCTCAAATAATCCCTATTAAGACAATTCCAATGTAGGTAAATTAAACTTACACTAAATCCGAAAATTGGACATGTGATACTGTATTTTATTATGTAAGTATTAAACGAGTTTACAGAATTTTTTCAAAATTGCGACAAAACGCGATTCTGTAAGACATTTCCAGCTCTCGTAACGCGTACATACGTAATTGCGTTTTCCTACAATTGCATCTCTGTAAAGTGAGTTCACTTAACTCGAAGCTGTAAAAAACGAAATTTCATAATAGGCACTCAGAGGTTACCCGAGAAAGTGAAATTGAAATGTGGATAGATTACAATAACTGACAATTTGATTATGATTTCAACAACAAATCCATTGAATTCTCGAGGAATTTCTTATTTTGTAAATGGGCGTCCTCCAAAATGAGGAAAAATAACTATGTACATACTTCATATTAAAATAATCATTGCAACTTCACATTTGAGTAGGTTTAGTAGTTTCGAATTAGTACAGAGTAGATTTCATAGATTTTATAATATTTTAGTAGATTTCGACAAATTGAAAGGTCTAGAGGATTTACTTCCCGTTAAGCGTGAAAGCCTAATGAATGAAATGTTTTCGGTTTTTCAAAAATTTAAGCTAGCTCAATAACAAAATCGAGCCAACATTTTATTTCGTCGATTTTTTCGGTGACCCATATTTTCTTCAAAAAAAAAAAAAAACCTAATCAATGAGGCAAGGCCTTACTTTATAAAATTAAGACGAAAGTGTAGCAGAAATTGTAATGCTATACAGCGAGTAAATATTTCTTGTAAATTTAGAACAGGAATTCGCTGAACCAAATAAAAATAAACGAAGGTCTCTCAGTTCTTCACGTTTACCTAACTAATAAAGGCATTAATGCAATAACTTACTGAAGATACCTACTGGCTCTTAGTATAATTCGACCCAAGCAGCCACTCCAACCTAACCTAACCTAACCTACACGAGGATTATTTGGCCTCTAAGCTTAAGTGGTACATTTTTCCTCCAATAGTTAAGGAGGCTCGCTAGCTAAGTAACTGCCAAATTTAATTTTATTTTTGGTATTGTAATTTGTAAATAAAACATTTTCAAATGTAGTAAATGTTTTCAGTTTTCTTTAAGATTACATATGAGTCCGAGAGACTCATCACATGTGTTTACGCAAGTAAAATGACCCGCACGTTGACTAGGGTTAAAGAATTAATAAAAAAATTAAGCTAAGAAACCACACATTAATGAGATACTAGAAGCAATTTTCAGTTAACTAAATTTGCGTTTTTTTAAATTTAATAGCGCAAAACGTATAAGGAAATTTGTTTTATGTTTAACCCATTAATAATAATATATTGTTATAAAATTATTTTCACAAGTTATTTTGGGCAAATACATAATTGAACGTGCAATATGTTGGCCGAGTTATCTCGGGTACGATCTTTTTGGACCATATGGTAAGTCCCGATATATCTCTGGTCCTTAAGGAATTAAAAGATGTAAAAAAAAAGAAATAATTCAATTTTTTCAGATTGTACTGAATTTCACTGTAATGTACTATTGTAATTTTAAAAATGAGTTGTATCGAAAAAAGTACAATTGTACCTAAAATTCCATCACTGGGCGGTAGTGAAGTATCCATCGGAGTCGGAGTTACAATATTAAATTTTAAGAAATATTATATTTATACTTATCTCAAATGTAAACAAATTGTAAAGAATAATCAAATGTCATAAGTTGCTTGTATACACAATGAAAAACGTAACAGATTGGTTGCGTTCTTTAAATATTTATATTTTAGCAAAGCTAAGCGAACTTAAGTTAGCGCAAAAGCTTAATATTGTTTGAGCTAATTTGCACTCTATGACGTGCATGATTATTTTAAGTCATCAAAGATAATTTTTTTTATTCTCAGAAAATCCATTAGAAGAATAACATAAATTTTGTTACAACAGTGTGTTAATTACGAAAATAAAAACCAAAATTCAATAAAGAATTCACTGTTTGTGTTCTTTAACTCATCATTTGTTTCAAGAGTGGTTTTGCTCTAGAAATTGAATACAGTTTTGCTTGTTTGGGACTAAAACACTTCACCACACATCACTTAAATTATACTTTCACCGTCAACAGTTTTCATCAGCTGTTTGGAACAAAATAACAACCAACCACCATCGCACAGGACTACAAACAATCGGTCAGGTCGTGGTCCTTTTAAAGCAATAAAAGTAACCTTTTGTGGCGCTGTTTATATGTACCAGAGTGAAGGCAATCCATATCGAGGTAATATCAAAATTGACAACCGAGGCTTTTATAATGGCGTTATACCAATTCATTGCTAAAAGAGGCAAGCCGGTAAAACTATTATCGTACAACGGTAGCAATTTTGTGTGTGGAAAAAAGGAGATTGATGTGTTGTTTGAATTATTCAAGACTGTTCAAGACTGTTTTCACAGTTCCTCAATACATTTCAGCCGCCGGTTATGTATTATAAAATGTCAAGACGCCTATATTCCGAGGATTCTGGAAATATACAAAGCAACAATTGATAATATGCAACACAGTAAATCGATAACCAACAGCTACTCCATTACACAAAAACAATTTGGGCATATGTACAATCCCGTGTATTTCGATTTGGTTTGCATAATAGTAATGATTTCTATAATTCCAAGGTCAGAACAATTAAGAACATTTACATTTTATTGGTTTATAAATTAAAACACTGTAGAACGTTACGGTAAATATTTAAAAAAGAACATAAAATCTACAAGTTTTGATACGATTTGAAATTGGTTTGCGTGTAGGCGAAGAAATTCCCATGTATGAAGGTCGAACCGGTTCATTTTAATATTATATGGTATTAACCTAAAGCTTGTGTTATTTAATTAATTATACACAATGAACTAAAACACGTAAAAACAAATAGTCTATAAAAATAGTCAGTCTGCAAGACAATTTAGTATCACAATCATTTGGCATAAAGTTTGTTAAAAACTCCAAATAAAATTGTGCGTGGTTCAAAAAGTCGTCATACTTTTTTCAAATTATTTGTTTATTTCAAAAACTTGCTTTACCAAATTAGACCAAATGCGCTTAAGCGATTAAGCGATTCTTAATTTTTTGGTCATTATTGTGAATTTGTGTAGATGAATTGGAAGCATTGACCGTATTTAGAATACCAAACTAATGGCACATTTCTTTCATTTGAAATTAAAATACAGTTTTGGTATGAAACCGTTCGAAGGGGTTTTTGTGTATGATCAGTCTTAAGAAATTGGAAAGTTTCTATTTCCGATTGATTTCGATGCAAAACAGGTTGGCTTAAACAACCTAGGAGGTAACGAGAAAGGCAAAA
Source organism: Tipula vernalis (assembly GCA_958295665.1). NCBI lineage: Eukaryota > Metazoa > Arthropoda > Insecta > Diptera > Tipulidae > Tipula > Tipula vernalis. The sequence goes on from OY282558.1 coordinate 187,623,023, forward strand.
AAAATATTAAGTATTGACGAAAAGGAGTTGCTTACAGAATTTAAGCTTCGCAAATCTATCTGGTATCATTTTACGAAAAGGTATACACGAAAAGTCAGAAACGTGTTGAAATTAATTGTTTAGATTGGACATTGGTGTAATCAAATATTGGTAGACAAATCAAAAATTTCACTTGGGTTCTACGATTTTTTGCTGGGGCAAAATGATTCTATTGTCCCGCTACTACAGGATTTTTGGTTCTGATTGAAGTTTCATGATAGTGATTTGACAAAAAAGTGTCACAATGCTCCCTCACACACATTTAGTACATCATCGTTTAAGTATTATTGTATATAAGCAGAAAAAAAAATCAGAAAATCGGCACAACCATTGAGTTTATCTTAAATATAAAATGAAGAGTTTAATTGTACTGTTTACATTCATAATCGCCGCACAAGTTAATGGTGGCGTATTTCATAAAACAAATGGCACAAACTATTGGTTGAGTACCCCAATGGTAGCCAATTATCACCAAGCACATCGCTACTGTGCTTTAAATGGTATGTATTTGGTGTCAATACACACAGAAGAAAATTATAATGCTCTTATGGAGGCGATAAACATTTTTAAGACAAGTATTTCGGAGAGAGATCATATCTGGACCAGTGGTACAAATTTGGGTTATCCAGCGGGCGAATTTTACTGGGCAGAGACGGGTAATCCAATAACATTTTTGAATTGGAACCCAAAGCAGCCTATAAAAGAAGAAGACGGCAATTGCATTTTGTTAATTGGATCTGAATCACGGCAATATCTATGGGAAGATTTACCGTGCCTTCATGTCCACCATTTCATTTGTGAAGATAGAATCCAACTGAATAATGTAGCAAATACCGGATGTGATGTAGATAACAAATTAAAACCGTAAACGAATCAAATTTTATTATACGATGTGATATTATGTTACAATATTGTAGCTTGCTAATCACAATTTCTATAAAAGTATGCAAATAAATATTTTAAAATTAAGACGAACTTTTAATTTATAAAATAGTGACTAACTATAAAATGAGACCGTTTAAAATTCTTATAGATAGAACAAACATGATTGTCGGAAGGCAGTAATCGAAATTGAGGACCTGTTTGAATAGACGCAAAAATGGTTACATACGTGTTGACTAAAGACTGGTATCGTGAGTTTGAAGTGAATTGGCATGATGTATTTTGCACTCTTCCCTTTCGATTTATTCTTCTTTCCTTTCTTAGCCACGCAATCAGTGCAATACATAATGTGTTATCGATCATTATCGATCAATGATGGCGAAGCCAAAATATTGAATATGTTGGTAACAGAACAAGTAGACAAAAATTAAATAAATAAAATGTAATGACGAATTAACGCATAATTTGATGTATGTTGATGATCGATTGATATAAAGGAGAAATGAGCAAGAAATATTTAAATCGCAACGGGAATGTTAAAATTTTGCTAAAAAATTGCAATGTGGTAGGAAGTTCAAACATAATAAACTTGTTGGAACAAAGATTGCTGAAAATCCCAGAACTCCATAAAACCTTCTCCAAATTCATGGCAGAATATGAAGCACTTGGGCACATGGAGTTAACACCATCAGGAGAAATCACCATACCAAACGAGCAGAAATATTATTTGCCGCACCATCCCGTTATGAAGGAGTCTCTAGCTCAATCACAAAGTTGCGTGTGGTTTTCGACGCATCAGCGAAGTCATCAAATGGAGTATCATTAAACGATTGCTTAATGGTTGAACTGACCGTCCAAAATTCCCTGTTAGAGATACTTATCAGATTCCGGAAACATCGATATATTTTCACGTCAGACATCGAGAAGATGTTCCGTCAGGTGTGGATTGATAAGCCGGATACTAATTACCAACGCATAATTTGGCGCGATACATCAAAGTCGCATCAGCTTCGTTCTTGGCTACTCAGTCACTCAACAAATTGGCACAATTACACTTTAAAACCTACCCGAATACAGCAAAGGTAATTATGAATGCAAACCGAGTTGAAGAGTTTATGCCAACTCGGTGGATTTCACCTTTGGAAATGGGCCTCAAATAACGTGAAGCTACTGGAGAGGATGCCAGAAGACGGGAACAGAACTGAAGGCACCAAGTTAATTTTTATTTTGGGAATTAAATTCGATCCACAAACCGATAGCTTCTCCTTTTCCGTTTCTCTACCAAATACTACCATGTTTACCAAAAGGAACATGTTGTCCGAAGCATCTCGTGTATTCGACGCAATGAGATGGCTGTCACCCGTGATGACCAGCTCCCAGCAGACGTCGAGAAGCAATGGATCGCTATCTTAAAATACCAAGATGGCTAAACTCTGATAAAAATCTACGTCTATGTGGATTCACAGATGCATCAAATACCGCATACGCCGCTGTACTATACGCTCGCACTACAAATAGCATGGGCGAAGTTGTCACCAATATCATATCGGCGAAAACCAAGGTTGCGCCAACAAAGTACAATAAAAAAGCAAGGCTCGAGTTGTGTGCAGCCCTGTTACTTGTTAGAGTGCTTAACCGCGTAACAACATCTATGTGGATTCACAGATGCATCAAATACCGCATACGCCGCTGTACTATACGCTCGCGCTACAAATAGCATGGGCGAAATTGTCAAACCGTTGTTGTAATCAAATCGTTGGAATTGGACCCACCACCCAATGTTTCTTTGTGGTTCGTCTCTACAACCGTCCTAGCGTGGCTAGCAAACCCACCAAGAAAAGGAAATACCATATATTGGTTTTCAACCAATGTTCAGCAATGGCCTAATGTTCCATCGAAACAAAATCCAGCAGATGTGGCGTCTCGAGGTGTTCTGCCTGACGAACTTCTTGAAGACGTATTACGGTGGCAAGAGCCCGTCTGGCTACGGCAAGAGCCAATTCAAACTCCTGAGTCTCCAATTAAAAAATCAAACAAAATAAAGTCTGAAGCAACAACCAATAGGACAACAAAGAAATTAGAAAAACTCGAGCACAACGAAAATTTGATAATCGCTGAACTCGTCGAAAGATATTCAAGTGTCAACCGAGCAGTACGAATCTTTGCTTGGGTGCAAAGAGTGAAATTCAACTTGAAAAATATAAACGCTGGCATAGGCAGCCCTTTGACTGTCTCAGAAGTCGAGAAGTCATACAAATTGTTGATAAAGGAAGCTCAAATTTCAAGTTTTACTGGGAGATTACGAGCCTGAGCAACAATATGCCCATAAAGAAATCTAATATTTCATTCTTATATCCATTTTTAGATAATGCAGATGTCTTACGTCCTGGCGGTCGATTGGAAAACGCCAATGTCGAAGACGAGGGTTGTTCGGGATCATCAGGAGCTGGAGATAAAATATAAAAATGTAATTTAGATAGAACTATGTATTTAATATTGTTTTCACTTATCTTGTTGTAGCGTATTGTATATATTTTGTATCCATTTTATCATTTATTTTTTGAAATATCCATTAATTTCTGAAATTGAAGTAATTATAAATTATATTAATGGAAATATTGTAAGATAAATTAAATTGCTGCCAAAAATTTACCATCTGTCATTAGCACATCGTCGTGTCCAAATAAGAGTATTACATCTACAAATCGCTAATTTTTTGAAGAGGCTTTAAAATTGTTAATGCTAATTGCGTCTTAATTTTTTTTTAAATAAAGTCCTTTCCAGAAAGTGTGGCAAGAATTTTATTAAAAAAAAAATTAAGCCAAATTTAACATTGAAAACTTGACACGCCCCTCTAAAAAATTAATGATTTGCAGATGTAATACTCTTATTTGGACACGACGATATTGTGTCAGTTGATTATTGTTTTTATAAATATGACAATTGGTCGATAAAAATTCAATCTATATTATCGACAAAATTATAGAAGTCGCCTCGTTCCGATCGCACTACCATCTATGATGAAATTCTATGACCTTCCTGACTAAAAAAATTTTAACTTATTCAGAATTCCTATTTCGGTTCGGTTTCTTAAGTTTTGGCACATTTTAGTTTCAGTGGAAAAATAATTATGATTAGCTTGTTAGAGTCATTCCAGCTCGTTCACTTTATTTTCGATAAGAGAGCTGTCATCATCTTAAAAAGGAAAATGGTCATTGGCGATTAAATTATAAATAATTAAATACATTTATTACGAGTTATAACGTATAATACATAAAGTTTTTATTTATTAAACCTATATAAAAATTCAAAGTCTACTGTGCAAAGTTTGTCATATAGAAAACATTTAGTTACATTTCTATAACCTACTACAATAAAAACGTATTGAATAACATATGGTCCTTCGAGCCGGATTGAACAGCTGAGATTTGAAATTCGTATGGGTAAAAAATTCAATCCAGATCTATAACGGTGATACAGTGCATTTAACGAGAAATTTTATACAACAAATATTCATCACCACCAAGGAAAAACCACATATAAATAAAAGGGAAAATATACAGCGTCCTGCCGCCATCTTAAAATATTAAAACTTAAAACCGCGTGAGTTTTTCAAATTTTTATAATTTTTTGTTTTTGAAATCAAATGATTTCTCGATAAACTATTTATCGCAAATTAAATTGTGAAGTGAAATTGAACAAAAGCGGTGATCTAAAAGCAAACTATCAACTATGGCGGATGAATTAAAACGGAAACGATTTGCGATGGCTGCTTTAACTCGCCTCGAAAAGAACTGTGTTTGGAGTATCTAAAATTAAAAATTAAATTATTAAAATTAAACTCAAAATCTCATGATAATAAAATGGCAAATGCTTACCCGTAATTATTTAGCTATTGTAAAAATATTGTAACCAGTATGAATACGTAGAGGCAACAGTTTTATTAGAATTCATGCCAACAAATCTAAAATTATTAAATTTAATTACAAATTATTCTGTCAATTGTCAAATTATAATTGTAACCAAAACCATTTAATGTAATAACAAGTTTACACCTTGCTTACAAATTATGTTAATTAATCGTAATTTACCACTGTCAGAGTTTTTGCTATTGTAATGTAGATGTCAGTAATAAAAAAAAAAATAATTTATGGTACTCGTTATAATCGTTACGCAGTGGTGGCAACTATTTAACATTTAAGAAACCAAATTGTAAAAAATAAAATTGAAAAAATAAAATTTTTTTAAAAAGCGAATTTAGACAAGAAAACAAGTGCTTAATAATCCTTTGTGCCAAGGGTATTTTATTAAATAAAAATTCGGTGGTTTAAAGTTGTGGATCGACAAATAAAATTAAAATAAATAGAACGCCATACAAAATCTATTTAAGTGGAAATATACAAAATCTTTTACTTTGGAATATCAACAAACAAACTGTTAAAATTGACCGAGACAACTACCTCAATAGATATATCCATTCAATTAGAACAACTCGAAAAGGTGTACTCTAAATTAACGTTTAGATGAAGAAATAGTTCAGTTGGAGAATCCGGAACAAACAGTGAAGTGGCGGAAATTGAAATTCGAAATTTTCCGGCGAAATTAAAATTAAGAACAGCACTAAAGAAACAAAGCGAAAAAGAAGTTAATGAGCACATGAATGTTTCCATTAATCGTCTATCTGATCAACAAAGGTAACTGGTGCAAAGTATACATGAGACATCATTCATACAGAAGGATGAATTCAAGTTACAAGCTGTTCAAATTCCATCATTTTTTGGCAATTACGCAGAATTCCCAACGTTTAAGGATTTATTCGACGTTACCATAGATAAATCCAATTTATCTAAAATCCATAAATTTAAATATCTGAAGGGCTTATTACAAGGCGAAGCATTCAACCCAATCCGACACATAACGGTAAGTGAGGCGAATTACCACGAAGCTTGGAGCAAAATTGAAAAAAACATTATGACAACATTATGATGTCAAAGATCAGATATGTAGTTCATTGGTAAAGCAGTTCTTAGATCAACCATAATCAAATGGATGTCCTAAATTAGTGAGGTATCTAGCAGATAAAACGGATGAAGTGTTGAGAGGGTTGAAGGCGTTGGGGAAAGAAACAGAGGAACGAGATATTTGGTTGAACAGCTTATTACTGCAAAAATGTGATGATGAGACTAGAAAGGCTTGGGCACTGGAAAACGAAGAAGCTTTCCCAAAAATTAAAACTCTTTTGACATTCTTGGTAAGGCAAACCAATGCATTAGAAAGAGCGGGACCGTATCAACCAAAACGTAATCAGCCGAAACTCCATATGACAACCTTACACGTGAAAGCTCAGTCTTCATTGTCGAATGTAAATGTAAAATAACAAGATGCAACACGAAGCAATAAAGTGAGCTGTCCTGAATGCAAAATTGAGCACTACCTCTTCAGTTGTGAACAATTTATCAAACTACCTTTGGAAGCTAAAAAAGAATTTGTATTAAACAAGCAGTTGTGCTTCATTTGCATGAAGCCTTAACATTCGTATCGAGACTGTAGGTCTAAGTATAGATGCACACTTTGCAAAGGCCGGCATAATTCACTATTACATGTTCAGCGAGCACCTATTCAAACTGATACGAAAGACGATTTAACACCTGGGGCTGTGACCAACCAAACTGAAATATTCAGTACACATGTAGAGGCAAACAGTTATTCAGCAGCTATATTACCAATAGCTTTAGTGAGGGTCAAAGATACTGTAACAATTCCGATGGAATTGTTATCAGAAAATTTATCATTTCAGAGGTTTCGGTGACGGTCGATTGCGCCGGCTAAGGCTCAGGAGCTGATGGGGTGGGTATACCGAATTATGAAGCGATCTGTGATGACCGTCAGAAAAAATAATAAAAAAAATGGGACACCAGCTAATCTCCTCATTCACTCTACCTACCTAACATACTCACCTGAACTTCATCCCTCACTCTCAACACACTAAACTATTCACTCATCTGAAATTAAGCACTAAAAAACGACAAAACGAAAACAATCGAAAGCTCCAAACAAATAAAAATACTAATGCAAAAATTTAACATACTAACTTTGTGTAATATTTTCAATTTTTAGAATTACTATTGAAATAGATATTACATATTTTATACAACACCTTTCATAATTTTTTTAATTTTAATTGTTTTCATAATGAAATCTAATAACTAAAACTACCCTACAAATTATGCGCATAAAGGCCCGTTATTAATTATCCCAAGAGAAAATAAACAATTCTAGTATAATTTATAAAATTAGAAAATATAATAAAATAATAATAATATAATAATAATACAAAAATCTTATCTGAGTGTGAGGTACGAAGACTGCATATGATGAAAGTTGAAGGATGATCGTGTGGTATAATTTTTTAATTGTACACACAAATTTTAAAAGTACAATAACAACAATTTTATAATTTTTGGTTTCACAGTTTATGTTATTTTCAATTTTCACTGTACTCCGAACACTTTTAATTTTTTTTAGTTAATGCTTTGCTTCGCATTTATAGGAATTGTTTAAAATTTAACTGTTTTTTTTTTTTAAATTACACATACAGATTTAATTCTTGGTTTTATTATTTCATATGTGGCTTCCAATGTATATATTTATTAATGAACTAGTAATTATTTATTGAACAATTTATTATTTATTACTTAATTTATTTATTTATTAATTAGCTTAGTTATTTATTGGTTTTCATACTTTTTATGTTTCACTGATTTGATTCTCTTCGCAATGCTGCTACCGTTAGATTTATCGCAATGGTCATTTACAACCGTTTAATTCACTTATATAGCATATTTAATGACGATTACAAATTATCAACTTATACTAGGTATCCACTTAAAACTATATCGAAACTACTACAACGTTCGATAATATCATTAGTCTTATCAAATTTTTGGTATCTATTTCAATAGCCCAACACAGAACTAAGATTAATAATAGCACAACGGCTTCAAACGATCAACCCGTTTTAGTACGGGGTCTTATCATTCCACCCAAAACGCACTGCTTTACACATACAAAAGTTAAGTTTTAAGACATACAACTTAAACTATTATTTAAGCTACTATTTATATTTTCAACCAATTTTATTTCTTTATCGAAACTGGATTTGTTTTTTGATTAATTTGGTCTTGATTTTTATTTGCAGCTTATCGATTGAAATCACTTAATTAACTGCCCGTCTCTCGCGTTATTATTTTTTTCGTTGTTTTTTTCCAAAAAAAAAAACATCTCGATCATCATAAAAAAAATTGCATTCGTCAAACAATAGCTTACCATTACCCTTGCACTAATACTCCAGTCTGTACAGTCCCAAAAAAAAATCAGTACAGTACATGGTCCGGTTATATCTCAATACTAAAATAGTAGGTTGCTTCGCCAATAATATTTTCGCTCCAAATTGGAACAACCTCGTAACAATACGCTTGGAAACTTCCATCTTTGCAAGGCTATGCTTGATTCTGGTTTACAGGCGTCCTTTGTTGATGGTAAGTTGGCAAATAAACTCCAACTACAAACATTGTATAAGATTGTGGCGACTCACTCACAATTCATTTCAAATATTTAATCATACAATTAAATTCAATTATTTACATAAATATTCATCACTCGTTCTTCGCCACAATTCGCGCATCCATATTCACACGCATGCACATGAACGCACCTTGTTCACCAACGCAACACACTTCATTCAGTAAAAATATACATCTGTCAAAATCTCGCGCGCAGTAAAAAAAACATTAAAAAAATATACATTCTGATTTTCCTTTTGGAGTTGAGCGGTTCGCTATTAAAACAGACATAACCAAATTTAACAAAATTAAATTATATTTAACAAAACCTTTTTTTTATTATATTTCGATCGTAAACTATTACTCGCGAAAATAGTGTTGAGAAATATTTTCTTTTTTTTGTCATACATGTGAATAAGTGATAATCGAAAGTTTATACATAACAAAATAAAATTTTTTGTGTGCACTAGCAAAAACAATTCTTGAAGTGTTTTTTATATATATTGTGAAGACAGTGGATACACATATATTACAGTGGTGACCACGACGTCCGTTTTTACGGAAATAAAATTAAACTCGATTTGAGAATTTTTTGTTGGCATCGCCATTTTGAAATTGCATAGCATTTTTGTAATTTAATTTTTTTTTGTAATTCATTCAATTTTGCATACAACATTCGAGTCACGATACTTTTACGCAATTAAAATTGGAGTCATATGATATTTACGTAATCTAGAAAAATAAAACTTATAATTACATTTAAATTCGCAAATTGAATTTAAATTTCAAAAACACATTTCGGAGACACACACAATCATTCAAAACATTGAAACAACAAATACACCCATCCATAGGAAATAAAAACGCGTTCCCGCATTTCAGCTGTACATATTAAAACAAAAAACGTACGAGATTTTTTTTATGAATTTGAGTGCATCGAAATTTTTAAATATACACCAACAAGGAAAACGGTTTTATCACAAAATACAGTGCCGCATAAATATACACAGCGTGGTACATCGATCAAAACAAGAAAATAATAATCGAGTATCAAGTTTTTAACGTGAAAATATCTTGAAGAGCGACATTATAAAAACGGCCGGGTGCGAAATTACGCACCGGCCAGTGGGTAAGTGCCTAATTTCATAATATAAAACAATTTATATTAACAGCACAGACTCAAAATTTTTTTTTTATATTTTCCATTTAATTTTGGTCGGTTTGCCGGTTCATCAAACGGAACGTCACCTTCCCCAACGGAAAATCAAACAAGACGGATACACCCAAGTGTCAAACAATTTTTTTCCACAAAATAAACGGGACACATATTGAAATTTAAACAACGGAAAATACTACATAAACAGCAAGGAACACCACTTACACTGGAGTGTAACGGGTGCAGCGTGGGAGCAACCACATCAACAGCAGCGGAAATTATCAACAAAAAAAAAAAACAACTAAAGTTAAAAACCGCAAGTTTACTCAAGTTTTTCTTTTTTTTATATACTATACTCGTACTTATACTTTCATAAACAAAATTTTTTATTTTTTATTTTTTTTTTTTTGAATACCAAATTCTATTTTAATTTTTAAAATTTTTCTTGGTTAATAACGCAAAATTATAGTAAACTTAATAAGCTTTTGTAAATTTTTACTATAACATCATTATAAAATATTGCTTTTATATAGAACATTTATTTATATATGCAATTACCACAATATTTAATTATTATTCTTTTCTGTGTAAATTTCTCAACACTTATTTTTCGTATTCCATAAATTTTTTTTTCTTTCTTTTTGATATATCGACGTAAACGCGTATATTGAGCATATTTTACAAGTTTTTATTCATTATTAATTTTTTTTTGTTGGTATTTGGCTTACGTAGCAAATATTGTCGTAGTATGGTAACAAAAATTCTCGCATAACTCTTACGGTGTTTCGCCCTTGTTGAAAGAAAATTAAACAAAATAAAAAAAAAAACCTTCCCCAAGTTCAAATTGTTTAGTTACGTTTGGCTTTAAATTCTAACAAGCCTCCAATACGCAGTGGCATTAATTACCCAGGAATTTGGGGATATCTCGTCAGCCAACACGTGCCACGATTACTGTTTCTCATACAAGGTAACCATTCCTCAAAAACAAAATTTTTTTTGTTTTTTTCCTCTCTCTTTTTCTCTCTCTCTCCACTACATATATATATATATATTTTTTTTTGATATTTTCACTACACGGTACTCATCCCGAAATTAGATTTTTATTCGATATTTTTCTTATTACTGGTTTCGGCATATTTCAATTTTGGGTTACGCGCAAATTATGTCTGATATAGAGGATCAAAGCCACGACGCGAATATGACCTCCCCAAAAATAAAAGGCGAGGTTGAGGCCACCTCTAAGACGATTAGGCTCCAACAATTTTGGTTAGACAACCCCAAAACGTGGTTCAATATGGCCGAGCTACAATTTAAAATAACAAACATAAAAACAGAGAAAGAAAAATTTCTAAGTCTTCTGTCCGCACTTTCTCCCCAGGCGTGCGACACAGTGTCCGATATCCTAGAGAATCCACCAGAGGAAAGTTTATATACAACTTTGAAATCGGCACTGCTCACACGTCTGACGCCTTCGGACGAGTCGAAGCTCGAGGCGTTATTAACAGGCCAAGAATTGGGAGACAGACGGCCATCAGAGGCACTACGACACATAAAAAACCTAGCGGGCACACAATTTCCAAATAAAGTCATCAAGTCACTATGGGTGCGACGAATGCCGGAGATTATCAGAATAGCGCTGTTGGCACAGCCTGACACTCGAGGCCTTGATGACCTCGCAGCTACAGCTGACAAACTACATGCGGCATTGTCAGCCACACAAAATCAAAATATTTCGGCCGTGACACGCCAATCTCGCCCTACCGTTCGTGCAGATTCGGGTCGACGACCCACGGCAAGCAAATCCAACAGTACCACGATTGAAGAACGCCTGGAAAAAATTGAAGCCAAACTAAATAATCTAGCAAATAATACGAATCGTAGCCGTTCAAGGGGTCGGCGATCAACATCACAATACCGCCTGAACAACAACAAACGCCGATACGATAAATGCTGGTATCCGCCGTGCAATTTTAAGTCGACATCTATATCCAGCATGGAAGTCGACCAACATGCAAAAAACGAGTCCATCACCGGGTAGAGACGACAACTTCGCACACCCATCACTTAGGTCGTTTGTTCCTCCACGACCACAAAAATAATTTAATATTCCTCATAGACACGGGCGCTGACCTTTCGGTCATTCCAGCCCGATTTTTCAAAAATTCGTTTTCGTTCACAAAACGAAATCCTGATCTAGTTTTATCAGCCGCCAATAACACCACAATCCACACCTACGACAGCAAATTGCTTCAGGTGGATATCGGACTTAAGAGAACCTTCACACATGCTTTCATTTTAGCTGATGTGAATCGTCCGATTATTGGCGCCGATTTCTTGTGTAAATTTGGCCTCCTTGTTGACCTCAAGAATAGACGGCTGGTTGATTCAGCGGCTAAGCTGTCAATCAATGCCACAATGGTTCGTGATAACACACCAAATCCGATCCATTTTTCAGTCAACAACGGTTATGCCACTCTGCTTAAGAATTTTCCTTCACTTACAGCAGAGCCGAACTATAACTTACAAGTTCGACACAACGTGGTTCACCATATCGTCACAGCAGGCCATCTGCCCGTGTCAAGACCACGTCGGCTAGATCAAGTGAGACATAAAGCCGCTCAAACAGAATTCCAGCACATGGTGGAATTAGGGATTTGCAGGCCATCTGCATCTCCCGTCTCTTGTCCACTTCACATGGTGAAGAAAAAAGATCAAGATTGGAGACCATGTGGGGACTATCGACGTTTAAACACGGTTACAACACCGGATCGCTACCCGATTCCCCACATACAAAATTTCTCTATGCACTTGCATGGTTGCAAAATATTCTCCAAGATTGATCTTGTCAGAGCATATCATTTAATTCCCGTCGCACCTGAAGACGTTCATAAGACGGCAATCACAACACCGTTTGGCCTATTCGAATTCACCCGGATGCCATTCGGCTTACGCAATGCCGCTCAAACCTTTCAACGTTTCATGAACGAAGTCGTACGTGACTTGGATTTCGTCTTCGTTTATATTGACGACATTCTTGTTGCGTCACAAACTGAGGAACAACACAAACTGCACTTGGAACAACTTTTCCACAGGCTAACACAGTTTGACGTTCATATCAAGAGCTCAAAAAGCGTCTTTGGCGTGTCCACTCTTGACTTCCTCAGTCATAAGATAACACCTAATGGTATTCTGCCGTCCGAAGAACGAATTAATGCCATTAGGGATTTCCCAGCCCCTAATACAATCAAAAGTATACAGCGATTTGTCGGCATGGTAAACTACTACCACCGATTCATACCAAAACTCGCTCAAACACTCGCACCAATTCACAGCCACTTGGCAGCTTTACTCAAGAAGCCCAAGATAGCCAAGAATTTCTTTTGGCCAGATGAATGTCAACATGCATTCACGTCATTAAAAGCTGAATTGGCCCAGATAACACTTCTGGCACACCCACTGAGCGACTCAAAGCTCAGCATAACCACTGACGCATCAAACACTGCTGTCGGTGCAGTACTACAACAGTACAACAACGAGTGTTGGGAACCACTGGGATTCTTCTCCAAGAAACTATCGGATACCGAAAAGAAATATTCTGCATTCGATCGGGAATTACTCGCAATTTATCTAGCAGTCAAGCACTTTAGATATTTTGTCAAAGGTCGGGATTTCACAATATACACCGATCATAAACCTCTGACACGAGCAATTCAGTCTAAAACTGAACGTAATCCGAGGCAATCTCGCCACCTGGATTACATAAGTCAATTTACCACGGACATTCAGCATGTTCACGGACACGACAACGTTGTCGCAGACACACTATCACGAACTTCCGACAACGAAACGGCCTCAGTCGAGACACATATCGACTTGCAAAAAATAGCAAACGCACAAAAAGCAGACCTAGAACTTCAGAATTTACTTTCAGGTTCCGAATGTCACACTAGTTCCTCAATGAAACTAGAGCTTTTCAAACTACCTGGCCTCGAAATATTCTGCGAAATCGCAAACGGGAAGAATCGCCCATACATCGCAGAATCATTACGTCGTACAATCTTCGAAACATTACACAACATTTCACATCCTGGAGTTCGTGCAACTCGTAAATTGATTTCTGCTCGCTACTTTTGGCCCAGTATAAACAAAGACGTAGGCAATTGGGCTCAGTCTTGTTTATCCTGCCAACGTGCTAAGGTTCAACGGCACACAAAATCACCCCATGGACAATTCGAGATTCCGCCTGGTCGATTTGAGCATATCCATATAGACATCGTAGGACCACTTCCGCCATCTAATGGATACTCATATTTACTCACTTGTGTCGATCGCTTCACTCGCTGGCCCGAAGCATACTGCATGACCAATATGTCAGCCACAACCATAGCCAGTACCTTTGTCAACAACTACGTATCACGATTCGGCGTTCCCTTAACATCACAACAGATCAAGGAACGCAATTTGAGTCCAAACTTTTCACCGAGTTAACAAAACTCCTTGGCTCACATCGGATACGGACAACGGCTTACCATCCACAAGCCAATGGCATGGTCGAACGCTTCCATCGGCAACTTAAAGCCGCATTAATGGCCAGAAGCAACACAATCAATTGGAGTTCGGAAATACCAATCATACTACTTGGTATCCGAGCAACAGTGAAGGAAGATCTTAAGTGCTCACCGGCAGAATTAGTTTACGGTCAAACCATCAAGCTACCCGGTGAGTTCTTTATCGATAATCCTCCTTCACCACTCCCATCTACCGACACAATCATCGACCAACTGCGAAAAACCATGCGCAACCTTATACCTATAACATCACGTCAATCCAAACAAGATGACATATTTGTTCCGAAATCGCTCAACAACTGCGATTTTGTTTTCAAAAGAACAGACAAGGTTCGCACGGGATTAACTCCTCCCTATGAAGGTCCGTATAAAGTTATACGCAGACTTAGGAAACATTTCATCGTATCGATTAATGGAAAAAATTCCAACGTTTCAATCGATCGACTTAAACCAGCTTACGGAATACTTAGTTCGGCTGAGCAAACATCAAGCCATCGGGTTCACAAAACCGTCCGTATTGCTTCCACTCCTATAATCAATCCCTAGGGAGGGGGAAAATCACTCGCGGGGGAGTCCTGTGGCGACTCACTCACAATTCATTTCAAATATTTAATCATACAATTAAATTCAATTATTTACATAAATATTCATCACTCGTTCTTCGCCACAATTCGCGCATCCATATTCACACGCATGCACATGAACGCACCTTGTTCACCAACGCAACACACTTCATTCAGTAAAAATATACATCTGTCAAAATCTCGCGCGCAGTAAAAAAAACATTAAAAAAATATACATTCTGATTTTCCTTTTGGAGTTGAGCGGTTCGCTATTAAAACAGACATAACCAAATTTAACAAAATTAAATTATATTTAACAAAACCTTTTTTTTATTATATTTCGATCGTAAACTATTACTCGCGAAAATAGTGTTGAGAAATATTTTCTTTTTTTTGTCATACATGTGAATAAGTGATAATCGAAAGTTTATACATAACAAAATAAAATTTTTTGTGTGCACTAGCAAAAACAATTCTTGAAGTGTTTTTTTATATATATTGTGAAGACAGTGGATACACATATATTAATACTAACATAATTAATACTAATTGCGATAGAACGCACCCGTATACATCTGGTCATACCACGTCGTATTTGAGTTTTTACCTTTCTTTTTTTTTTGTATAACGTTTTTTCCTTTCCTTTGTCATTACTCTGTATTCTGTTCTTGCGATATAACCTCAATAAATATTATACGTAATAATACATAATTCTGAGTATTTTATTCGTGCGACAAGCATAATATTATACATTTTGGTGCCGTGTGTCCTGTGAGGAAGTGAATTCAATTTAAGTGTATTCAGTGTGAATCTAGTGAATTAATTATCATCTCGCGAATTTCAAAGGAAATCTCGGAGAAATAAAATCACGTGGATCGAGAGAATTTCATTTTTTGCGCATACCGTTATATCGAGCAACGCTCAAATTGAGAATGGCTGCATTAAATTTGCGCGCATCTGCCCGCTCATCGATTTCGCGCATGCTGCTTGCGGTAGAGGCGAATGGTTATGCTCCCGATCGAGTGGAGATTGAACAAACATTGCGGAACATCGAAGCTCATTTTAACCGATTCGTAGAAAATCATTTGATTATCAATCGCTGCCCACGAGGAACTATTTGCCCAAACTGAATCATCATACGACAAGGTTTGCATCAAATTACGCCGATTACTTGCGAGTTACAAACCTGAGCCGGTGTGTGAGACCGGACGCATTCATGCCGTAGACATGCGCATGGATCCATTATCTATTCCTGCCTTTGATGGAAGGCCAGAGAACTGGCTCGTATTCAAGGATTTGTTCGAGGCTCTTGTCCATAATCGGGCCGATCTGGAACCGACATACAAATTAGCCAAACTTCGACAATGTGTTAAAAGTGAGAATGTTCCTATGGTCGCTGGTGTTTACACTGGTGGTTACGAACAAGTGTGGACCGAACTCAAGCAACGTTATGATAATCCACGCCGTTTAGTTGAGACCCACGTTAATCGTCTGCTTGATCTGCCTGATCACCCGCTTGATCAGCAACGAGCTTTGCAAGACATCATCGACTGCATCCGCAGTACATTGCGCGCATTGTCAGTCATGAAACTACAGACGGATAAATGGGACGCGATAATTTATCCAATTATATTAAGGAAATTGCCAAGAGCCGCGAGCAGCCAATGGGCAATGAGCCTTTCGGATGAAGAATTGCCGAAACTCGACGATATGCTAGTATATTTTGAGCGACGGGCATTGAATATGCCATCATCGACCCCTCGGGTAGATATATCTCAGGCAAGTAACCAAAGTAGGTCTTATCGAATGCTTCGTGCAAATGTGGCTGCAACTAACTCACCACATCAATCTACTTCAAAACGAGCATCGCCATCAGCAGTGATTTGCCCACATTGTTCAGGTCCACATCGCATTTATAGATGCCATAATTTCCAGAATTTGAGTGTACATCAGCGCTGGGATGTAGTGAAGAAACTCATGTTATGTTTTAATTGCTTGAATCCTAATCATACTCATGGAGAATGTCGATCGGGTATGTGTGCACTTTGCAATCAGAAACATAATTCCCTATTGTGTGAGCAGACAAAGGGAATGGGTGCTGTTCAGCGACAACCAGCTCGAGCGCCAATGCCAGCTACAATACAATCATCGCATGGCACATTGCCGAGCAAGCCACCGGAGATCAATAATCAAGAAGCATGACTGACCGACCACATTCAGTCATTCATACTCCATGCCAACAGTGTCGTTTTGCTTGCCACCGCAAACGCATTTATACTGGATCGGCTTGGAAACAGTCACCTTTGTCGATTACTTTGTGACCCGGGATCTCAGGTGAGCTTTATTACTGAATCGGTGTTTAACAATCTGAATCTTCACAGAAAACGATGTGAGATAGCTGTCGAAGGAATTGGCGCATCAACTAATACCTACACCCGCGGCCAGGCGACACTTATCATGCGCTCTAGGGTAGAACCCACCTTCGAATTGCAATTTGAGGCATATATATTACGCTCAATCACGTCGGCAATGCCAGCGACGTCGATTGATGCTGATTGTTGGAAACATTTGCGTAACTTACAGCTGATCCGGGATTTACTAAGCCTGACGTATCGATATTGTGATCGGTTCCGATATCTGGGGAAGTATAATAAAACACGGAATTATCACTGGCCATCGCAACGAGCCATGTGCGATTCGAACACATCTGGGTTGGGTTGTGTTTGGGCCTGTTATGAATAATACAACCTCTGATCGACCATTACACACATTTACAGCCAACAAATGTGTCGGTGAGCAACGACTTGATGAATTGCTTCATAAGTTCTGGGAACTCGAAGAACCCGTAACTAATTTCTAACCTGCTCCAGATCCATGTGAGAAGATTTTCGAAACCACTGTCCGCCGCAACGAAGATGGTCGCTACAGTGTTCAAATTCCATTTCGTCCTAACGCCCAAGCGCTTGGGAATTCTCATCAACTGGCACTTCGACAGTATCATCAATTGGAAAGAAGACTTAGCAGCAATTCCGAATTACGAACAAAGTACGTGAAGTTTATGCGGGAATATATAGCACTAAACCATATGGAAGCGGTGGCCGATTCTCGAGGCGATCCTTCGCAATCATATTATATTCCGCATCATGCTGTCGTCGAAAAGTTTAGAGTGGTATTCAATGCATCGGCCAAAAGAAGTAACGGTGTGTCACTGAACGACACACAACTGGTCGGCCCACAACTACAAGACACTCTTGTCAATATAATATTTCGCTTCCGTAGACGGAAAATCGCCATTACAGGCGATATTGAAAAAAT
This sequence comes from Tipula vernalis, assembly GCA_958295665.1. Lineage (NCBI taxonomy): Eukaryota > Metazoa > Arthropoda > Insecta > Diptera > Tipulidae > Tipula > Tipula vernalis. The sequence continues at coordinate 187,641,108 of OY282558.1, forward strand.
GTTCCGCCAAGTCGAAATTGATCCACGTCATCGACGATGGCAGCAGATATTGTGGCGTGAATCATCAACGGAGCCACTACGGACATATCAATTGAAGACAATTACTTACGGTATGGCATGTGGACCATACCTTGCTATTCGGACGCTACGACAATGTGCAATGGACAACCACCAGATAATCACTGATGCCAGCCGGGCAGTAGCAGCCCGCCACAGCATTCTGCATAACTTTTATATGGACGATTTCCTAGACAGCGTGGATTCTCCAAGTGAAGCAGTAGCTCTGGCGTTCGATATTGATTCTATATTACGACAAGGCAAATTTCATTTAAGAAAATGGAATTCAAATGATGCAGAAACAGTTGCAGCGCTTGTTGGTTCACAACCAACTGCTCCAGAACTTGATCTCAGCGATTCTGATACGACAGTACTGGGTCTTCATTGGAACCCGATCACCGATCAACTGTTCTACAAAATCAACATGTGTCATTCAGACGCCATACCTACTAAACGTCTCGCTCTTGGTGACATAGCTAAACTCTATGATCCAACGGGCATGTTGGCACCAGTAATAGTGGCCGCAAAAATATTCATCCAGGTTTTATGGCGTGAGAAACTTGATTGGGATACACCCCTACAAGGCGAACTACGAATAAACTGGCTAACATTTCGCAACGGTTTACAACAATTGGCACAGATCCGTGTTCCGCGTTGGCTTGGTATAAGACAAGCTGGGACAATAACGCTTCATGGATTCTGTGATGCAAGCAGCAAAGCATACGCAGCCGTAGTTTACATGCGGATAATCGATGATGAGGGTCATATAAATGTGTCTTTGGTAACAGCAAAGACGAAGGTTGCGCCTGTGAAGGAAATCATAATTCCTCGGCTAGAATTGTGCGCCGCTCATCTCCTTGTAAAGGTTATCAATAATGTACGTATTGCACTTCAACTAACTGTTGCGGATTACACGTTGTGGAGCGACTCGAGCATTGTATTATGTTGGCTACGCAAACCAGCGACGACTTTGAAACAATACGTATCAAATCGAGTGAGCTACATCCAGCAGCATTCCGATGTCCAGCAATGGCGACACATCCGCACAGAACACAATCCAGCAGATTGCGCTAGTCGCGGAATATCACCAACCGCACTAGAAGACCATTCCCTATGGTGGAAAGGCCCCTCATGTTTATATAAAGTATCGACCGACGTTGATGAACCACCAACGCTGACTTCACCGGAGCAAGAGATATTTGTCAACGAAACAAAACCGTTCCGTACATTACTCAGTACGAATCCCAGGTGAAAGATCACTACATGCGTCGACGGTGGAGATCGGATCCCACTCATTGAGCGATTTAGCACTTTACAAAGAGTGTTACACACGACGTCAATTGTATTACGTTTCCGACCAGCTGGACGGAAATATTGGCGAACTAAGTTCATAGCGGCATCTGAGACTGAGGCTGCGCTGCTTCTGCACATACGCGAAGCACAAGGTAATGCATATCTTACTGAAATTAATTCATTAAAATCTCGTTGTAGTGTCGACGCAACTAGCAAATTGCTTGCACTTAATCCATTTCTGGATGACAAGGAGATTCTGCGAGTCGGCGGACGGCTGACTCATGCGGATATTCGATACGATCAGCGTCATCCGATGATTTTGTCAAAGGAATGTACATTGGCTCGGTTACTTATTAATCATGCGCATATTGTCACGTTACATGGTGGTATTCAAGAAATGTTGCAATACCTAAGAAGACGATTCTGGATTGTTCATGGTCGTGCATTGGTAAAAACTTTCATCCATCAATGTGTCACCTGCAAACTCTATCAGCGAGCAATGCAACAGCAACAGATGACGTCGTTGCCACGTTCACGTGTTCTGGTAGCCCCACCATTCACAAATACTGGGCTAGATTACTGTGGCCCATTTAATGTCCGACTGGGCGGACGACGGGCAATAACGACAACAAAAACATATGCAGTGATCTTTATTTGTATGAGCACCAAGGCTGTACACATAGAGGTTGCCGAAGATCTGTTGACTAGATCATTTTTAGATGTATTCGACAGATTCATTAGTCGACGCGGCTACTGTACCACACTCTGCAGCGATAACGGAACCCAGTTTGTTGGCGCAGATCGGCTAATGCAACGTGAACTCCGCGAGTGGAGCAACATGCATGCTCAACAGCATATCGCAGATGCCGGTGTTAGATGGCAATTTATAACGCCTGCCGCACCGCATCATGGTGGCCTATGGGAGGCAGCGGTCCGATCAGCCAAAAAACATTTAGTGCGGATCATTGGCAAACAACCGATGTATTATCATCAATTGAACACGCTTCTCATACGAATCGAAGCATGTCTCAATTCCAGACCGATCATAGCGCTTCATGATGATCCGGGGGGATGTCTTGCTTTAACCCCTGGCGAATTTCTAATAGGACGACCAATAACAGCACGGCCTGAACCAACTGTTCCAGATGTTCCAGGAAATCGACTGAAATATTGGCAGCAACTACAACGAATGTACCAACAATTCTGGAAGCGTTGGCAACAGGAATATCTCACTTTATTACAAGCACGAAGTAAATGGGCCCGAGCGGAGCCAAATTTGCAAATAAACGACATCGTTTTCATTCAACAAGATAACCTACCACTATCTCGATGGCGCATAGGGCGCATTATCAAAATACATCCGGGCAGTGATGGGCTGGTACGTGTAGTAACGATTGAGTACAATAGCGATCAAAAAACATCTGATGGACAGCTAATCAAACATCAATGTCAGCGACCGATCCAGAAGGTATGCCGGCTAATTTCAGCACATGGGAAAGTTCCAAACCGGACCGGTTTGGCCGGGCAGGAATGTATAAGATCGACCACCCCGAATGCGAACGAAGAAGTAAAAGATGTTTACTGAACGCACCGACTAATTGCGATAGAACGCACCCGTATACATCTGGTCATACCACGTCGTATTTGAGTTTTTCCCTTTTTTTTTTTGTATAACGTTTTTTCCTTTCCTTTGTCATTACTCTGTATTCTGTTCTTGCGATATAACCTCAATAAATATTATACGTAATAATACATAATTCTGAGTATTTTATTCGTGCGACTAGCATAATATTATACAAACACAAAAGGCTCGAATTACAGTTAGTGGTCTCGCAACTAGGGGTTTGATTACACGAGGAATTGTGGAGCTCGATATTTTTCTAAGGGGTCGCGAAAATGAATTTATCAAAGCAAATGCCTTAATATTAGATCGGATGTCATTGGTAAGCAATCCACCAAGGTCAACAATACAAAACGAGAAAGATATTTTACAACTCAAGTTAGCGGATCCAGAATTTTATACAACAGCAAAGGTTAAATTACTATTTGGCGCAGACGTGTTTTTTCAATATTGATAAGCGAACAACATATCTCAAATAATTTTATTGCTCAAAATACTATCTTTGGATAGGTAATAGCTGGTTACAATAAAATATTTAGTGTCGTTGAACCAATAACTCTTAATTTACAACTAGACCTCAACATAGAAGAAACACTTACACGGTTTTGGCATACAGAAGAAAGCCCATTACAATGCCTAAAAGATGCGGAAGATCATCCAGCTGAGGTGCACTTCAAGAAGATATTCAAGAGAGCACCTGATGGTCGATTCGTCGTGAAATTGCCATTCAAAAACAAAGAGGTTCAATTGGGAAATTCATACTAAACGGCATTAAAACGACTGGAATATAGTATCTACAACGCAAGCTTAGCATAAATCCGAGCCTCAACAACGATTATTCAAAGTTCATCACGGAATATGAAGCACTTGGTCACATGAGGAAAATACTAACTACTGAAGATGAAATCCCCGGAAAGAACTATTATCTACCACATCACGCCGTCATACGAGAAGACAGTGTAACAACGAATCTGTGAGTTGTTTTTGATGCTTCTTGCCGCACAAGTAATAAGACATCATTAAACAATCTCCTAATGGTGGGACCAACAATTAAACCAACTTTATGGAGCAAACTCTTACATTTTCGAAAGCACAAATACGTCGTAACTGGCGATATACAAAAAATGTATCGTCAAATATGGTTGGATGACAGTGACATAAACTATCAAAATATTCTTTGGAGGCATAATCAAAGTAAACAAATTCAAAGTTATCATTTGCTTGCTGTAACATCTGGTACTGCATGTGCTTCATTTTTGGAGACAAGGTGCTTGAAACAACTGGCTCTCGAGAAAGAAAATCCAATAATAAAGGAAATCATCTTAAATAATTCCTATGTGGACGACCTGCTTACTGGAGCTAGTTCTAAGGAGCAGTTGGCCAACATAGAACATAAGCTTAGTGCAACGTTGGCCAAATCTGGGTTCAAACTACACAAATGGACATTCAACATAGCTGAAGGAGCTGAAAATACAACGTCGGAAGCAATGCCATTGCCTAGTGATAATGACGTGAACAAAATTCTAGGCCTCTAGTGGATTCCAAGCGCAGACGCTTTCACATTTAAGGAAGCAAGAAAATTGTCATGGGATGATGAACCACCAAGCGATCTGAACAATCAACGGCTGAACATACGAAAGGAATTAACTTTATTTGAGCAAATTAGAATTCCACGATTTATAAATCATATTGAAAACGAAGAACTCATCGAGTATCACGGATTTACAGATGCCTGCAAAATTGCATACGCCGCCGTCATTTATTGTAGAATCCAAAGGCCCGACTAAACATTTAAATTATCATTGATAACAACTAAATCTAGAGTGGCCCCGCTAAAGCCAATAACCATCCCAGGGCTCGAGTTATGCGTAGCTCAATTGCTCAGTGAATTGTTAGTCAAAGTGGCAAATTAATTTTCCGTTCCAACAGATCGATTGTTTGCTTGGACGGATTCAATGGTCATGCTAGCCTGGCTTAGTAGTCGTCCCTCTAATTGGAAACAATTTATTCGAAATCGCACAGCTTCCGTATTATACAAGCTACCTCGAAACCATTGGAATTACGTATCTGCCAAATGTAATCCAGCTGATTTAGCATCGAGAAGGGTAAGACCATCACGTTTAATACTAGAAACTATCTGGTGGGAAGGCCCTCAATGGCTTTCTCTAGATCGTAAAATGTGGCCTAATCATGATATTGTAGATAGTTTCGCAGTCCCGACAGACGAGTTGAAGTTAGATAAAACTTTGAATATATCGCTCACAAGCGAGCAAAATTTATTCGACAAGTTGTTTACAAGGACCAACTATTATTCAAAACTGTTACGAATAATAGCATATGTACTACGGTTTACAAAGAGTGCCAGGCAGAAACCAATCTCCAACCATAAGGCCATTGCTGCGGAACTACTAGAGGAATCTGAAAGGTTCATTCTTAAATATGTGCAACAGTCAATATACCATGATGAATTGAAGGTATTAAACAGTTCAAAGCCCATATCTAAATCGAATAATCTAACTACTATCGCCATTTGTTGACACAGACGGTATTCTACGAGTCGGGGCAGATTACAAAATTCGGAACTGTCCTTCAATGAACAACATCCTATAATCTTACCCAATGGACATATTCTGAGCAAAATTATAATAACTTCGGTGCACATCTCAAATCATCATCCCAGTCCGTCTCTTATCTCATTCATCTTACGGCAACGATATTGGATCGTGAACTGAAGAAATACTGTTAAAAAGATAATTAACTCTTGTTTTATTTGTAGAAGGTATTCCAAAACAATCACTCAGCAAAAGATGGCAGCGTTACCACCAGTACGAGTTTCGCAAGCGCGGCCGTTTAGTTACGTGGGAATAGATTATGCAGGTCCTATTATGGTAGCTACAAAGAGAGGCAGAGGTGCAAGGTTAATCAAGCCATACATTGCTATTTTTGTTTGTTATTGCCCAAAGGCGATCCACCTGGAGCTTGTGTCGAATTATACAGCAGACGCATTTATTGGCGCTTTGAAACGCTTTACTGCTAGACGAGGAATACCAATGAATATTTATTGCGACAATGGGACGAATTTTGTTGGTGATGATCGGAAGTTACGCAGCATGAAAAAGGAAGCTATCCGATACTACGGTGAAATAAAAAAGACAATGATGAATCCAACATTTATTGAGAAAACACTGGAGTATTGGGCAAATAATCGTACGAAATTTTATTTCAATCCTCCATTAGCACTAAATCATGGCGGGTTGTATGAAGCGGTTGTAAAAATGACAAAAAAACATTTAACCAAAGCAACCGGCCGAATGAATCTGCGACTGCTGAGGAGACATCTACGCTACTATGCGAAATTGAAGCGATTTTAAATTCCCGCCCTTTATGCCAGGCATTTCCTGACGATCATACGTATTTTCCATTAACGCCGGGTCCCTTTTTAATAGGAGCACCTCTTACGCAATTTCCTCAAATGGAACATAACAAAGTTAGCGATCTCGGTCAACAATGGATCGAAATACACCGCAGGTTCGAACCGCAGGCGAGTTGGTTCTGTTAAAAGATATCAGTTTACCTCCTAGTTACTGGCCCCTTGGTATCATCGAAGACATTCGTCCAGGAGACGATCAATTAGTTCGCGTAATAACTGTACGTATGCATAATGCAAAATATAAACGGCCAATTTCCAAAGTAATAAGATTACCGATACATGGGTGTAAGGAGTAAACTCCTTACAGGTCGGACTATGTCGAAGACGAGGGCTGTTCGGGATCATCAGGAGATGGAGAGAAAATATAAAAATGTAATTTAGATAGAACTATGTATTTAATATTGTTTTCACTTATCTTGTAGCTTATTGTATATATTTTGTATCCATTTTATCATTTATTTTTTGAAATATCCATTAATTTCTGAAATTGAAATAATTATAAATTAAAATAATGGAAATATTGTAAGATAAATTAAATTGCTGCCAAAACTTACCATCTGTCATTAGCATATTGTTACAGGGGATTATTGTTTTTATAAATATGATATTTGGTCGATAAAAAGTCAATCTATATTATCGACAAGATTATAGAAGTTCCTCGTTCCGATCGCACTACCATCTATGATTGAAATTCTATAATCTTCCTGACTAAAAAATTTTGAACTTATTCAGCATTCCTATTTCGGTTTTGGCACATTTAAGTTTCAGTGGAAAAATAATTATGATTAGCTCGTTCACTTTATTTTCGACAAGAGAGCTGTCATCATCTTAAAAAGGAAAATTGTCATTGGCGATTAAATTATAAATTAATAAATATATTTGTTACGAGTTATAACGTATTATACATAAAGTTTTTATTTATTAAACCTATATAAAATTTCAAAGTCTACTGTGCAAAGTTTTTCATATGGAAAACATTTAGTTACATTTCTATAACCTACAACAATAAAAACGTATTGAACAGCCAACGAACAATACAACGTGAAGCACCCCATAATCTTGTCGGGCGGTTATAATTCAGCACGTAAATTAGTTGAAGAAGCATACATCCAATATTTACACGCAGGCCCAAATCTACTGATGTGGGGAAGGTAAGTTTGCCCGCTTTTCAAAATCCCGCTTTTCAAAATCCCGCGTTTCAAAATCCCACTTTTCAAAATCCCATTGTTCAAGATCCTGCTTTTAACCGAAAATATTTTCATTAGGGGGATTTTGAGCAATAGGATTATGAAAAATGGGATTTTTAAACGCGGGATTTTGAAAAGCGAAAAGGAGTAAAATTTAACTAACATTTGAAGAAAATTTGCTTTGTTTTGATTGTTAAATATTTTAGTAGATATGTTCGTTGTTGTTCATAATGTATACATTACATACGTACAAGTGGAAGGGATTGCAAGAAGAGGTGAGTTAAATAATTACATTTTGTGATGCATATGTACGCTGTTTGTGGATGTACGCATATGTACGCTGTTTGTGGATGATTTTTCACATGACTGTTAATCTAATTAGTTGAAACATTTATATAACAAGATAGCTATAAAAAATAATAGAATGTGTTCACAAATACATAGTTAGCAGGATATACAAAAAAGTTTAAACTCGATGCACTTTATGTTACAATTTCGGTGGTCAGGTGTGAAGTTCCTTGAGGGATTCTGACTTGGGTCACCAAACCTGAGCAATCAAAAATGTAGCCGAACCAAATTGCTGGAGGGCTCTAGCAAAGGTTAATAATATTTTGCCGGAAAACAAGATGGAAAAGGAAAGATGGGGCTTGGTAGAGGAATTAAGTTAAACTCACTGCCTATGTTGGATAAGAGATCTTTGCTCCTCTATAAGCAGGCAGTGGAGAGACTTGGGAGGTAAGGCCTGAAGACAGCCTTGGTGTTATTGCTAGAGAAGAGATCCCCTTTCTCGACCGAGGGTCTGAGAGTGAGTTCCTTCAGAAGCTTTTTGAAATGCATTTTTGAAATCCTGCTTAAAGATACGGACAGGGTAGAGTACCGAAGTCGAATGGGGCACGCATAAGCTGATCTGAGCGTCCTGAGGACGCGGACAGCCAAGAATGCTACGATTTCTTCACATCAACCTCTATCACTGTAAGGCAGCACCAACCGTTCTTCTGCTCAAAATTTTAAAAGAAGTGACAGATGTTGTCTTGATCCAAGAACCGTCACTGGAGACCGGTGACCTGGGCTCAAGACTCCCAAGCTTAGATTAATGCTCGTGAAAAAAGTAAGGTTAGATTTAGTCGTGTATTCTTTTTAAAAATAGTATATGCTGTTTTCTGCTTTCAAATTACAACAATGGAGATGTAGCAGCGGTTAGAATTGAGATCGACAAACATAACCTCTGGTTAATATCAGCTTACCCGGCATATGAAGGTTAACATTCTATCGGTCAATCTAATTATAGAAGCGATGTAAATTTGCATCACATAATCTGGGGAAGTAGGAATGAGCGAGGTGAGTTACTTCTTGATTACATTTTATGTACTAACTTTCATATAAGCAACATAAGCAACAAACTGTCTTTTATAACTAAGAACGGACTGGAGGTATTATATAGTACCCTTGTTTCAAACTTTATGATGAATAGTCTATTATAAACGAAGGTTCCGGAAGACCTTCCTTCTTACCGTTATTATCTTTAATTGGAAATGGACATGATATATCCTAAAACCCGATTAGGACACCTTTAGAACTATTCCGGGTAATTCACTTCCAGTCCCGGTGCCAAAATTCCAGAAACTGTCCAACGCTTCTATTAAAGCGATGATAGGCCCTATTCCTCTTAGTCCTCTACTAGGCGTATGGGTCAATCTCGGCCACCTTGGTGATGTTAGAAGATTCAACAAACCAATGAAAAATGAAAGAGACTCTTTAAAAAAGCAAGGAAACCAGAGCTGCTGTGGTCTGAGACTACTATAAGGAAGTCCTCAAAACATTCAAATATGAATTAGGAAGTGTCAAGAATTGATCTTCTAGACTATACAAGGTAATAGGGCAAGAAGCCTTGTATGTCAAATTATTAATAGAAAGAAAATTCTGTTTGCGATAAATAGTTTAAACCAAATTTGATAAGTTACCCGGACTTCATGGTATTATCCTTGCAGATATCGAACAGACTATATTATAACAGACCTATTGACTTAACCATTTCTTGGTTTGAAGTGATTTTCAAAAGTAGCCTAGAACTATCTCACATTCCTAACAAATGGACTAACTTGAAGGATATATTCATATACCTAAGACGGGAAACGTTCACAATGGAAAGGCACATAGTAGATCTTATTAGATGCGCAATTGAAAACTGAGATAATGATGATTTTCATCGAAAAATATATTTGTCTCGTTTTCGACAGCAAATTAAATTAGAAACCTAATGGGAAAGGATGGAGGCTGCAGTATTATTTCGTACTGGCTCTAAACCGCAGTAGTCAGACCCATTCTTTTGTATGGGGTAAAAGTCTGCTCTGGACAAAACTGCCAACAAAAGTTGTTGATGAAAGTTCAAAGAACAGTTTCAATATAGATTAGTAGTGACTGTTAATAGCACTATTTTTCTTTTTTAATAGATTTGTAGAGGCTTACGGCTTCGGTAACTCTTACGTCGCTGCGCTCCCCCCGCTTAGCCCTCCGAGGGGCTTTGAATTGTACTTCGGGGGACGTAGGAGCCGGGATCAGCAAACATGTCGGACTGCGTGCCGCACGTAGGAGCGGATTATACAGAATTTATTAATGACACCTACTAAAATGAAAAATAATTGCACTATTTTGTTATGCAAGATTTTGTAATTGCAACATTTTGTAGTTGCAAGACTAATAAAAAAAGCAATATTTTGTTAATGCAACATTTTGAAATGCAATATTTTATATCGATCCCAGAAAAATTATTTCACTAAATATTCATTATTTCACTATAAAATAATCAAATAATCAAATTTAATAATAAAATTAATTTTATTATTAAAAATAATAAAATATTAATTATTAAAAAGCGGGATTTAAATGCGGGATTTTTTATTCTTAAATAAAAGAGGGATTTTAAAAAGCGGGATTATAAAAAGCGGGATTTTGTAAAGCGGGATTTTGAAATGCGGGATATCGTTACGACCCCTACTGATGTCAATCATCAAACAGCAGTTTATAATTTTGCGTTGCCAGGATTTGGTTCGACGTGTTATCCACGACTGGGACAATTGCCACCACGCGGATCAATTTAATGGGCGCATTTCTACAGACCAGTGTATACTACGCTGGTCCGTATATGCTTAAACTTCACAAAGCAAAGAAAGCCACCATCTACAAAGGATACACTGTAGTGTTCGTGTGTATGACTACCAAGGCCGTACACTTAGAATTGGTATCTGATATAACGACTGATACCTTCCTTGTTGCATTCAAAAGATTACAGAATCGACGGGGAATCTGCACCGACGTCTACAGCGATAACGGCACTAATTTTGTAGGCGCTGCCAATGAGATCAAATATTTTCAGCCACTCTTGTCAAAAGGCGAACAACTGCAAAACTAAGATATCTTTGATTTCTTTCTTTTATAATCGTCAATAAAAAAAAACCAGTAATCAAGATAATTTAAACAACGGTACATTGTCATTTAGTACACCTGCGAAAAGTGTCAAGGACCACATATTGTTGTACATTATGCGCTTAAGTTAAAAATTAGTAGTTCGGAACTAATTAATAGTTATATGTTAAACGCTTAATGACATAATTTTCAACAAATATTGAAAAACCCTAGTCATTATTCTATCTTCTAAAACTCATTTTTTAGTAACTTTTTCTTTAAATTCAACAAATCACATTTTGGCTCGGCATTTTATTCATAACTTCAATTCGGCGCTAAAAGAGTTCAATAATTTAGTATCTCAATCATGTGGTATAATGCTGTTAAACACTCCAAATAAGATTGTGCGTGGTTCGAAAAGTCGTCATACCATTTTTCAAATTATGGGTTTATTTCCAAAACTTGTTTTACCAAATTAGACAAAAAGCACATTTGGCAGAGATATATATAAATAAAAAAAAATCGTCATTAATATCAAACTGCAAGATTTATGAATTTGCGTCGATGAATTGGAAGCATTGACCTGACCGTTTTCACAAAACGAAATTACGTACACATTTTTTTCATTTGGTTGGTTTACATGACAGGCAAAATGAATGCTTCCCATTAAAGAGAACGACTTAACTCCGAAATAATGCGACGAAGTATTAACTGATTTTGGTTCTGAGGAAGCTTTCAAGGTTCTGATTTCAGAAAGAAATGCCACAATGCTCCCTCACCTAACTTTATCACATCATCGCTTACGTATTATTGTATATATAAGTAGAAAAAAAACAGAAAATCAGCAGAACTGTTGAGTTTACTTTAAATACAAAATGAAGAGCTTAATTGTACTTTTTACAGTCATAATCGCTGCGCAAGTCAACGGTGGCGTATATCACAAAGCTAATGGCACAAACTATTGGTTAAGTACTCCATTGGTGGCTAATTATCACGAAGCTTATCGCCACTGTGCATTAAATGGTATGTATTTGGTGTCAATTCACACACAAATTAATCATAATGCTCTTATGGAGGCGATAAACATTTTTAAGACAACTATCTCCGAGAAGGCTCATATCTGGACCAGTGGAACAAATTTGGGTTATCCGGCGCTTGAATTTTATTGGGCAGAGACAGGTTATCCAATATCTTTCTCGAATTGGAACCGCAACCAAGCTAGGAGTAATGAAAACGGACGTTGCATTTTATTAATTGGATCTGATACACGGCAATATCTATGGGAAGATTTACCATGCCTTCATGTTCATCACTTTATTTGTGAAGATAGAATCCAACTTCCTAACGTAAAAGGTACCGGTTGTGGTGAAGACAACAAAAAATTAACGTTAAAGAGATTAAAAAATGTTTAACAGTTGTATACAGTTTATTGTGATCGTTTAAATTTATTGGTCATTTAATGAAAATAATTTCAGACATTATGTTATAATATTGCAGCTTGCTAATCACAATTTCTATAAAAGTATGCAAATAAATATTTTAAAATTAAAAACAATATAAATAATGAAACAGTGACTCTTTTAATATAAAAAATGAAACAGTGACTCACTTTAAAATTTGGTCGTTAAAAATGTTTATAGGTAGTACAAATATGAATCTCAGAGTGTGGGTATAATTAAAATTTAAGACTTATTTGAATTGACTTGAAAATGGTTGCATACGTGTTGACTAAAGACTGCATGCAATATACCATATGAATATGACATACCGACAAAGTCAAAATATTGAGTGTGTTTCTAGTGTATACAGAACAAGTAGACAAAAATAAAATAAACGAAAAGTAATGATGAATTAATGTTGGCGGAGAGGAATTTTGGGTATTAATAATCAATTTTAAATGTAGGCGAAGTTAGATATTTTGGTATTATTGGTGATAATTTGTAGACCAAATCAATAATGATAATGATGTTTTGATTTTCTGGTAAATGCGAACTAATTCATACAGTGTTAAAAGAAATGTACACTCAGTTAATTTGATGGCCTTGCCGTGCACGGCAGAATGGTTAGTAATTTGTTAAAACTGGTTGCCCAAAGGGTGAACCTAAAAACGGTCATACCCAGACCGGCTGGCGAACAAGGCTCTGAGCTAGTCACTTTTTAAAAGCAAAATAAGAGAGGCTCAAATTAGGCCTACGAATAAAGTATTAAGCCAGACGTCAGTTCGATGTAGCAAGCCTCCTCTCTCAACTTACACAGACTAAAATTTTTTATCGGTTTCTTACGACTATTGATTGATACGGCAGTAAACGATTCGGGACCGATACGCAGGAACCTACATGATCGAAAAAGAAGATTGATGAAGTTTTTACAATTCCTAACAACTTTGGAAATGTTCAAAGGACGCCCTATTTTGGTCATAAGCTCATTTACAAAATGGCATGCTAAAAAAGATGGAAGATATAATTTAAAAAGCAGCGCATTTATAGATCGGCCAGCCGTTAAATGAGGACTGAGGCTGAGGACTTATTTTTTCAGATTTAATCTCTTGGTTGGGGCAGCACAGCTTTGGAGTATTCCAAATACACCTTCCTCATTGTAAATTAGAATTGAAAAAAAAAAAAATACAAAAAATTAAATAAACAATTCAGGCTATGCCAAGCTCGCTTCTACGTTTAGTAGTGGGGAGAGTGCCCTGTGGCTACCGGATGTTCTTCTTCTACACATGCCTCATATGCCCCAGTTGACTGCGATCAGTACGCCGCTCCAAAATACTATATGAATCATGATCGCAAGAAATTCATTCTGCTCAAGCGTTGCGATTTGATTTTCTAAATCCCTTATTGTTGGCGCCATCAGTAACTTGATTTGCTGATATTCTATAGTCTTGTTCTGGATTTGCGCATTGAATTCCTTTAGATTCTCTCCTCCGTGTAGCAGACCGGGTGAATTCTGAAATGCCATACTGATGTTGCTGTGAGCTATTCCAGTGGCTATGATTAGTGACTCAGCATCCATTAGCATGCCTCCTGGGCTTATCTCCACTAGCCCGGATCCATGGAACTTGAGCGGTTGAATATCCACTGGTTTGGGGTGTGAAGCTTGATCCAGTGGTTGGTTATATTTACTGCTCTGCTATTGCACATGGTATTGATTTCGCGCGGCTAATTCGCATTTTCGTTGGTCGGCCATTGTATTCTTAATTGGCGAAAGTTTGCACAGAAATTGGGTTGGTTGGAAAACTTGGCAGCGGTTCACATGTTGCGTGTAGTCCTACATGAAAGAAAGCGTTAATGTGAGTTTAATAATTATACTCTGATGTGCTACTCTGGTTCGTGTTTTCATGCTTTGGTACACGTGAGTAAAGTCGTGGAGGTTGTGTCCCGGGATGGTAATGGAGGCCGGCACGTGCTGCCGAATTAACTGCAGCTCCCTGTTTAACTGAGCTGGTGTAAGTATAGCTGGGTGTATGATTCCACGATGAGCATCATAAGCCACGTCAAGCATACCCTGTTGGGTATCCTCCAGATTAGTATGTTAAGTAGTATCGACCGAACTCTGTCCATGAGTGTGAAGTTTATGCTAAAAAAAATAACAAAAAATTACACTGTTAAATTAGCTATTTTCCAATTGGAATTTAAATGATATGAAAATTTAAATTTTTTGTAATTTTGGATTTTTAGTACCACCAAACAGATTCTTTTCATCAGAAAACAAGTTCTTTTTATCCTTTTCAGATAAGTGGACCATCTGTTTATATCGTTAACCAAAAGCATCCAATTGTGTTGAACATTACTATATTTCAGATAATTTAAAAGTTGACTGAATTTTGATGGTTTAAATAATTATTTAGTCCCGATCCTGGAAATGTTTTGAAGGCCCCGAACATTTCTCAGAATAGCTAAGCCATATAGCGGTCAATGTCACCAAGCCGATCCAATTATGATGAACTATAATATATTTCACAGTTTTTGGAATTACAAATAATTTTTTCATTATTTAAAAGTTTTATATCGCCGACCGCAGAGTTGTCCACAAGATCTTGCCCATATTTTCGGATAACTTGGACATGTGCCAGTCTACGTGGTTAACCTTATCCAATTGTGATGAACTATACTATACTTCACAGAATTTCGAATTTTTAATAATTTTATTAGTTTTATAAATTGTTGTATCTCTGATCAAAGAGATGTCCACAAGGTCTGGCCTATATTTTTGGATAACTTGAACATGTGCCAGTCTACTTGGTCAATCTTATTCAATTGTGATGAACTATACTATACTTCACAGAATTTAGAATTTTTAATAATTTTATTAGTTTTATAAATTGTTATATGTCCGATCACAGAGATGTCCACAAGGTCTGGCCTATATTTTTGGATAACTTGACCATATGCCAGCGTACGTGGTCAATCTTATTCAATTGTGATGAACTATACTATATTTCACAGAATTTCGAATTTTTAATAATTTTATTAGTTTTATAAATTGTTGTATCTCTGATCACAGAGATGTCCACAAGGTCTGGCCTATAGTTTTGGATAACTTGACCATGTGCCAGTCTACTTGGGCAATCTTATTCAATTGTGATGAACTATACTATACTTCACAGAATTTCGAATTTTTAATAATTTTATTAGTTTTATAAATTTTTGTATCTCCGATCACAGAGATGTCCACAAGGTCTGGCCTATATTTTTGGATAACTTGACCATGTGCCAGTCTACTTGGTCAATCTTATTCAATTGTGATGAACTATACTATACTTCACAGAATTTAGAATTTTTAATAATTTTATTAGTTTTATAAATTGTTGTATCTCCGATCACAGAGATGTCCACAAGGTCTGGCCTATATTTTTGGATAACTTGATCATATGGTAGCTTCTTGGTGAATCTTATTCAATTGTGATGAACTATACTATACTTCACAGAATTTCGAATTTTTCATAATTTTATTAGTTTTATAAATTGTTGTATCTCTGATCACAAAGATGTCCACAAGGTCTGGACTATATTTTTGGGTAACTTGACCATGTGCCAGTCTACTTGGTCAATCTTATTCAATTGTGACGAACTATACTATACTTCACAGAATCTAGAATTTTTAATAATTTTATTAGTTTTATAAATTTTTGTATCTCTGATCACAAGGTCAGGCCTATATTTTTAAATAACTTGATCATATGCCAGTCTACGTGTTCAATCTTATTCAATTGTGATGAACTATACTATACTTCACAGAATTTAGAATTTTTAATAATTTTATTAGTTTTATAAATTGTTGTATCTCTGATCACAGAGATGTCCACAAAGTCTGGCCTATATTTTCGGATAACTTGACCATATGCCAGTCTACGTGGTCAATCTTAATCAATTGTGATGAACTATACTATACTTCACAGAATTTCGAATTTTTAATAATTTTATTAGTTTTATAAATTGTTGTATCTCCGATCACAGAGATGTCCACAAGGTCTGGCCTATATTTTTGAATAACTTGACCATATGCCAGTCTACGTGGTCAATCTTATTCAATTGTGATGAACTATACTATACTTCACAGAATTTCGATTTTTTAATAATTTTATTAGTTTTATAAATTGTTGTATCTCTGATCACAGAGATGTCCACAAGGTCTGGCCAATATTTTTGGATAACTTGACCATGTGCCAGTGTACTTGGTCAATCCTATTCAATTGTGATGAACTATACTATACTTCACAGAATTTCGAATTTTTAATAATTTTATTAGTTTTATAAATTTTTGTATCTCTGATCACAGAGATGTCCACAAGGTCTGGCCTATATTTTTGGATAACTTGACCATGTGCCAGTCTACTTGGTCAATCTTATTCAATTGTGATGAACTATACTATACTTCACAGAATTTCGATTTTTTAATAATTTTATTAGTTTTATAAATTGTTGTATCTCTGATCACAGAGATGTCCACAAGGTCTCGCCAATATTTTTGGATAACTTGACTATGTGTAAGTGTACTTGGTCAATCTTATTCAATTGTGATGAACTGTACTATACTTCACAGAATTTCGAATTTTTAATAATTTTATTAGTTTTATAAATTGTTGTATCTCTGATCACAGAGATGTCCACAAGGTCTGGCCTATATTTTTGGATAACTTGACGATGTGCCAGTCTACTTGGTCAATCTTATTCAATTGTGATGAACTATACTATACTTCACAGAATTTCGAATTTTTAATAATTTTATTAGTTTTATAAATTGTTGTATCTCTGATCACAGAGATGTCCACAAGGTCTGGCCAATATTTTTGGATAACTTGACCATGTGCCAGTGTACTTGGTCAATCTTATTCAATTGTGATGAACTATACTATACTTCACAGAATTTAGAATTTTTAATAATTTTATTAGTTTTATAAATTTTTGTATCTCTGATCACAGAGATGTCCACAAAGTCTGGCCTATATTTTCGGATAACTTGACCATATGCCAGTCTACGTGGTCAATCTTAATCAATTGTGATGAACTATACTATACTTCACAGAATTTCGAATTTTTAATAATTTTATTAGTTTTATAAATTGTTGTATCTCCGATCACAGAGATGTCCACAAGGTCTGGCCCATATTTTTGGATAACTTGACCATGTGCCAGTCTACATGGTCAATCTTATTCAATTGTGATGAACTATACTATACTTCACAGAATTTCGAATTTTCAATAATTTTATTAGTTTTATAAATTTTTGTATCTCTGATCACAAGGTCATGCCTGTATTTTCGGATAACTTGGCTAAATGTTAGCCTACATGGTCAATCTTATTCAATTGTGATGAACTATACTATACTTCACCGAATTTAGAATTTTTAATAATATTATTAGTTTTATAAATTTTTGTATCTCCGATCACAGAGATGTCCACAAGGTCTGGCTTATATTTTTGGATAACTTGACCATATTTCAGTCTACGTGGTCAATCTTATTGAATTGTGATGAACTATATTATATTCTTAACAGAATTTAGAATTTTTAATAATTTTATTGGTTTTAAAAATTGTTGTATCTCCGATCACACAGTTGTCCACAAATTATTAAAAATTCTAAATTTTGTGAAGTATAGTATAGTTCATTACAATTGAATAAGATTGACTACGTAGACTATCATATTGCCAAGTTACTAAAAAATATAGACAATACCTTGTGGACATCTCTGTGATCGGAGATACAATTTTTAAAACAATAAAATTATTAAAAAATCGAAATTCTGTGAAGTATAGTATAGTTCATCACAATTGAATAAGATTGACCACGTAGACTGGCATATGGTCCAGTTATCCAAAAATATAGGCCAGACCTTGTGGACATCTCTGTGATCAGAGATACAAAAATTTATAAAACTAATAAAATTATTAAAAATTCGAAAATCTGTGAAGTATAGTATAATTCATCACAATTGAATAAGATTGACCAAGTACACTAACACATAGTCAAGTTATCCAAAAATATAGGCCAGACCTTGTGGACATCTCTGTGATCAGAGATACAACAATTTATAAAACTAATAAAATTATTAAAAAATCGAAATTCTGTGAAGTATAGTATAGTTCATCACAATTGAATAAGATTGACCACGTAGACTGGCATATGGTCAAGTTATCCAAAAATATAGGCCAGACCTTGTGGACATCTCTGTGATCAGAGATACAAAAATTTATAAAACTAATAAAATTATTAAAAATTCGAAATTCTGTGAAGTATAGTATAGTTCATCACAATTGAATAGGATTGACCAAGTACACTGGCACATGGTCAAGTTATCCAAAAATATTGGCCAGACCTTGTGGACATCTCTGTGATCAGAGATACAAAAATTTATAAAACTAATATAATTATTAAAAATTCTAAATTCTGTGAAGTATAGTATAGTTCATCACAATTGAATAAGATTGACCAACTAGACTGGCACATGGTCAAGTTATCCAAAAATATAGGCCAGACCTTGTGGACATCTTTGTGATCAGAGATACAACAATTTATAAAACTAATAAAATTATGAAAAATTCGAAATTCTGTGAAGTATAGTATAGTTCATCACAATTGAATAAGATTCATTAAGTACACTAACACATGGTCAAGTTATCCAAAAATATTGGCCAGACCTTGTGGACATCTCTGTGATCAGAGATACAACAATTTATAAAACTAATAAAATTATTAAAAAATCGAAATTCTGTGAAGTATAGTATAGTTCATCACAATTGAATAAGATTGACCACGTAGACTGGCATATGGTCAAGTTATCCAAAAATATAGGCCAGACCTTGTGGACATCTCTGTGATCAGAGATACAAAAATTTATAAAACTAATAAAATTATTAAAAAATCGAAATTCTGTGAAGTATAGTATAGTTCATCACAATTGAATAAGATTGACCACGTAGACTGGCATATGATCAAGTTATCCAAAAATATAGGCCTGACCTTGTGGACATCTCTGTGATCAGAGATACAAAAATTTATAAAACTAATATAATTAATAAAAATTCTAAATTCTGTGAAGTATAGTATAGTTCATCACAATTGAATAAGATTGACCAAGTAGACTGGCACATGGTCAAGTTATCCAAAAATATAGGCCAGACCTTGTGGACATCTTTGTGATCAGAGATACAACTATTTATAAAACTAATAAAATTATGAAAAATTCGAAATTCTGTGAAGTATAGTATAGTTCATCACAATTGAATAAGATTCATTAAGTAGACTAACACATGGTCAAGTTATCCAAAAATATTGGCCAGACCTTGTGGACATCTCTGTGATCAGAGATACAACAATTTATAAAACTAATAAAATTATTAAAAAATCGAAATTCTGTGAAGTATAGTATAGTTCATCATAATTGAATAAGATTGACCAAGTAGACTGGCACATGGTCAAGTTATCCAAAAATATAGGCCAGACCTTGTGGACATCTCTGTGATCAGAGATACAAACATTTATAAAACTAATAAAATTATTAAAAATTCGAAATTCTGTGAAGTATAGTATAGTTCATCACAATTGAATAGGATTGACCAAGTACACTGGCACATGGTCAAGTTATCCAAAAATATTGGCCAGACCTTGTGGACATCTCTGTGATCAGAGATACAACAATTTATAAAACTAATAAAATTATTAAAAAATCGAAATTCTGCGAAGTATAGTATAGTTCATCACAATTGAATAAGATTGACCACGTAGACTGGCATATGGTTAAGTTATTCAAAAATATAGGCCAGACCTTGTGGACATCCCTGTGATCGGAGATACAACAATTTATAAAACTAATAAAATTATTAAAAATTCTAAATTCTGTGAAGTATAGTATAGTTCATCACAATTGATTAAGATTGACCACGTAGACTGGCATATGGTCAAGTTATCCGAAAATATAGGCCAGACTTTGTGGACATCTCTGTGATCGGAGATACAACAATTTATAAAACTAATAAAATTATTAAAAATTCTAAATTCTGTGAAGTATAGTATAGTTCATCACAATTGAATAAGATTGACCACGTAGACTGGCATATGATCAAGTTATCCAAAAATATAGGCCTGACCTTGTGGACATCTCTGTGATCAGAGATACAAAAATTTATAAAACTAATATAATTATTAAAAATTCTAAATTCTGTGAAGTATAGTATAGTTCATCACAATTGAATAAGATTGACCAAGTAGACTGGCACATGGTCAAGTTATCCAAAAATATAGGCCAGACCTTGTGGACATCTCTGTGATCAGAGATACAAACATTTATAAAACTAATAAAATTATTAAAAATTCTAAATTCTGTGAAGTATAGTATAGTTCATCACAATTGAATAAGATTGACCAAGTACACTTACACATAGTCAAGTTATCCAAAAATATTGGCCAGACCTTGTGGACATCTCTGTGATCAGAGATACAACAATTTATAAAACTAATAAAATTATTAAAAATTCGAAATTCTGTGAAGTATAGTATAGTTCATCACAATTGAATAAGATTGACCAAGTAGACTGGCACATGTTCAAGTTATCCAAAAATATAGGCCAGACCTTGTGGACATCTCTGTGATCAGAGATACAACAATTTATAAAACTAATAAAATTATTAAAAAATCGAAATTCTGTGAAGTATAGTATAGTTCATCACAATTGAATAAGATTGACCAAGTAGACTGGCACATGTTCAAGTTATCCAAAAATATAGGCCAGACCTTGTGGACATCTCTTTGATCAGAGATACAACAATTTATAAAACTAATAAAATTATTAAAAATTCGAAATTCTGTGAAGTATAGTATAATTCATCACAATTGAATAAGATTGACCAAGTACACTAACACATAGTCAAGTTATCCAAAAATATAGGCCAGACCTTGTGGACATCTCTGTGATCAGAGATACAACAATTTATAAAACTAATAAAATTATTAAAAAATCGAAATTCTGTGAAGTATAGTATAGTTCATCACAATTATATAAGATTGACCACGTAGACTGGCATATGGTCAAGTTATCCAAAAATATAGGCCAGACCTTGTGGACATCTCTGTGATCAGAGATACAAAAATTTATAAAACTAATAAAATTATAAAAAATCGAAATTCTGTGAAGTATAGTATAGTTCATCACAATTCAATAAGATTGACCACGTAGACTGGCATATGATCAAGTTATCCAAAAATATAGGCCTGACCTTGTGGACATCTCTGTGATCAGAGATACAAAAATTTATAAAACTAATATAATTATTAAAAATTCTAAATTCTGTGAAGTATAGTATAGTTCATCACAATTGAATAAGATTGACCAAGTAGACTGGCACATGGTCAAGTTATCCAAAAATATAGGCCAGACCTTGTGGACATCTTTGTGATCAGAGATACAACAATTTATAAAACTAATAAAATTATGAAAAATTCGAAATTCTGTGAAGTATAGTATAGTTCATCACAATTGAATAAGATTCATTAAGTACACTAACACATGGTCAAGTTATCCAAAAATATTGGCCAGACCTTGTGGACATCTCTGTGATCAGAGATACAACAATTTATAAAACTAATAAAATTATTAAAAAATCGAAATTCTGTGAAGTATAGTATAGTTCATCATAATTGAATAAGATTGACCAAGTAGACTGGCACATGGTCAAGTTATCCAAAAATATAGGCCAGACCTTGTGGACATCTCTGTGATCAGAGATACAAACATTTATAAAACTAATAAAATTATTAAAAATTCTAAATTCTGTGAAGTATAGTATAGTTCATCACAATTGAATAAGATTGACCAAGTACACTTACACATAGTCAAGTTATCCAAAAATATTGGCCAGACCTTGTGGACATCTCTGTGATCAGAGATACAAAAATTTATAAAACTAATAAAATTATTAAAAATTCGAAATTCTGTGAAGTATAGTATAGTTCATCACAATTGAATAGGATTGACCAAGTACACTGGCACATGGTCAAGTTATCCAAAAATATTGGCCAGACCTTGTGGACATCTCTGTGATCAGAGATACAACAATTTATAAAACTAATAAAATTATTAAAAAATCGAAATTCTGCGAAGTATAGTATAGTTCATCACAATTGAATAAGATTGACCACGTAGACTGGCATATGGTCAAGTTATTCAAAAATATAGGCCAGACCTTGTGGACATCCCTGTGATCGGAGATACAACAATTTATAAAACTAATAAAATTATTAAAAATTCTAAATTCTGTGAAGTATAGTATAGTTCATCACAATTGATTAAGATTGACCACGTAGACTGGCATATGGTCAAGTTATCCGAAAATATAGGCCAGACTTTGTGGACATCTCTGTGATCGGAGATACAACAATTTATAAAACTAATACAATTATTAAAAAATCGAAATTCTGTGAAGTATAGTATAGTTCATCACAATTGAATAAGATTGACCACGTAGACTGGCATATGGTCAAGTTATCCAAAAATATAGGCCAGTCCTTGTGGACATCTCTGTGATCAGAGATACAAAAATTTATAAAACTAATAAAATTATTAAAAATTCGAAATTCTGTGAAGTATAGTATAGTTCATCACAATTGAATAGGATTGACCAAGTACACTGGCACATGGTCAAGTTATCCAAAAATATTGGCCAGACCTTGTGGACATCTCTGTGATCAGAGATACAACAATTTATAAAACTAATAAAATTATTAAAAAATCGAAATTCTGTGAAGTATAGTTTAGTTCATCACAATTGAATAAGATTGACCAAGTAGACTGGCACATGTTCAAGTTATCCAAAAATATTGGCCAGACCTTGTGGACATCTCTGTGATCAGAGATACAACAATTTATAAAACTAATAAAATTATTAAAAAATCGAAATTCTGTGAAGTATAGTATAGTTCATCACAATTGAATAAGATTGACCAAGTAGACTGGCACATGTTCAAGTTATCCAAAAATATAGGCCAGACCTTGTGGACATCTCTTTGATCAGAGATACAACAATTTATAAAACTAATAAAATTATTAAAAATTCGAAATTCTGTGAAGTATAGTATAGTTCATCACAATTGGATAAGGTTAACCACGTAGACTGGCACATGGCCAAGTTATCCGAAAATATGGGCAAGATCTTGTGGACAACTCTGCTGTCGGCGATATAAAACTTTTAAATAATGAAAAAATTATTTGAAATTCCAAAAACTGTGAAATATATTATAGTTCATCATAATTGGATCGGCTTGGTGACATTGACCGCTATATGGCTTAGCTATTCTGAGAAATGTGCGGGGCCTTCAAAACATTTCCAGGATCGGGGCTAAATAATTATTTAAACCATCAAAATTCAGTCAACTTTTAAATTATCTGAAATATAGTAATGTTCAACACAATTGGATGCTTTTGGTTAACGATATAAACAGATGGTCCTGCTATCTGAAAAGGATGAAAAGAACCTGTTTTCTGATGAAAAGAATCTCTTTGGTGGTACTAAAAATCCAAAATTACAAAAAAATTAAATTTTCATATCATTTAAATTCCAATTGAAAAATAGTTAATTTAACAGTGTAATTTTTTGTTATTTTTTTTTTAGCATAAACTTCACACTCATACTCTGTCCTCGTATGTTTGGTATTCCTGAAGTTCCGACATTTCCTGTCGGAGGTGATTTTGCTCCCTTATCAAATTGTTTATTGATGTTAGGGTAGGATTTGTATTGTGTTTAACCAATTTAACGGTATTATCGATCAAGGTTGTTTGATTTTTCACTAGTGACAGTAGGTGGTGCTCGTTGTTGTTAATTCTTTCTAACCGATCTTCATATTCGCTGGCCTCTCGTTGTGTGAGTATTCCGAACATGTCCCCTAGTATGATGCCAGTCGTGTCTACGAAAAATCGCTTCACACGTTTTTATCCCTTGTTACTTGCTAGTAGAAGTGCATTGTCCGCAATTAGGTTTTTTAATTGCCATTTTAGTTGGTTTAGAATATTACAATTCAGTTTAGGTAGCTCTTTGCAAAGTGCCTGTAGTTCTTCTTGAGCTAGTTGGACGTTTTTGATTTCGTCCCAGTAGCTGCTCATGTTGTACTGAATAACTAGAGTCCACTCCATGGCCACAATTTCTAGTTTGCCCAGTCTCTCGAAATATATGCCGGTGGACTGATTGAACGGGTTTACTTGGATGTTGGCTTTTGCGAGTCCCAGTAGACAGCAGACTGATAGCATTGTTATTTCTAGAGGATTCAGTATGATTTTGGCTCGACTGCTTGGTTGTTGTCTAGGTGTGGCGCTATGGTTCGAATTGGAGCTTGGCGTATTCTGGCTCTCGATAAATCGCAAACAATATGCGGCTATGCGCCTTATTTTGTTTTACGCTGAGACCTTGTTAAATACTTCTGAGAGAGAGTGTGTTTCCTTTATAACGGTCACTAGCGCTATTTTCTCTTCCAGCTTTGGTTGCACCTGCTGCTGTACTTCTGGTAGGTTGTCTTCCGAATTGTGGGGCAGGGCTGTCTCCCATTGCGATGCGGTTGTTGACACCATGGTTGTTCTGCTTTGCTTTCCTAAATTACCCATGCTTCCAATTATGATCCATCCGAACTCCGTGTGTTGTGCCATGGGCTCCTGACACCCGCCTTTTATCAAGTTGTTTTTTATTATCGATGGATAGTGGTCTGCCCCTAGCACAATATCGATTGATTGAGCTTGGTAGTAAGATGGATCTGCTAATTGTATATTCTGCAGATAGGTTCATTTGCTGGTGTCGACATTTGTCTCGGTTAGTTGTTCTGTCATAAAGAATAAATATAGAACGAAAACGATTCGTAGAGTTGTACATTTTTTTTTTAAATTACATTTTTTTTGGATTTGTTATCATAAGAGATATTTTGTTTCCAATATTTCGACTTTGGATTTTCCTGCTCATCCCAATCAAAACATTTAGCAAAATTTAATATAAACAAAGTGAGTGTGAGCTGAGTTAGAAAATACAAGGTAAGTAAAACTTAGTAAAGCTTATTTAAGGTTGATCCTTGAACGGCTGTATGATGATGATTGGTTGTGAACATCTGTTTTAAACATAATTGAATAAATAATGTTAATAGCGCATTATCTTGATTTTTAAGGATTATGCTCAGTATCATTCTGGGGCACAGTTAAAACACAAAAATCGTTTGTGATTACATTTCAATAAATTTGCTATCTTTAAACTCGTTTAAATTATACCCTAGACAGACTGTGGTTTAACAAAACCGATTTAGCTAAACTCGTTTAAGTGTTCTATCCAAAAACAATAGGATTAGCTAAAATGGAGGTTGACACACTGCGACTAATCTCGAAAAATTCACTAAATCGGTTTTGTTAAATCAGGTGTCAAGGGTGTATGTGTATGATTCACTACACAACTATTTTTATTTATTTTTTTTGTATATAGTAAAAAGATTACCACTGGTAAGGTCTTTTTACTATAGGAGAACAAACAATTTGTTTTAGTTTTAAATTTATTCTGCTTTTAAGAATTGCTTAAGAATTGCTTTGGCCGGAAAAAAGGTGTTGTGTAACATGATACAAATATTATAAAGAAAACAAATTATTACGAAAATTTGTCATATGATTCTGTTGCACTGTTATTCCATGTCACCTAATGAATTGGTAACATATTCCCCGGGCCCACTTGCGGATTATGAGGTCAACTGCTATGGCTTATGTAGTGGGGCAGGAGGTTCAGCTTCAGCTGTACGTTGTTTGATCTTTCTGCACATGCACCACGTAACTGTAACATAAACTGATGGAATGAGTAAATAGATTGCCAGTTAGTGGTGATAATCGTGTATGCTTAAATCGATTGTTGCTGACTCTAAATGTTTCTTATGGTGTTGGAGGGAAGCTTCAATTGCATTGATCTCCAACAAGGTGCCTGTTGAGTTTATTTTTACGAATATCGAGTAGTGTCTATGTACTTTATCACTTAAATTAAATTACGGCATAGAGGAAAGAACAAATCTACTGCTAAATGTCCTATATTCTGCCACTGTATCCGTATCTCCTTTTAAAACACAGTTTGGATCAAGTTCTAAAATCCCTTCTCCTTCAATGAATTCAGTGTTGGTTTCGATAACTCCATTGCTGTTATCTTCGCATATTAAGTTACCGAGGGGTTTTGATTTCATCGCAAATATCCACGCATTGTATCTACGTAAAGAAATCCATAGCGTAGTAACGTCCATCTGGTGAATCTGACAGCTCTTCGGAATGTCACCATTTTGTTTGAGTAGTTCTATTTCACAGCTAGTTGTATATGCGTTGAATTCATACAGCAGCTGATGAACATCACAAAAATATTCCCCGTTAAGGCAATTATACGTAATGAGCTCATCCGCAGTTAGGGCCATGTATTGGTTTTGTTGTAGTCCGACCATCAAGTAGTTAGACGATGGCATGATGTAGACATATTCTTGCTGGTGGATCGTGGGAACTGGTATAACGTGGTATAACGCATATCGTGATCACTGTACCAGTGAAATTTTAATTTCAAAGATTACGGTTTCTTCAATTTTGATTGTTTTGACGTCGATTATCTTATATATAGCTGCTATGTCTAACTTACGGCACGGAACATCCTGATTGGGTTTTAGATTATGTATGATTTGTTTAATCTGTTCCTGATGTTGGTGTGGTGTCAAAATTAGAGGATCGAGTTTGCCTTGCTGAACTTCGGTGATAGTTGAAATTTCTTATCGGTCTCCTCGTAACTGTGCTTAATCACATTGATCGTTGATTCGGATATCGACATTTGCGGTTGTAATAGCTTCTGGTAGTGTCATTGGTTTGAATTTAATTTTTCTATGCTAAGCATTGCCAGAACGTTGGTCGAGCACACCAAACAACTTGTTGGCAATTGTACCATCAAAGTCAAAAGGTGATCTTCTTAGTATTTCATTTTGATCCCTTAACTCAGTGTAGAAAATTCTTATTTGCGAAACAATTGCTGCGCAATATTTCATTGTGTCCCCGTGGACCGCTGGTGTTAGTGTTGCATTAGTGCATAATTCGTCTAGCTGACGAGCGCCTCTTTCGAGGTGGTCTAGCTCTGCCCAATAGGATGTGAGATTACAGCATCAATACATCATACATCAATTTTCTCAAAATAAATACCAGGATGGGAAGTGAACCGTGTTATGTTGATTTTCGCTGTTGTTAGTGCGGTTATTGCGAGCGAGCACAGTAACAATGTTTACTGTATGCTCTCGTCGTTCGTCCGTGTTGTATCGATTGTCTTTGTTTCGAAGTATTTACTTCACAACAGTCTGCAGACGGTGATGCCTGCCTAACTTCCGTGTTAGGTTTTGGCAGGCCCATTTCTTCCATCTCGTCACTGTTCTCAATTGGAAGACGGCTGAGTTTGGTGATTGACTTTTTAAACAACCCTCCTTTGCTGATTGTTATAGTTATGGCTCTAACTAAGCCATCGTTTCCACTATGGATCTCTTGAACTCTTCCTAAAGGCCATTTTCCTGGAGGTAGGTTATCATCCTTAACGAGGACCAGCTCCCCTTTTGATATATTATCTTGTTTTTTGGTCCGTCTGCTTCGTTTTTGTAGCAGTAACATATATTCGGTTACCCAAATTTTCCAATACTCTTGAGTTATTTTTTGCAGGAGCTTCCAACGTGTTAAATGGTTGATATTTTCGTTCAGAATGCTTGGTTCGGGCATCGTTCTCGTAGGTTCGCCTATGAGAAAATGGCCTGGTGTTAATGTCGTGAAATCATTAGGGTCAGATGTCATCGGAAATAGTGGTCGAGAATTCAGGCATGCTTCTATTTGGCAAACTACCGTAGTCATTTCTTCAAATGTGTATATAATGTTGTTGTTCAATTATCCAATGCAAATGGTGTTTGATAGATTTGACAACCGCCCATATGTGGTGCTCCTGGTGGTATATAGCCATTGAGTACCCTCTTTTAAAAGCTCTTCTGACCATTTTCCTGACAGTTGTTTTACTGCATGTGTGAGTTCGTTCCGCATGAGTTTTGAAGCTCCTATGAAATTGGAACCGCAGTCACTGTAAAGGTCCGAGCAAAACCATCGGCGTACTGTGAAACGTTTAAATGCTGCTATGAAACCTCCTTTGACAAATCGCTCACTACTTCTGGTGACCGTAGTTGACTCAAGCGTAGTTGGAAAGGCCTAGAGCATAATTTACTACAGTATGAGTAAAAGGCCTTGTTGGAGTTACTCGCGCTATTGGAAGATCTTCCATCATTTGATTTAAGGTTTGCGCGAGTTGTTTGTGGCAGATTATGCATTTATTGATGTAAGTTTTTACTGCTAATGGATCTTTAATAATCCAGTACCTTTGTCGAATAAAAGCCAGTGTAAGCGTCTTTCCTCCGTGAAAGGTCATCTTATGTGCATAATCTATTAGGAGCCAAGTTAAGTGACTCTTATAAGGCAGTATTATTGGATGTTGAGAATTGAAAGCAATCCTGGCGTTAGACAGTCTGCCGCCTACTCGCAGTAACCCATTCTCATCTATTTTTGGATCAAGTGATCGAAGTTGAGATTCCATTTGAGGTTCTAGTTAGTTCTTTTCTATTTTAAATGCTAACTGTTGCGTTAGTTTAATTGCTAACATTTGGCTATCATTAAGTTCCTTAGTTGTCAGGTATCTCGGTAAAGACGTAGTTGTTCTTTTTGCAAATCTAAGGACATTAGCGATGATCCTTACTGCCTTAGTGAATGATGAACAGCGCTCTATAGCACATAATATACAATTTTCTTCGTTGATCGTGGCAATTAGTGTAGATATTTTGATCTTCTCTTTTGTGGCTTTTTTTGTTTTTCTTAGCAGTTTTGCTAAAAGCACCGCGGCGCACAACTCCAATCTGGGAATTGTTAATTTTGCCTTTAATGGTGCAACTTTGGTTTTTGCAATCACTATGGTCACCTTGCTATCATCGGCCTTACCAGATTTGTAATAAATTACAGCTGCATATGCATCTTACGATGGGTCACAGAAACCGTGCAGTTCACCTAGCTCATCTTTGTCATGCCTGATCCATCTTTGTAGCCTAATTTCCTCTAGCATTTGTAATTGGTTGACATATGAAATCCACTTTGTTTCAATTTCATTTGGTAATTGTGTATTCCAGTCTAAACCTAATCTACATAGTTGTTGCATGGTAATATTTGCCTTTACGATAACGGCAGCTAACCATCCCATTGGATCAAACAATATGGATGTTTCGGATAACATTTTCCTCTTGGTAACAGGTGCTTAAGTATCTAATGATTTGACTTTAAATTGGAATATGTCCTCTATAGGATTCCAGGTGATACCTAAAGTTTTAATTGTTTCGCCAATTTCTATCATATGGCTGTGAGTATTTCTTGGTTGTTGCTAGTCCATTTCCTTAGATTAAAACCGCCTTGCTTTAATACCATTGTTAATTGTTGTTGTATTAATACTGGTTGTTCTATCGTGTTCGCACCTCATAATACGTCATCCACGTAAAAATCTTCAGTGAGCGCCTTTTTTGCTGCTGGGTATTGTTCACCGTTATCTTGTGCTAACTGATGAAGTACTCTAGTGGCCAAATATGTGGCTGCTGCTGATCCGTACATCACCGTTTTCATCTTATAAGTGCTGATCTTACCTTGTTGGTCTCTTCATAGTATTAATTACTAGAGTATATTCATTCTTCATTGTCGAATTTTTGTTTAACTTGATTCGCCTAATGTGAAATTATCTTCCTTGAATGGTAATGCAACTTGGTACGTTCCATCTACCTGCCTCTCGCATGTAGTATGAAAGTGCTGGTCATATTTTTCCTCATCAATAGTAAATTGCGCTCTTGTCCAACTTCTTCAATTTCCCAAAACTTTTTTAATTGGTTTTCTAGGTCGACATAAGATACCATTGAATGTATTCTGTGTCTCTGGCTGATGTAGTTCTTGCACTTTCCGAAAACAATCAATTCTAATTCGGTCTTCTGTGCCATTGGTTGATCTGGGCCTCCTTTTATGATATTGTTAAACATGATTTTTGGGTAATAATCGGCAACAATTAGAATATATGGTATATTGAACCTGATTTATTATAATTAGGATATGCATAGGCAATGTTGGTGAGATGTTGCCAGTTTCCCGTTTCCACCTCTTGATCTGGTAGTAGTTTTGTCAGCTTTTGGAATGTCGAGGCCTAGCTCAAATTTGGAAGCTAGAATTAGTTGGATTTTGAGGCTGACTATCTTTTTTACTTCTCCAATGTAATGATTACCAACTCCCGCTATTTTCGCATGTATTTTATTACCTTTTAGCTTCAATCTTTGTACTGCTTCTTCCGTTATAAAAGTAGCCTGGGAGCCTGGATCTATCAAGACTCTTAATATTGTTCGGTTTCCATCATGTTTGACTGCGCTGACTAAAGCTGTTGCTAATAAGACACGTTCGGTCTGACTGTTTATTTTTGCTTCGAGTTTAAAACTTGTTATCTCTTGGCCATATGATTTTTGTTGATGAGAGTTTGGCGAATGAAGAATGGTATGGTGTAGACCATTGCAAATTGAACATCTTATAGAAGATTTACATTGTTTTATTTGTTGTGTTGTAGCAAGGCACCTTCTGCGTATATTATGTAATAATATTATTTGACTCCTGTCGGACGATGATATCTTTTTGAATCTTTTACAGGTCTCAATTGAATGATTTTTCTGACAATAGATGCAAATGCTTTGTACCGTTGTTGTGGCGAATATTTGTTTCACTGGTTGACTTTATGGTGGTTGTGTATAACTCTTGTTACTGTACGATATTTCTAAAGTCTTGAATCTTTGTTCAATGAACTTCAGGAATTCGGTTGTTTCTTGAAATTCACATGGGGTTTTAAGTGAACTTTCATACAGTCGTCGCATTTCATTGTCTAACTTTTTCAATAAAATGGAAATTAGAAATGAATTCCAGGACTCGATGTTTATTCCAAAGTTCTTAATCGCGTGTAGGCACTCGATAGTGGTGTCATGCATATTTCTAATTGCAGATGACGACTCAGAAGCAATGGTTGATTGGTTCAGCAATGTATTTAGGTAAGCTGAGATGAGCAGTCTTTTGTTGTTGTATCGGTTGTTTAATATACTCTAAACTTTTGCATAATTGTCTGCCTTCGATTCTAGATGACAAATTAGTTTAGCCACTGCTTCAGTTAAATGTGTTTTCAGATAATTGATTTTGTGGTATTGGATAGCCGCTGGTTTTGATCTATCAGTTTGTTAAAGATTTCTGAGAAGCTACCCCATTTCATGGTGGACCGCTGTCGAGCTGACGTCGCATATTTTCGATACATTTTTTTGTAAGAATTTGAAATAATTGTTCTTGCGACGTTATATGTATGATCTTTATCTAATGGTGGATCACTTCCTTGAATTTGCTCATCTGCTTTTACGTATTCAACGTAAAGTGATTTTAGCTGTTTGATTTTACCTTCCAAATGGTTTTTGGTTTTTCGGCTCTCCCCATCTTTGTTGTAGTTTGTTTGTAGAGTGGTGATTTTTGCTCCAATTTGTTCTTGATATTGAAGAAGCTGTTCCATTGCTTAGTTCTCGATAGAATCTGGTGGTTTTTCTGGATATTGATGAAATTCGCTGGATTTTTATCTGCTGGTTGTTGTTTAGCTGTATCTGTACAAATTGATTGTACTTATTTAATAATAATTCGAAGGACCACACTGTACAAATTGGTATGTACTTAGTGAGAATAGGATTTATTTTACTGAAGAAAATACACTAGAACTCGATTTTTAATCTTACAATTTATTTATTAGCACACTTATTTGCTTTATAGTTATTACAATTATGAATTGTGGTTAGGTTAATATTTTGTTGTTTCCAATGCGCGAGATGAAAAGGTAATGACAGAAATACAGAATACTTTACATAAAGGGGGAGAATAATTGACTATATGCTTGAACAAGACACTGAACGTAAACTTCGACCATTCAATTGATTATATACATTTGGTAACACTAAATATAATTAAATGCTGAAATCACTCATCACTCTGACAATCTGACAGTACATGTCAAAATAAAGTGATGTCATCTTGTAAACAAATGGGAAAATTAAGATAAGTATAATGTTTTCTTATAATTACATTACAATATTATTAATTAATTTATAATTTCAGATTGCGTTAAATGGATTACCTAATGAAACGGGATACTTAAAATTAGTAAGGTAAATTATATAATTTAAAGTTATTTAATGGAATTAATGTTGAGTTTGATGTTGTTTCAGGTGGAATGCTGGCTGTCAGACTAAATGGGATAGGTATAGTTATTTTATAGGGAATGTTTTATTTCAGGGAGAGATCTTTAATTTATGGTAAATTGTACATTTGGATTGGGTTGATGGGATAATTATCCGATTAGTTTGAACAGTATCCACAGTTGAATGTATATTGAGTGTTTATTTGATTATTTGCCGGTTGGTTTTTGGGCTTCGAAGGACCATGCTTGTGTATTATTCACAACACAACTATTTTTATTTTATTTTTATATATATTAAAAAGATTACCACTGGTGAGGTCTTTTTACTATTGGAGAACAAACAATTTGTTTTAGTTTTAAATTTATTCGGCTTTTTATACAATATTTCATTCATTCATATTACACTATTTTACAATAAACAGAAACAATAAAAAATTAACGTTTAGTTAACATATTAAAACAGAATTGCTTTGGCCGGAAAAAATGTTTTGTGTGACATGATACAAATATTATAAAGAAAACAAATTATTACGTCAATTTGTCATATGATTCTGTTGTACGGTTATTCCATGTTACCTAATGAATTGGAAACAAAGGGTATTAGACATATGCGTACCTTTTACGCGATATTCTAAAGACTGTTTTTTTATGAAAACTGTTAAAACAAACTTCCAAAATTTTAAAAATCTCATATTACCTCATTCTGCAGTTTACTCCTAGCTCTTTCGTAGTTAACTTTTAAGGTACCACGTAACGCAGTAAGGTCATTTTAGGTAATAATGCTATAAATTGAATCTAACATCTATGTACATTTGCAAAATGTTATTCAATTTGATGCAACGTCGTAAACCGTATCTCTACGTATATATATACATATCTCGATTAGATAAAATGTATTTTGAACCAAATTTATCTTTTTAATCACATACCACAATATGTGTATATAGGAGAAAAGCCATTTAATATTTAAAAACAAGAAACTCTATATGGACTCATATATTAAACCAAACATTAGGAAACCGTATATCGATCGATTTAAAATGTTGGTGTAACCTATAGAAACTAAAATGTTGTTGCTGTCCTAGAAGGTAACTTGATACCAATTTTATTTTATAATAAAATTATTAGAAAAACAAATAAAACTTAATGTTACCAAAGGGGTTTGTAGATTTTCACAAATCACTGGAAGTTTTCGTAAATTTTTTATTTACAGAAAATTTGCAAAATATAATCAAAATAAATATACATACAGACATTATTTAATTCCCATTAAAACAATGAAAATATTTTTTTGAATTTAGTAGCATAAATATGTAATTAAAAAATATGAAAATATGTTGGTTTGTATTAAAATTAACGTTTGAAATTTTAAAGAACTTTGCCAAGGGCAAATGGAATTTTGATTTGAAATTAAAATTAAAACCACAATGTAATATAAATATTATCTTCATGGTTCATAATACTGTTAATTGTTCTTTCAAATAAACCCAGCATTTTTTGTTTATATCCTAGAATTTCAATCAGCGATATAAATTTTTCAAAACATTTTAATAGTTTTCGGTTGAAAATTTATCATCAATAAAACCAATAATAATTTTAGGAAGTAAACATGGGTTGTGGTACTCCATTAGGTTTAGTCATTGGTTTGCTTTCAAAAATACAATATTTACAAATTTAATTTGAAATTATTGAATTTGAATGAACAAATACGATTGTGGTTTTATATTTTTCGATGTGTAATTAAAATTGTTCTATTTGTTGTGTCGCAGTTTTGAATCGCTGAATATAGATCAATATAAATTATGAGAGACTATTACTAATTGATAATGTTACAATATTTGAGGGGTTGGTGGGTGACTAATGTACGGTTAAAGGTGGTGAACCGAAAACTAATTTGAGTTGCCTAAAATACTATTTAAAAGGAAACGACATATCTTTCTGCACAATCTAACGTATGCTATAAAAACATTATTTTGTAGTAGAGAAGCTTAAAGATGTTTTTCTTAAATATTGTGTTAGTGATTTTGTTGAGTTTAGAAGATAATTACATGGAATTTATTTTATACTGAACTAAATTCATAAAATTAAACTAAAACTTGCAGTCTACGATTTAGATTGTTTATGATTGTTTAAAAGTTGCCTATCAGTAAAGATTGCTATTAGGGTTGGTTAAATGCCAACAAGCCGATGTCAGGCGTCGCCGATATAAATGTTATGTGTTATGGCAATGTGTGTACGGAATGTTGCATCTCGTCTTAATGAAGAAATCTCTTCAACAAAAATAAAAAAAAACGACAGGCGAATATGGTTTCTGTTATTCATATCGCCGACAAGGTCAATACAACAGATATCCTAGAAACCATATTCGCGTGTCAGTTTTTTGTTTTTTGTTAAAGAGATTTCTTCATTAAAACGAGCGGCAACATTCCGTATACATATTGCCTGTTATTCATATCGCCGTCATTCAAATTTCCAGTACAAGAGATTTCATCATTGAAGCGAGCTGCAACATTCCGTATACATATTGGCTGTAATTCAGATCGCCGACCCCAGGGATCGACCATATGATATTTTACATAAAAGGCTTATACAAAAGATATCCCAGAAACCATATTCGCATGTCGGTTTTTGGTTTTTGTTGAAGAGATTTCGTCTTTGAAATTTGATGCGACATACCGTATATATATGTTGCCTGTTATTTATATCGCTGACCTGTAGGATCGACCATGTGACATTTTATACACATTATACATACAAGTTAGCAACGAACAACAATGTCAACGCTTACATAAATATCACGCGTAAGCAACTTGTAAATTCCTGATAGTATAAAATATCATGAGAAAATAATTGTAATTGAAAACTTTTTTAGATAAATGCTAAATTAACAAATGTATTAACATATAATTAGACACCTTTTAAATTATGTTTTAACGTGTAAAATCATTAACGTGTAGTGAATAGTTAAGTTCTAAGTAATTTAATAATTTAGTTAATTGTGAATTGAGAATTCAAGCGACTCTATCCCCACGAGAACATAGCAGTCTAAACCACTCTACCCATGAGAACATAGGTGGTGATCAAATGAAACTCCAAACATTTTATTAATATTGTGATCGTGTAGTTAACGTGATAAAGTGCATACCACGAGTAAGTGATCTACAAATATAAACGCAGACCACTCAAAGGGAGAAACTACGGCTTAACCGACCAACCGACCAAAATAATATAAATAATTAATCATCGAAGTAATAAACGATAAAAAATAACCAAAAAAGGAAATCTAGTGTTAAAGTGAATAATAGAGATCCTTCTCTTAACTAAAGATAAAATTAATTAAAAGTATAAACAATAAAAAATAATTTTACTCAACAATGGAGGAAGTAAAAAATTCTTTAAGAACCTTGGAAGGAGCTGTAAATGCTCTGATGGAGCAAATTAAACAAATTAACGGAAGATTGGAAAAATTAGAAAATCCGATAGTTCACCAAACAAGAGCAACATTGACACCTCCAAAAACAGAACAAGATCTACATGACATCAGCAAATTGCCAGACAGCGTTAAAGAACTTCAACATTTCGATGGCAACCCCACCCAATACATTTCCTGGGTGCACAACGTGGAAAATATATTAAGCAATAATGAGATCATGCGCAACAAACCTATATATAGACTAGCTATACTTCAAAGCATCAGACAAAAAATAAGAGGCAATGCAGATTCAGCGCTTATTTCATATAATATTTTCGATAACGAATGAGTAACAATTAAGAAGTGCTTATCTTTACACTACGCGGGCAAAAGAGATTTGCGTACCCTCGAATATCAACTAAGCAATCTCTACCAACAAAACATCTGCTTGGATGAATTCTACGCAAACGTGAACCACCAGTTTTCGCTCATAGTGAACAAAATAAAAACGGAGGACTACACACCTGAGACTATTAAAGTTCTCATCGCAACCTACCGGAATCGAGCATTAGACGTATTTATCAGAGGTTTGAATGGCGACCTGTCAAGAATGCTAATGATTCAAAGACCATAAACTCTTCCGGAAGCGTACACATCTTGTCTAGAAATACAGAATCTGAACTTCAGGAACAATCCAATTCATAAAACAAATTATAATAATTCTGTAACCGTACCTATAAATCAAATTGCACCAAGACAACCGTACATTCAACAAAGAAATTCTGGAGCGATGCCCATAGAACAGAGGAACATGGCATATAATATTCAACACCAAGCCAATCCAGTTCCGCCTAGACCAAACAATCCTAAACCACCTGTACCAATGAGTGTTGACCCATCGGTGCAAACAAGACAGGTCAATTACATCAATCGCCCGAACTATAGGAATCAGCAAAAAAATTAGCGGACAATTTTTCAAAAGCTTAGACATTAACAACGTGATTGATTTCTTCGTTTTACCTGACGTCCTAAAAGAATTTATCGGCGAAATATGTTACGTCTATATAGACGATATAATAGTATTCGGAGGGAGAACTGAGGAAAAACATCTAACTTAAAAACATTCGACGGTATTATCGGTGACGATACCTCGAAAGAATCAGGAGCAATTATTGATTGCGGGAACAATACATTAACGATATCACCGAACATTAAAATTCCACTCTACGAAAAAAGATCACATCAGGTCAACAATATTGAAATTCGCGACAATCATCTGTTACCGAACACGAAGCAAAAACTCCAAACCATTGTTTCAACATTTCATGCACTTTTCGGACCTGTTAATAATAAGGAAACAATCACCACTGAAATAAGAGCCGAAATTAAAACAAAGACCGAAGAACCAATCTACACGAAGTCGTACTCGTATCCATACCACATAAGGCAGGAAGTGGAAAAACAAATTGATTTGGATCGTTGAAAAGAAAATGGATGCGTCGCAGACAAAAAAATATAGGATGGTGATTGACTTCAAAAGATTGAATGCAGTAACAACAGCGGACACATATCCTATTTCTGATGTAACCAATACAATCGCAAATCTTGGGAATTCGAAATTTTTTACCACCATCGGTTTAACGTCAGGATTCCATCAGATAAAGATACACCCAAGACCTCGTTCTCAACAATGAACGGCAAATACGAGTTTTTAAGGCTCCCATTTGGTTTTAAGAACGCGCCCGCCATCTTTCAAAGAATGATAGATGACGTCCTAAAAGAATTTATCGGCGAAATATGTTACGTCTATATAGACGATATAATATTATTCGGAGGGAGAACTGAGGAAGAACATCTAACGAACATCAGGAAAGTTTTTCAAAATTAGAAAAGGCCAACTTACGTGTTAATCTAGATAAGACAGGATTCTTAAAAACACAAACCGAATTTCTCTGATACCTAATCAAGGATAAAGGTATCAAACCGGACCCAAAGAAAATCTCCGCTATTCGAAGCATCAAGAAACCCGATAACTTGAAGGATTTAAAATTATTTCTGGGATTGGCATACTATAGACACTTTATTCGAGAATTCGCCAAAATAGTGAAACAATTGACTAATCTGACAAGGGAGGAAAACGCTCAAATCAGGGCAAACCAGGTAAAGAAAATTAAGATCAAATGAACGATAAGGAACTTGAAGCATTTCGAAATATCAAGGAGCTACTATCGTCCTCGGAAATACTCTTTTTCCCGGATTTCAACAAACCATTAATACTCACTACCGATGCATCATCATTTGCAATCGGCGCGGTGTTATCACAAGGTGAAGTCGGCAAAGATAGGCCGATAACCTACATCTCCAGATCCTTAAACAAAACTGAGGAGAATTATGCGGCTAATGAGAAGGAAATGTTGGCCATAATCTGGGCATTGGATAATCTTCGAAATTACTTATACGGGGCAAAAAAAATCAAAATTCTGACAGATCATCAACCTTTAACATTTACACTGGGCAACAGAAATAATACTGCTTAGCTTAAGAGGTGGATAGCTCGATTAGAAGAATACAATTACGAGCTCATTTACAAACCTGGATGCACTAATCAGGTCGCTGATGCCTTATCGAGACTGGAAATGGAGGCTTACACACTCACAACCGGAACGGTACACAGTGCCAAAGAAAATTCCACAGAATAATTCAATATTGCGATGCACCAATTTATGTATTCGGAAACCAACTCATAATTAAGAAAGGCAAAAATATTTATGCCTACGAAGAACCTCATCCAGCCTACAGCAGACAACACATCAGTCTACCAGAAATAACAAAAGAAAGCCTGGTAAAAGTTCTGAGGGAAAGATTGAATCCATCCATTATTAACGGAACAAAAATTCTCGAGGAATACATCCAAATCCTGCCATCGGTATTACGAACAAATATCACAGAGAAGGGCATCAAAATTGATTCGGGATACCTGCATAACTTGTATTTGGAAAACGTCGAATAGCTACAGGAAATATTTAACGACAGCAACAATTAATCGATTTTGGTATTATTTTTGTCATTTGCGGTTCAATCCTCATGGTCTTCGTCAACAAAGTAAGGGTCAAACGCCAAAGACGGATGATACAAATTCAACAAGATGAAAATTCTAATAGAGTGTTACGACTGGCATACGTCTCCACTTGAAGCAGAAGAACATAATTCTTGCGAGGATTCCAAACGCTCATATAATTTGAATTTTTTTTTTGTCGTTATAAAATACCCTGACCACCATGGTGTTTATACCTATGCTCGTTTTTATGATTTCCAGATTTAAATTTAATATTCCCTCCGATTGTTATGTAAACATATTTTAAATTTTTTTTTTGCATTTACTTGTTTTCTATATTGTCATGTACAAGCATACATATTTCTTGCGAGTTGGTGTGTGTACATGTATTGTGTAGTATGAGATGGAATGTTTACGATATTAAAATGTTCAATCTGGAATATTCCATTTTTCTTTCTGGTATCATTGGCTTGGATTAACGCGTGATATTTGCTCTGTGTGGGGAAAAAGCCGATCGGTGTATTCGACATGAATCCGAGGCGGCCGTACAACTACCCTGTTGTACGACTGAGCGCTCCAAGAGCGATCAATGATCAATCACGGTGATGCTCTCTTATACCTCACCGTGATCATCACTTTACACCATATTTCGTAAAAAAAGCACGAAAAAATGCGATTATTGTAATTTTCTACATGAAAAACAAATTAAAGAAACCCGAAGATTTCTTTTTTTTTGCTTTATACTTATGTTTCATGTTTTTAACATGTTATCTCAAACAAAATTTCTCGATTGCTCACGCAAAGTACAACTGGGTACGTATATACATATGTTCGTCGTCGTTGTTCGTCTTATTCGTTGTATTTGTGTACATAAAAAGAAAAAAGAACCTAAACATGAATAAAGATTTTACAATAATAAAAAATAAAAAAATAAATAAAAATGATGAACATGTGCACAAATACAACGAGTGGGACGAACAGCGATACGAAGTGGAAAATAGGAGGGGGAAAAAAATTTCTGATTTTTTTTTTTTTTCTTTTTGATTGATGTAAAATATTTTTTTTGAGAAAGTAGTCTAGTTTTGATTCTTTAAAAAGACAGTCTAGTTTTTGCATCGATGACTATAGGTCAACTTTTTTCATATATAAAGTCAAAAGAAAAAAATTTTTTTTTTTGGGCTGATACAGTTTTTAGTTTTAAATTTGTCAAGCTTTTAGTGCTAAAAAGAAAAGCTAATAATTTTTTTTTTCTTAAAATAAACAAAATAAATGACAAAAATAATAATAATAAAAATTATAAAATTTGTAGCTGAATAATGCCAATTGGCCAGTTATTTAGAAAGTTGATTGTTTAATTTTTTTTTGAAATAAAAGTGCCGTGTGGCCATATCAACGGGTTGTACCGTTTTCTTTATTAAAAAAATAAAAATTTGTAATTTTGATTAATAAATAAAAAAAAAATAAAAAAACTCAGTGGTGTTTGACTTCGATTAGTCATAAAATATATACATTTATTTTTCTGATTTGATTTTTGATTGCTGTTGTTGGAGTGTCCCTTGTGGAATTGTTTTTGTGACATTCAGTGGAAAAAAAAGGTGGGAACACAGAAAAAAAAAACAAAGAAAAGTGTAAATACAAAGAAAATATTTAAACCGCCTAACGGGTTTTTCTTTGCGATTGTTCATTTTGTGCGGTGATCCCGGGGCATCAAACGCCAGTGGCGTTGGCATACAGTGAATTTAATTTTTTTTGATTTCATAAGAGACCAGTCGGAAATTATAAAAAAAAAAAAAAGAAAGAAAAAAATATTCAATAATAAATAACTGTATTGTGTGTACGTAGTCGGATGCCGAATTATCCTTTTGTTCAGCCGTTACAAAGAGCGGTTACACTTAAAGGGTGTAAAGAAAATAAATATATATATATATATATATATATATATATATATATATATATATATATATATATATATATATATATATATATATCTTGGGGTGGATGACTCCACTGTAAACAAAGTCAAATACTATGGCAGTCTAATAAAA
Source organism: Tipula vernalis (assembly GCA_958295665.1). NCBI lineage: Eukaryota > Metazoa > Arthropoda > Insecta > Diptera > Tipulidae > Tipula > Tipula vernalis. The sequence goes on from OY282558.1 coordinate 187,682,389, forward strand.
AGACAGTGTTCCGGTCAGTGGGGGCAGTGCAGCCATTTTTAGAGAGGGGGATCCTGCGTCGGCGCTGGTTGCGGTTGGTCGGACGGGCCTTTAGAACAACAAGGTAAAACAATTAAGGGATAAACAATATGGCTAAGTAAATTTTAGTTTCTTAAGTTTGTAACAGGTTGTTTCTCCTTTCTATTTTCATTATATTGTACATATATTACTATTTTTACTGTTTGTTTTCGGCGTTTCGTGGTGGTGCACCGATTTGGTGAAAACCCCACTCAGAGCAATTATTGTCCGGTTATATTTTTTTTCCGTCATTTTGATTGATTGCGTTTGGAATTTCCGTTCTTTTTCTCTTCACTTCTGCTCGGTTGTCCGTTTTTTGGGTGTGGTTCGACCCCATAACGGTTCATTTCTTTCAGGTATTTTTGTGTTTTCCTTGATTTGATTAAAACAGTGATAGTGAAAGTGAGACTTAACATTAACGTAGAATCAGTTTTAACGTAATTTATCTTGTTTAATTTTAAATTTTTTCTCTTTTACCATAACCTAAAATTTTTCTTTGAATTTCTTACTGTAGTGTGCTACGCCGCACCATGTGCGTGTAAACAAATAATTGATCGGATGATGTGAGGTGTGGTCATGTGAAGGGTCGGCCTTTTTCCACCCTTTTCCGTGCGTGCCGTTCGTTCCTCCAGGACAGGCTGTGCTGGAGGGCGGCACGCCATATGAGTTGATCGCGTCGGGGTGACGGTCTCCGTTCCGGGGGATTGTCGCTGGGATTGTCATGCGGGCGTCCTTCCCTCATAAATGGCATCGGTAGCCGTCGCGACTGGGAAACAGCATCCCAGTAGGCGGGCCGATGAGGGGAGGCCCGTGTGGCAGTCACGGCGGTGATCGCCTGGGATTGAGACGGTCACTCCAGATCGATCACTCCCAGCTTATCATTTTCTTTTTGCCGCTGAGGCCGTGGCAACTTAATTTTAATTTCCTTTGTCCCTCCAATTTTATTGTTATGCGGTTATTCAAGCATGAGTTTATGTCTGAAAACCCCACGCCGCACTATGAGCTCTAGCCAGCTACTATACCTGTTAACGTAATCCCTTGGGGGATTTCGTTACAAGAGTACCGGGGATTCAACTTCAACCTATCAGCCTAAATTTATGACCCACGGGACGTGGATTTTTAAGGAGAGAGGAGTTAGCAACGAACAACAATGTCAACGCTTACATAAATATCACGCGTAAGCAACTTGTAAATTCCTGATAGTATAAAAACATTATGAAAAAATAATTGTAATTGAAAACATTTTTAGACAAATGCTAAATTAATAAATGTTGTAACATATAATTAGACACCTTTTAAATTAGGTTTTAACGTGTAAAATCATGTTAGGAATTTTCATGTGAAAATATTTGAACTACAACACCCGCCAAGCCGTGTGGCGATTTTTCTATTCTAGTTTTTAAATAAAAAATATTGTATGATCAGTTGTAAAAGTGTTGCAGCAGAAAGAACATTAAAAATAAATCTTTTTTTTTATATCTCTACGTAACAACTTCGTTAACTTACATTTTACATTCGAATGTCTATATTATGATTTTTGTTGAACGGATCTCGACGTTGAATTTGGTGCCACTGACGGTATGTAATGTATTCCAATGGGCCTGTTATTTATTTAATTATTCATAAAATCAAAATATAAAGCCAATGAACCGTTTTTGCTTTAGTCGTTTTTACTAATAAAAACTGCTTAAATGTTGTCTTTTGAAAATAAATTGAATATTGCTATTCTCTTAAAAGATGATTAGTTTAAAAAGTAATAAATTACTAAATATCATTAAAGTGCTTGTAAGAACTAAGTCCGATAATATTGTTTATATTTTTGGACACTTTTTTGGATAAAAATTTATAACAGTATACATTGCGAAGTTTTTGGACAAAATTGAGATTATAGAAAAATTATGTTTTTGGACATATATTTAAGCTAGTGTACTACTTTTAACACTGTATTTAACAACAATAAAGTTATTCAAATAAAACAAGCCTCAAACAATTTCTAACATTCATTTCCAATATTCTTTTCAACAAATCAAAGAACTTAGTGCCACTTTGATATTTTGATATGCGTCGTAGAACTCTTGAAAAAAAAATTTATAAAATTAACAAATCAACAAATTTCGCTTGGAACAAGAACGTGGTTCTCTATTATACCAAATAGCACGAATCTCAGAGATTAGCTCATATAGTGACTCTATAAGTAGGTTTTGAAGGGTATCCATTGCGAAATTTAAATTACTTAGTGCCATTTGATATGGGCCGTAGGGCTCTTGCAAAAAAAATTTAGAACATCACAAAAAAATTAAGATTTAAATTCATGTACTAAATAAATTGAACAATTACTGTTAAACAGAAAGTAGGAACTTCTTATTGGGTAAATTGTCTATATTGGGTAAGTATAATTGTAATCGCGAAAAAATTTTGTTCCAGATCTTTACATATTTTGACGAATAAGGTTACCATGACCCGAAACATTGATTAGAGAAATGTCGTATCCGTCATCGTTTCCCTCCCCTCCCGTTCGCACAAATATTAATAGTTTTTTTGGTCGAAATTTTCTACAAAGATACATTTTAATAATAAGCAGATGGTGTTAACTTCCGATGGTTCCGGGACCGACGATTTTTTTGATATGTTGCTGATAAATTTTGCAGTTCATTGATTGATTTTGATTGATTGCGATGTACGATCAAGCATTAAAAGCAAGTCTCTCGTATTATAAATGCGAATACCATACCACTATATACCCATGTTGCAACACGTGTCACCATAACTCTCCCTTATACCAAGGGGTACACCGTCCTACTCAGCTTTTTTCATGAAGCCAACATAGGCAATATTTCACCACGTAAAGGAAGGCGCCACATCGATAACCACATAAGTCTGTTGTGATATCCGCCCCTCGCTAGGCCGCCCGTCGTACACCTTTTTACATATAACAAGATCGAGGGGATGTGGGAAAGGAATGTTAGCAACAAAGACTCAAACCCGGTTCCAGACACACCTACATAAATAGTTTGATAGTTAATAAATTTGTTAGTAATATATTTTTTAGTAATTTATTTAGCACAAAGACAATACAATTTTCTTTAAAGTTCATCTACTGCTCCAACTCCTGTAAGATGACAGCACAAATTTTCCTGGTGCCGCAAACTCTTTTTTTCCGAAAAGCTGTAAACAACTATTATTATTCCCTCCACCATTTTTTCCATCGGCGGTTGTGAGGGGGTGGCGAGATTTCGTTCCATCATCATGTTCCCATGCGGTCACCCAAATTTGTACTAACTGTAGCTAGTGTTGCTTGACGTTGTTGTTGAAGATCGTTGCGCCTCTGATGTCCCTGCTACTCACCCCCCTTTTACAGTTCATTATCTACCTGCTGACAAAATTTGAAGTCAATTGAAGCGTTGCGTGGGGGCCATTTTAACAGAAAGGAGTAATACATACAAATTTGTTGATCTGTTTACCAAGGTAATGTACAACTTTTTGAAGAAATATTTTTCTACGGTTACTACACCTTCCGAAATTCTAACAATTATTCCCTAGATATCTTAAAGACAAAATAAATAGATTACCGTGTGATATGGATTTCAATTTGTAAAATATAAAGGGCTGAAACCTCATAAGGTGGCCAGAACTTCATTCAACTCTCACATTAATCCTGAAATGAACCTCTTAAGCCAATCTTCAGCTAAGCCTTTAACTCAATAAATAAATCAAACTTCATCTCAATCGCAACATAATTTTAACCACAATCACCAAATTAACCGCACCAAACCCACAAATCAACCCCAAATCAACTTTCAAATTAACCTTTAACCTAACTCCAAATCAATTTTTAAATAATTCCCCAACCGAACCACTCACTTGACCCCAATGCAGGCTAACCAAACTCTAACTCAACTTCAACCCAAATTAGCTCAAACCAAATCTCAAACCTCTGCTCAACTCATACCATCATACCAACGTACCATTATACCATCATATAATCACCATCATACCCTCATAACATCACACCACCATACCACCATACCATCATATCATGAAACCATCATCATCATCATACCACCATCACCATCACACAATTCTTATAAACAAATCATCATACCATTATACCATCATAACATCATACCTTCATACCATCATACCGTCATCAAAAATCGACTTAATTTTTGAAGTTTTCGAAATTCCTCTGTAGTAAATTTAGACCTGATATCGGCTTTCAACGAGGAGATGAATGTTTGAGATATTAACATTGACCTTTTTTTAGTCTTAAACAATATTTGTGTAAATTTTGGTTCACACCGTTCAATGCCTGTGCATTTATTTAAATACCACATACTTATATATACTGTATACTCGTATATACATATATAAGCACTCACTTTTAAATACAATGAAACCTGATTTCAACAGACACTCAATTTAGCGGAATCCTCACTTCAGCGGACAAACCTTTAAGTCCCGAGCAACTGAAGTTTTCCAATGAAAACCTCTCTGAGATAAGCTGACACTTTATTAGAGCGGACACTGACAGATATTTCTGCAATAATACAGGTTTTATGATTACAATTCAAATTGAATCTTTTACACTTTAATTTGTTCCTTTTACATTTCAAATTGAACCTTTAGCAAATTATATGTATGGCTAATTTGGATGGAACTTGGCTATTTCTTAGCCGGTTGTAGTGAAATTTGATATCCTTGATTAAAATGCAATTCTTAAATGATTTTTGGATAAAATTCTCGAATATGGTCAAAAAAAATAAAGGAAATTTGATATGCGCGCTGGAAATGGAATTCTAAATGGACTTGTAGATCTAGAACTCAGCTTAAAGCGAAATTTCAATCGCACATGTCAAATTTCATCAGAATCGTTTAAGAAATAGCCAAGTTCCATCTTACTTTGCCATATTCAAGAACTACATCCAAAAATCATTTTAGAATCCCATTTCCATGATAGATGTCAAATTTCAATCAAATAGGTTAAGAAATAGCCAAGTTCCGTCCAAAATGGCTATATTCCAGAAATTCATTTAAAAATCATTTTAGAATCCCATTTATAACGCACATGTCAAATTTTATCGTAATCGGTTAAGAAATAGTCAAGTTCCATCGTACTTGGACTTATTCCAGAACTTTATCCAAAAATCGTTTTAGAATCACATTTCCATTGGAAATGATATAGAGAACAATATGGATATAATTTTTACTTGCGAATTCGATCCTACAAATATAGATTCCGAAATTAATATTATAACTATCGAGAACGAAGCAGCTATTGAATTGAATATGGTGATGGAACCAAAAGAGGTTGACGTAGAGGACGGAAATGTTTGTATAAATGATCCCGATTATGTCATAGACACAGATGAAGATTCTACTTCAGCGGAAGTAGTAGTGAAGACGGACAATACGAATGGTTAATGTGTAATCAAGAAAATGCAGAAACTGAAGAGACTGAATCTGCGCTGAGTGACAAAAATGTAACACAACGAAGCAAAAAAGACAAAATTGAACCTTGCAAGCGGAACAAGAATAAATACATTCGCATGAAAGGCAAAGAATAATTAGACTATCATAAGATGGGAAATAAATATAAACAAGAAAAATCAAGAAATTCGAGAAAACAAGGTGTTAGCTGCACATCAAAAAAATGCTTAACAGCCAAAAACAGGTACTGTGATACCTTTACTACAGAAATACGAACAGCAATCTTTAATGAGTTTTGAGAAAAATCCAATTGGGATCATAGGAAGGTATTTGTGGCATCGAATATAGTTTGACGAAACGCATCCAGAACGAATGCTGAGAGTTCCAGATGTTTAAATGCTTACGAGTATTTCATGCACAATGGCACATACCGTATGCAAGCTTGTAGAGTAATGTTTCTAAGAACATTTTCCATTGACTACAGAACCATTCATGCTTGGGTTGAAAACAGCCGTCATGGATTACATAGGGAAAGATTGGAGACAAATAAGAGTCGAAAATCAATGGATCGCAAGGAAATTGATAGCCAGAAAGCGGGGTCACAGAGTTTTTTTGAAGCTCTTCCAAAATTACCATTCATATCATCATAAAATATTTTTGAGTTATTTCTAATTCGTGTTCTATTGAAAAGTTGAGCAGAGCGTTTGCTAATACATTATTCCTGTTCTGATGTCCGCATCCGTCAGAATAGATTACAATTGGTTTTTTATGTTCTGTTATGCAATTGTTTTTCAAATTGTTGCATTGGTCCTCAGAAAACCAGAAACATTTTACATTTTTATTTGCCAAGTCGTAAGAAGTAAAATTGTGGCAGCACAATTTTATTTTATAATAAAAAGCGTTCGCGTACACAAAAGGCGCCAATTTTACTGCTTGCATGTCCATGCAAATCGCAAATATACTTCCCGCAATGGCCTTTTCTTTATCCTTTAATTTCTCATCTTGTGCACGATCTTTGTTTGCGGTATGCATCTCATAGTCCTCCTGCGACAATTTCCAACTCGAAACGATGCACACACATTACACTCGTCTTTCTTTTCATGAAATTTTTGTCTGCCAAGACTTACACCTAATGAAAAGTTATTATTGTGTTCACAGTATGATTGGTATTGTTTATAAGCCTTGCGAATTGTATTATAGTTTGGCTCCAAAAATAATTTCGATGAATGGTAAATTATTATTGTAGCTGGTGTATGTGTATTTTTGCCGATTTCTTGCGTGTGTTCTTTGAAACGAGTTTGAAAGCTCCTCCCTGTTTGGTCTATATAAAACGCCAAACAGGGAGGAGCTTTCAAACTCGTTTCAGAGAACACACGCAAGAAATCGGCAAAAATACGAACAATTCAAATTATGCTTAGCATCTCACACAGCAATAACAAACATACACCAGCTACAATAATAATTTAAACGTGATACACAGAATGAGGAAAAGAGAAACATTAAATAGAATGGAAGCAATACAAATCTACAGTGCTGGTAAAAAAAATTGACCTGCAATTTAGGGGCAAAACACCGAAAAATGCCAAAATATTCAAAATACGTTGATTGGCGTTAAAGTAATGTAATAAATTAAACACTTATTTTTTATTTTTTTGTTTGTTTTTTTATTGATTTATAGAAGTTCAATCTTTCATATTAATATTTTGTTGGACCGCCTTTTGCTTTTATTACACCGGTACAACCCCGCAACTGATGTGCAAAAAAATTGGGCAAGCAATTATTTTTTTTTACGCCTACCGTTCTTGGCCGTCATTAGGGTGCAGAGGTTTTATTGCCTGTAATTTATTTTTTGAGTATAAATAGTGCATCTTTTGTAAGATTAAGTTATTCTGTAAGTGATCCTAGACAAATAAAAAATAAAGTGCAATTTTAGTTAAAAAAATGGGAAAAGTTAGTGACCAGTGTAAAAGCAATATGTTGATTTTGGCTCGAGAAAATTTAACCACGTGTGAAATACGTGAAAGATTAAACATTCCTAAAAGTACTGTCGTGTGGAATACTAAAAAAAATCGAGAGATGGGCGGTACACAAAGAAAGAAAGGCTCTGGAAGGCCCAGAAAGACAACGCCAGTGGAAGATCGTTTTATACTATTACAAAGTCGTCGGAACCGTTTTAAAACTTCATCGGACATAAGATAGGATCTTGAGCGAGCAACGGGAAAAATGAGAAAAAGACTTGTTAAAGCTGGTTTTAGAGCACTTAAACCAGTCCAGAAGCCTGAGTTCACATTAATAGTGAAAAAAAAACGTTTGCTATGGGCCCAGGAGAATGTTAATTGGATTCCAGAGTTGTGGAATGATATGATTTTCTCCGATGAATCAAAATTCAAGCTGCATGTTGGAGATGGAAGAATTCTCGTAAGGAGAAAATCTGGCGAGAGACTTAGCAACGAATGTCTTTTAAGACATCTGTAACGACTGGCCCTGCTCTGCGTTCCAAGTTGGTTAACCATCCCTGATAATTAATGATTAAACCGTATATTAAGAACAATCTAGAAAAAAATATAACAAAATCGTACAAAAACATTGTAGCGCGGGAAAATCAAGTTTGTAGGAAAAAAAATTACTAAGCTGAATAATCCCGTTCAAAAATAAAGAAATAATAAAACATTTTGTTTTGGGTGGGAATTTTTTTTTGTTGTAAATTTTTTTTTTTGGATAAAAATGAACAATTTTGGATAGTACACGGCTCTCTGTTTGCGTGATAACTTAAAAAGTTTTTTTTCTGTTGCGATATAACCAAAAATTGGAAAAAAAATATATTTCAAGCTTTTGGTTTCAAGTTCTAAGTTTTATCTAAGTTTTCTATTTTTGTTAAAATAACCATATGTGATATCTGAAATATGGTGATATATTAAAACAACAAGCTATGATGTTGTTAATACTATAAAAATAAAATTATTTTAAACGTTATAAAATAAATAGACAAATGTGGAAAAAATTCTAAATAACGTTATGGTTTATAAAAGTAATTTTTAAGAAAAGTTAGTTAAATTCTCAGTTATCTAATATTAAGCGTAGTGAAAATTTGTAAACTAATACTTAAATCATTTGTAATTAGTGAATACATTGTTATATGATTCTTAAATAATAATAAGAGGAAAAAAAATATAATAATAATCATAATTGTCCAAATCGAACGGTATCTGAAATTAATGCCCGAACTCAACGTTAATAAAATTATGAATGAGTTAAAGGACAAAAGTGGGCTATAGTAAACTTCTCGGGGGTACATAAATTAAATAAATTTTTCATTAAGGAAAATTAAAAAATAATAACAAAATAATAAAAAAAATAATTTTTTAATTTAAATATTAAATATTTTTTTATTGTTTTCTTTTTATTTTTTTAATTATTTTTTTATTATTTTTTAATTTTCCTTAATGAAAAATTTATTTAATTCATGTACCCACGAGAAGTTTACTATAGCCCAAAAGTGTATATGATCCATTGATCACAAGTGAAATTATATAGTCTGAATAACATTTTTTTTATCATACATATTGTATTAAAAATCTGTAAACAACACAAAACATTATGTAGTGTAATCGAAATAAAATTAAATCGTGTACAAATATAAAAACAACAAAATAAAAACCTTTAACAGTGAATATGATCTTGTGATCGTGCTAAAAATAATAAAGAATAACAATTAAAAGTGGTTGTGGGCTAGTTTAACAAAATTGATGAACAGATTATTCAAAATTCAATATAACAAGCGCCACATGTTCATGGTAAAGTTGTAACAAATGTTTTGATGAAAATTTATATTCGCGTAGTTGCAATTATACGCACACACAGCCTGAGTGTTAATGACGTCATGGGATGATAAGTCATACACTAATTTGAATATAATTGCATTAGTAAATTTGCATGTAAAAATAATAGGAGAGTATGAGATGCAATTATACATTCAGATGTATTGGTATAATAGACAAATTTTTCTTCTCTTCTGCTACATATATGCAATTATAATTCAAAATATAAGTGGTGGAATGCTGTCTATGTAATTAAATTCTGGACAACTGACCTATCCCTATATGCTCTGTTGTAGCGTTTTGTATGGTTTATCTGTATTGATCATGTACATAAATCGTAACTTATACGATTGGTATTATCGGCAAGTGAAACTTTCGTGCGTGTGTGTATGTAGAGTAGCAGCTGACCACAAATTTGCATACATTCACTCTTAAGTATGAAAATAAAATAATTTAACACTGCATAGATCAGTTTGAAAAAAAAATCCGTAGAACAAACATTAAAACCAATTTATAACTTGATACCAGTACAGTTAAAATACTAAGTGCCGTGATCTCGAGAAAATTTAATTAAATCCTCACCTGATTGTGATAAGGTAATGTTATTGCCATAAATTTCAATAAATTTACATATTTATAAAATTGATCATTCCTTATTTCTATTTAAAATGATAAAAGTGATGTGCCCGTAGTAAATGTTCGCGGCTGATATATAATACAACCCGTTAAGAACACGCTGTATAACAGGATGTGAATCTTATTATTCGATGTAAAAATAAATGCAAGTTAAACCAAAGATGCAAGCTACCTAAACGGATTTATTTTTCTAACGGGAAACCGAGAAGATCACGGGCGGTTTTAAGTGTTTTATTTTTTTTTTATATACCATATTTTTCTTTCTAACTCTATTTTTTTTTTTTTTTTTTTTTTTTTTTTTCTCAATTCACATGTGATTTTTCTATAAATTTATAACATTATTTAACTTTTATGCTTATCCATCTCTGAGGAAAATCAAATTTATATTTATATTAATTTCTTGTGTAATTTAATCCATATATTATTCTTCAATTTACCGTAAATTCTGTAAATTGCAAAGTGCAATTATTTTATTACAAAAATATTCGGTTAATGCATGTAATTGTTGATAGGTAGATTCAAAGCGAAAATTCCATAATACTTAATCCGGGTAAAACCGATTTTCAGCTACACCAATCCAATTGAAGCGCTTCGGGGAGATTGTGGGTAAGTTTAATTTAATTTTCTTGTGATGTGTAATAACATCAATTACAACGTGAATTTTCACTTTAAAATAAACCATCAGTCAACATTCTATTTCTCTATAATTTAAAGTATATTCCTTTAGACTTATTTTATCTATTTTCTGTACGAATTTATAATTTGAGTATTTATAAGACCCTGAAAAGGGATAGTTTATTATAAAAGAAATTGTTAATATTTTAAATGAATACAATCTTATTTTCTTAATAATTATATAACACTATGCTTTAACTCATTTTTAATTTTATTGGTGATGAGCTTTCTTACAAATGCTGTTTATAAAAAAAAATATTATCATTACACGTAGATATGTCTACAGTGATAGGTAATTAGGGGCAAGAGAACCCTCTTTTTTCCACTGGGATCTACCCGAATCAAAGCCGTGTAATGGCTCCTAATTTCACTGTAACAAAGTGTATAAATAGTAAGACCTACAAATTTTTTTATAATTGTGGAACATAATTAATTAAAATAAACTATTAATTCTATCTAAAACTGAGTATTAATCGTAAATAAATAAAACAGTTATATAGTGTAGTGTGGAAAAAAACCAACACAAAAAGACAAAAACCGTTAATAATAATAAAAATTGAGCCAAATGTTGGCATTGGTGCAACCGCTAAAAGCTATGACCTACATATTAACATTCTGGAATCACGTTATCTTTTAATTATAAATATTTATATTATATTCTTTTAGTTTTAAGTTATTAGTTATCTATTTGCTTTATATCTTTCTAAAGAAATAATAAATTAGATTTAGTTTGTGACGTCACAGGTGATAGGGTTTAAGTTAACCATTTTATTGAATTTTTCACATTTTCTAAGTTTTTGTTCTTTTCTTTAATTTTTTTTTTTCTCAATAAAATCCGGTTAAAAATATTATTTCAAATAATTTTTTTTTATTACAACATCTGCGGGTTAAATTTTTTTAAAATTTTTTTTTGGTAATATTCGCAGCTCGCTTTTCAGGATGAGAAGCTAAAAGCTAAATTGTGTAGAGGAAGAGGTAGGTGTGATCACAGTCGATCATGGTAAGTTGGTCCCTCTCTTAAATTCTGTCCTTTTTTTTCCTGTTCCTTTCTTTGCGGTTTAACTAAATTTCCTTAAGCTTTGAGAAACGACACCCAAATCCACTGAGCTTAGCCGGCCAAAGAAGACCGCCTCAAAGCCTCTGAGGGAATAGAAAAATTTTCTAGTAACAGCCTTTGATAGCTCGCTATCTACGGGTTGTTACACATCCACCGAAAAAAGAAGGAGTTATGGTCTGGGGTTGCTTTTCTGGAAATGAAACCGGTCGATTCTGCTCCTTTGTTCCAGCGTTACAGCAACTGTTTATCTGCAGGTCCTTCAGAACGAATTTGAGCCTTTTGCGTTAAAGCTTTTTGGCGAGACTTGCAGATTTATTTTTCAACAGGACAACGCTCCGTGCCATACCGCCAAAATTGTGAGTTATTAATTTTGAATTGTTGATAGAAAAATTGGCTTTCAGATAAACATAAATAGTTTGTCAAAAACTTGTTTTTTTTTATCTCTTCATTTAAAGTTAAAAAAAATACTTCGCAGAAAAAAATATCGATGTGTTGAGCTGGCCCCCGTATAGTCCAGACTTAAATCCCATAAAAAATATTTGGTCTATAATGAAGCTAGAAGTAGCAAGGAAGCGCCCAAAATCGATTGAAGCTTTAAAAGGTTTGTTCATGATGATTTGGGAAACCATATCTTCTCCGACTTTGAAAAATTTATCAAATTCAATGAATCGGAGGTGTATCGCTGTAATAAAAGCAAAAGGCGGTCCAACAAAATATTAATATTAAAGATTGAACTTCTATAAATCAATAAAAAACGAACAAAAAAATAAAAAATAAGTGTTTAATTTATTACATTACTTTAACACCAATCAACGTATTTTGAATATTTTGGCATTTTCCGGTGTTTTGCCCCTAAATTGCAGGTCAATTTTTTTTTTCAAAAAATTACGTCATACATGTATTTAAAATGAAACAATAAACCAATTGCTTTCAAAAGTTTTGTAATTTTAGTAAAAAAAGACTCCAATTTGCAATAAATTTGTTTGTCCAATTTTTTTTTTACCAGCACTGTACGAGTACATACACAAAAATAATCCATCATTACTCAACGACCAAATGCCGAACAACGCGATATATGACTATACTAAGTATAAAGAGGAAATTATCGTAATTTAAATTAGAATAGAAAAGTTTACAAAGGGCGAATGCCCGAAACTATAGTCCTTATTTGTTAAAATAAAATAAAATATCACATAAAGAAAACTATTCTCCTTTATTTTAACATTTTTAGTTTTATTAAAAATTAAAAATTATAATTTAATAACAAAGTGATAATAGCACACAAAAATGGAAATCATCCAAGATAATAAGTGTGATCATTTACAACAGCTGAAATCTGTAATCCCATCTGACTGCCACTCCTTCTACGATAATTTGCAATTCATGGATTAGGTTTAAAATTAAGCTGTGATTAAAGTCATGAGACTGATTCTACTATATAAATTTATTAGTTTAAATTTTCAAAGTGTGATATTATAATTTAATGAATTGTTTAACTGTTAAGTTTTTTATTTTAAATGAAATGTTTAAACATCACTGTAGCCTTATTCTATAAAAAATAAGATAATGTTTACACGTGATAAACAGTGAACGAAAAGAGAATCGAAAAACAATTTAATGTAATTTTAGTAAAAAATCACAAAGTTTACCCGTTTTCACGTTTACACATTATTTTATTTTTTACAGAATAAGGGTACTGAACATGTTTTTATTCAGTGATATTCAGGTGATTTTTTTAATATGTATAATAAACACTCTGATTAATAAGAGAAATAAGTGCCTTTAACTTTTGTTATATTTTCCTATTAAAGGAGATGAATTTTTTGAGTACTTCAAAGGCTGAATTTAGCGTAATTTATTAATTTTATATGAAGCTATCATTCTAGCGAATTTTCCCGGGCTCCCCAGTTGAAACATGATCTGATATTTTTTCTAGAGATAATTATTGGCTAGGCACACGAACTAAAATACTTTCCAGACATGAACTTTATGGGTTGAATTTATAAAAATTTTTAATTTTTATATTTGGCTTTATTTTAATATGTGTATACTTTCTTATGTACTTGTGACGCAAATGACGAGGAGACGTTTTAAAAAATAAAATTGGTAAATTGTCCTCGTGTTGAGATATATAACTTATAATTATAATTTAAATAAATTAACAACTAAACAAAAATCAATTTGATTTGTGTTAACTTAGTAATTCTGTTTATTGGGATCAAGTGTTGTTAACTCAAGTGATTTGTGACTGCCGGTATTTTGAACAATTCGCTATATGTACAAACGTACATATAAATAAAAACAAATAAGTTAGTTCGAACCTCGGCGTTTTTATATGGTTCTTCGAAGCGGATCGCCGTTAATCATTTACAAAAGATAAGACAACATTTATCAGAACAGTATTAAGTGCGCTTTGATAACGGGTAACATATCGGTTACTGACACCCGAGTATCTATCATATAAGTGTTTTGAGTTAATATGGCGTAAATAATTATAAAAACTAGGAATACAATTTTTGCTTCGCTCCGAAATTTTAAAAGCTTGATTACAAATCCTGATCGCTCAACCTCGCTAGAAGCCATTGATGTGCGCTTGCAGCGTTTAGACGCGTTGTGGAATTTCAATCACTAAAATCTCAAATTATCGTGGGCAATCTAACTTATGATACGCAAGCTGTAAAATTTGAGGATGAGTTCTTTGATGAGAAGACTGATTTGATGAAATTAAAAAAAGAAAAGTGCGCCCAGTAAACCCACAACAAAAACACACAGATACTGGTTTGGAACCTCTTTTAAATGATATTTTTCAACAACAACGGAATTTTCTTGGAAGCTTGGGTGAAATAACCTTTAACGTAGCGAATCTTAGTGATGTGAAAGATAGCATTCAACTTCCAAAGGTCTCGATCGAAAAATTTGATGGTGTTTACAGGAATTGGAACCTCTTTTAAATGATATTTTTCAACAACAACGGAATTTTCTTGGAAGCTTGGGTGAAATAACCTTTAACGTAGCGAATCTTAATGATGTGAAAGATAGCATTCAACTTCCAAAGGTCTCGATCGAAAAATTTGATGGTGTTTACAGGAATTGGCCTTCTTTTGAAGATGCTTATGTTTCATCAATCCATAATAACCAGTCGTTGTCCAACATTACAAAATTTAATTTGCTGAAGCGATTGCTAGAGGATGGCTCTGTAGCGTTAATTACAAATATTTTGGAAACGGAAGCAAATTACGATGAAGCGTGGTACAAGCTAATTACACGATACAGGAAACGAAAGCACATTCTAATGTCTTATAAGATCTTTAAGTGACAAGTCGGGTGAACTCTTATTTGGAATTCGTACTATGGGCCATGAAGCTGAATACCGCGATGCGTGGTTAATCCAAATCTTGCTGCGAATACTAGATGCTGAAACTAGGCAAGAGTGGGTGAAGGAATCTATGAATGAAGAGTTTCCATCAATTACTCAATTCTTGAATTTTTTGAATTTAAAATGTGATCTTATGGATGAAGGTATCTCTGAAGTTAAACACCTACAGCTTATTCGCCCTCATAAGCCGCCAGTCCATTTTTTACATGTAGCCACAAATCCACCAGTATGCCTTTTATTGTAAGAGAACCGGACGTATTTTATATCGGTGTATAAAATGCAGATTGCTAAACGGAAATGCACGCCGAACGGTTGCATCCCAGTTGTCGGTCTGTATCTGAGCAACTGGTACAGCGCCATGGATTGGCTCGTGCAAATTCATCATGTCAGTGGCCTGTCAAATAAAAGAACTACTATCACAAAAGGGGTAGTAAGCATTGAAGTGTTATCCCGATTTTCACATGACTAAACGGTTGCGTCAGCAGAAACTGATGTTCCAAAACCAGAAGTCATTAAGTCGCTGAGGTTAGCGGATCCTCATGCTAGTGCTGCTTAGGAAATCGACTTATTATTGGGAGCAGATGTTGTTTTGTGATATAATTTATCCAGACAAAATCGTTACTGATGGCTAAACTCTAGCTCAGTCAACCATGTTTGGGTGGATCATCATCGCTCCTCCAAGACAGAATTTTAGTATAACGCAAAATTTCTCAACCGTTATCCAAGAGAATAACGTTAACGAAACACTCCAAAATTCTGGGAAATTGCGGAAGTGCCAAACTGCTAACCTTTTCTCCAAGGTAGGGATCATTATGAATTACTATTCCAATCAACAGTTCGCAGAGAAAATAATGGAAAGTATCTAGTAAGGTCGCCATTCAAAGGCCACTAGGCCATTCCAAGTCAGCTGCGGTGAGGAGACTGTTATCCATGGAACCATGATTTCAGAGAGATCCATCTCTGGCAATGGCCTACCAAGATTTTATGAAGGAGTATTTATCCCTCCATCATATGGAGTTGATTTCCGATAGCGAACCTTAAAAACGTGATTGTGAGAACTTTTATCTCCCATTTCATGCAGTTTTTAAGCCCGACAGCAGCACTAACTAAGCTTATTACCCGCGATTTTTATATTGACGACCTATTATCGGGTTGTGATGATGATGATACCGCAATTACACGTGTAAAAAAGCTTATGACGATTTTAGACATTGCGGGATTTCGTTTACGCAAGTGGAAATCGAATTCCTGTTGAATTAAAAGATCTGCCTAGTATGGAATTCTCCGATTAAACTTCAACAACGAGAACTCTTGGTATCCAGTGGAATCCAATGCTTGACGTGTTTCAATTTACAATCGAACTTCCTGCTTCGTTTACACTAACTAAAAGACAGCTGCTCTACGAAGTTTCAAGGATCTTCGATCCAGTCGGTTGGTTACCTCCAACTGCGATTAATATGAAAGTACTATTTCAGCAAATGTGGTGTTTAAAAATTGATTGGGATGGCCAGCTTCCTCAGCAAATTTTGTATCAATGGTTGGTATTGAGGGAGAAACTTGTCATGTTGAATGAGATTGAAATTCCGCGTTATGTCCAACTAAGTCATAGGGTTAGTGAAGTACAATTGCACGTGTTTGCTCGGCTTGCTCAGCGGTTGCATATCTTCGCGTGATAACTGAAACTGGGGATATTCAAACTTAACTGCTAATCGCAAAGACTAAGGTGGCTCCATTTATACAGATTACGCTTCCACGACTAGAATTCACTCAGACTTTCAGCAACAAAAATTGTGAAATATGTACTTGAAGTGTTTAAGGAGCATAAGCTGAAAATATTTGGCTAAACGGATTTCGAAATTGTACTGGCACGGTTGTCAGACGAGCCAAGAAGGTGGAAGACGTTCATCGCTAATCGAACATCACAAATTCTTCGCATTACTTTACGATATCATTGGTACCATGTTCCATCTCATGAAAATCCAGCAGATTCAAAAGCTTTTGATTTAAATTTTTGTAAGACTTTTGGTGTATATGAAAATTGTTTTATTTATTGGCTGTGAACCCTATACTAAAAGTGAAACTTTTAATATAACTCTCTTACTTGCAGTACTTTAAGTGAAATGTTATAAATTTTCATGCATAAATTTGCCGATGTTACCGATTGTGCTTTTGATTTTACTCATTCATATCAGATCGTTGTATATCAATAGAGAAATATAACAACGAATTTAATCCCGATCAACTGTCGAAAGCCCAGAAGTTAACATTTTTAAACGATAAACGCATTTTTCGAATTGGTAGTTTTTAAAGGTGTAATCTATTCTAAACTTATTCATTTGAGCCAACAATTGAAAACAATAAAAATTTATTATGTTAAGTCAACATTTATCCTGCATTCCTGCAAAAATTTCAAAAATCAGACAATTTATTGTAAAATTGAAAATGTCTATAAAAATTTCGACTAATTAAATTTGACTACTATTCGTAAATACAAAACATAAATTCTTGTTTTATGTGTTGCTTCCACACATAGTGTTTACAAAACATAAATTATAATGTATGTACAAATACAATAGAACATAAAATGTATAAAATTTTCAATTTTATTACAGTTAAATTGCAAATATTTTATTCAAAAAAACAAAAAAAAACATAAAAAAGCATCTAACAAAAAACTTTTTATCGTTTAAGCACAAAAATAATATAAAATTTTGTTTTAAATATACATACATAAAAATAACATAAATACGAATTATTTTTTTGTTACAGCAAAAAAATGTGTTTTTTGTACAATTTTTGGTCCAAAAAAAAACCTTTATGTCTACTGTACTCGTACATATTTTAAATTTCTGCAAAATACACAATAGCTAGTTTTGAAAATTTCCTAAAGTTTTTGTTTTTTACTCGTATTACCAATGCATATTTTGGATAAACATATTTATGTGTATTACTTTCACTATGAATACAATCATTTTAAAATACGTGCACCGTATAATGTAGCATACACTGGTATGTATCATTTTCATTTGTTTTGTTTTCGGAAGTAATACAGAGATCAGTAATCTTTTCACTGATTACACCATTAAAGAAACGTGATAACTTTTTATCACTGTTGTGTAAACATTTACTGAGATATAGATTTGGTTAAATGTTAAGCTAAATATTTTAGACACTATATTCTTATAAATAGGTCAATTATGGGGTATATTCTCCATTCGGTCGCAAATCAGCAATTTTATTATGAAAAAATAAACGATTTGCGACTTATATTTAATCTTTAGTTTCATTACATCTTTAGTACCTAACTTATTCAAATAAGTATCCTATCGAGGTGACTTATTTTCTATCCCTTTCTTACAAAAAAATCTAAATTGCTTGTCATTTTGCCTATGAATATTTTTCTAAGGTAGCGTGATACCGAAAAATTTAAAATTTGCTCTTGAAAAACACTGAAGTAAAAAATGAATTCTTTCAGATAATTAATTATTTAGAGGTCCTCAAAATTCAATACTTTTATTGTTTTATCACAGAATATATATATAAACAGAACAATATCTTCTATTGCGCTTTAATCCTAAGTTTGTGAACAAATATTTAAATTAAGATTTAGAAAAGATACAAAAACAATTCTGTATGGAATCAATGAAACAAAACAAAAATACAAAAATGTTTGTACAATTTTAAAAGGAAAGCGAAATCTTCACACTTTGTAATTTGTTTAAAAGAGATAGATGTTCATAAATAATTTTTGATTTTGATCTAGTTAGCTTTGCGAAACTTTAAAATCAAATCAAAAAATAAACAGAGGACCACTAATTGTTTTTGATGACGAGATACAAAATTATACAAATAAAAGTGAAATGATACATAAACACAAACACAACCTTATTCAAGTTTTGTTTTTGCCTCTATTATTTGTTTGATATGATTTGGTATCCCGTTATCGGAAACAATATAAGGTCCTTTAGGGCCTCATACACGACACAATCATGCATGTGCAATCGTGTGATTGTACAATCACGTTTTTTCCTCGCACGGCACATGCATATTGCACATTCATCAGTTTTAAAATATGCTTGAGGCTTGTATTGCACTTTTAATTGGATTATCAATACGAAGGAAAAAAAAGAAATAGAAAACTTTGGGTGAAAGAATGGTATAAAAAACGTAATGATCATGGGCATTCGAAATTAATAAAAGAATTAGAAAACACATCTATTTACGATTATAATAATTTCCTTCGCATGAGTAAACCAAATTACATGGAATTATTAGGAAAAGTTGAACCATTCATTATTAAACAAACAACTATAATGAGAAAACCTATTTCACCAAATGAACCCTTAACATTACGTTTTCTTGCAACCGGAGAAACGTTTGAGGAGCTTAAGGGCAGGAAGGCAAGATTGAAATGGAAACTTGTGAAGCTATTATTACAGTGTTAAGAGATAGTATTAAAGTGAGTAAAAGATTTATTTCATTTATATTTTTAATTCAAATATACATAATATACATGTTTTTGTTTTAAATCAAACTTCAAAATTATGTATGAATTGTTGAACATTTGAATAATTTGTTTGAACATTTAATTGATCTTCTTGCAAATTTGATGCATCTCTTGAATTCAAATATATTATACTGTGTGAAGGCATGGAAGGTGATAAAGAAGAAGAATGGCTTAAATCGTTCCACAAAGGGGTTAATGTCTGTACTTCCGCATGACTTAATACATTTTGTATTTTCTGTGGCATGTTTTCATTTAAATGTCCTAAACATCCATGAAATAGGACGTCTGAAATAATTTTTCTTGCAATAACTTTTTGTTTACTTGACAATTCGCCATATTGTAATGCCCATTCTTTGTTCATCATATCATTAGCGCTGTCTTTAAGGTGCTCGCAAGCCAATTTAATTAAATTGTCTTCTTCAGTCATATCCTTTTCTTTTTTGCTGTTGGACCTTCACTCTGAAATAAGAAAAAATTTGACTTAATTTAATAAAAATTAGTTTTACTTGTTTAATTTCTCTAAAAACTATTTTCTTTTCTAGCTACCCACAAACCTTGACGAATGGAAAAAAGAGGCAAACTCCTTTGGTAAAATGTGGAATTTCCCCAATTGCATTGGGCCTATTGACGGAAAACACGTTAACATAACCAAGCCACCTCATTCTGGATCATATTATTTTAATTATAACGGAAATTTTTCAATTATACTTATGGCAATTACAAATGCCAAATATGAATATATGATGGTCGATGTTGGTATGAATGGAAGAGCTTCAGATGGTGGTGTATTTAAGCAAACAAAGTTTTTTGAAAAACCTGAAAAGAAAACTTTGTATCTGCAAAATCATGAGGCTTTACCAGGAACAAATGAAAATGTGCCATTTGTCTTTGTTAGCGATGATGCGTTTCAGTTAATGGAAAATATTGTTACGTTTTTGCCTTGTCACTCAAGGTTCGTATCACTGGATTGTGAATAATACAAAATCAATTTAATTTATCTACAACGAATTTATTTATTTCACAAAATTTATTACAACGCAGTTTATCAATAAAAATTCACAAAATCACTTTATATAAATTATTCTCAAATTTTATTGTTCACTTATAATTTTTATTTCGCACCACAACACTTGTTTAATCACTTTTTAATTACTTTTTAATCTTCACACTGTCGCTTACCAAATAATATTAATCCAATTCGACTTCGTTCTCCTTTTTATATAAACAAACCACACTTCTAGAAAGCTCTTGACTTTTCTAGTTAGAATAGCGTAGAAACATTACGTAACAATTTTATCATGGGAAATTCCATTTTAGTACAGTTAAACATTGAGCTGTTCATTTAACTTCTTCTAGTACACACTAGGTGTCACCGTCACAATATTATGAAACCGTATAGTCATACTACTATGAAGAAGAAGGAAATTATTTTTAATTATAGTGTGACGGTGACACATAGTGTGTAATAGAATAAGTAAAACTAATAGCTCAATGTTTACTGTACTAAATGGAATTTTCCATGATAAAAATTGTTACGTAATGTTTCTACGCTATTCCAACTGGAAAAGTCGTGAACTTTCGAGAAGCTTGGTTTGTGTATATAAAAAGGTGAACAAGATCGAATAGGATGATTCGTATTTGGAACGCGATTGAGTAAACTTGTAAGATTATTAGTAGTATTTGGAAAGCGACAGTGTGAAGATTAAAAAGTAATTAAAAAGTGATTTAAAAAGTGCTGTAGTGCGAAATAAAAATTATAAGTGAATAGTAAAATTGTGTAAAAATTATTTAAAGAGATTTTGTGAATTTTTATTGATAAACTGTGTTGTAATAATTCTTGTGTGAAATAAATAAATTCGTTGGAGATAAATTAAATTGATTTTGTATTATTCACAATCCAGTGATACGAACCTTGATTAACAAGGCAAAAACGTAACAATTGGTGACAGCGGTGGGATTGTGAATAAAAAGATAAAGAAAATGATTCTCAACGAATTAAAAGTTCCAGAATTAAAGAGGGAACTTGAGAAACGGGGTTTGGCTACTGATGGTAGTAAAACAGCTTGCAACAGCAGCTGACCATCATGATTTTGGCGGGGAAGTAATTGATGCGGCAACTGTAGAGAAAGAAGGAGATAAACAACCGTCAGACGAAACAACACAAACACCATCTGGAAGTTTCGATTTGTCACAATTAATGGCTGCTATGAAGCAGATGATGGCACAACAAATAGAGAAAATTTAACAACCAATCCAGGAAATTGCAGATGGGCAAAAGAGAATTGACGAGAAACTTCTCGAATTATCTACTAACATACACGGCGAAGTGGAGAAGCTGCAAATGGAGATTCAAAAGATTGACGACAAATTAGAAACGAAGGTTCAACATGTTGAAGAGAAATTGCAAATGGAGATTCAACAAGTTGTGGAAAAATGTCAACTTCTCGAGAAAGATTTAACTGATGTCAAGGCAAGTGGAACAACGACGCAAGTGGTTCAGACCATCCAATCAATCAAGTTAATGCCACCAACATTCGACGGAACAACATCTTTCGGCATTTTCAAATTTCAATTTGAAACGGCAGCCAATCAAAACCGTTGGAATGATGAACATCTTGTCGCAGCGCTAATTGTGGCCCTAAAAGGTGAAGCAGCAGAGGCCTTACAAACCATTCCAGAAAAGGATCGCACCAGTTATCTCGAAATTATGAAGGTGCTGGATCGGAAGTACGGCAGTGACCACAAGAGGGAAATCTATCGTATGGAATTGAAAAACCGCTATCAAAAGGGAGGAGAATCGCTACAGGAATTTTCATCGCCAATCAAGCGATTAGTACATCTAGCACATACCAGTACATCGGCCGATTATATGGAAAGGCTAAAAATTGACGCATTCATTGACGCCATTCGAGATCCAGAGACACGCAGGGCGGTGATGTTATCACCTAAAGCGACCTTCGCGGAAACCGTTGCGTTTGCGTTGACGATCGAGGCTGTGCGGAGCTTAACAAGACCGTCATTATATAGGCGCCAAATGAACTCAGACAAGGACGGCAGCAGGGAGCGAATGGTACCGAAAGGCGGAAGAGGCAGGCTTAGATGTTGGAAATGTGACAAGTTGGGTCACATTTCAATGGACTGTCGGGAAGTAATACATGGAGAGAGAAGATCGCCACCTTTTATGCGGGCAAACGCCGAACGGTCGGGACAAAGTTGTAGAAGCAGCGAGCGAAGATGTTGGGTATGTAACAGGATTGGTCATATCTCGCGGGATTGTTTGGAAGCAGGAGGAAAGCGGCACGGATCACCATCTTCCGTGGAAAGAGCACGAAGAGGAGAGCAGGGAACGGATGAGCGGATGGCAACAGTCGGTAAAGTGGAAAGGTTAGAAGTCAGTTTGGAAGAACCGAAGCTGTCTTCACCGTCTGGTTGCCCCATAACATTCATCCCTGTTACGAGTGAAGCACGAGGCGGAAGCAGCGTCATAGTTAGGGGCGGTGTTGATGGGAGGAGGTGTATTATTACGCTGGATACCGGAGCAACCCACACAATTGTTCGGAAAGATTTGATCGTAGGAGCAGTGCAGCTAGTTGATGGGTTAAAATTAAGAATGGCAAATGGGGAGAGTGCAATGATTAAAGGGAAAAAGATCGTGAGCATAAGGATCGGCGAGACTCTTTTCCCACACGAAGTTCTGGTCGCAGACATTGTGGACGAGGTCATTTTGGGAACGGACTTCATGAGGATGAATGACTTTGTGTTGGATTTTGGACGAGGAATATTGAGCAGCGATAACATCGAGCTGAATCTTAAATTTAACGGTACGGATGTGACAGTAAGGCGAGTAACAATCAGTCATTGCGAGGAACTGCCATCGAAATCTGAAACAATTGTTGAGGAAACCAAAGATCACCAGGTTAAGCAGACATTGGATAAGAAGGGCCGAGTTGTGCGAGGTAGAGTGCGAGTGTCGAGCGACTGGATGAGAACTCGATGTGCCATACAGGCAAATGGCCAGGGATTACACGAGGGGCAATTGGTGTGGCTTCACAACTCGCAACAAAAAAAGAGGGATTTATCGGCAAAAGTGCAGGTTTTATGGACGGCACCCTACAGGACAAGAAAAGGACAAGGAGGTAAACCAATGGCGGTACATTTAGAGAGGCTGGCCCTCTACCGAGGAGGTAATTTCGGTCCTGTTCGGGACGAACAGGCTTATGTGAGGGGTAGTGTGACGGTGACACGTAGTGTGTAATAGAATAAGTAAAACTAATAGCTCAATGTTTACTGTACTAAATGGAATTTTCCATGATAAAAATTGTTACGTAATGTTTCTACGCTATTCCAACTGGAAAAGTCGTGAACTTTCGAGAAGCTTGGTTTGTGTATATAAAAAGGCGAACAAGATCGAATTGGATGATTCGTATTTGGAACGCGATAGAGTAAACTTGTAAGATTATTGGTAGTATTTGGAAAGCGACAGTGTGAAGATTAAAAAGTAATTAAAAAGTGATTTAAAAAGTGTTGTAGTGCGGAATAAAAATTATAAGTGAATAGTAAAATTGTGTAAAAATTATTTAAAGAGATTTTGTGAATTTTTATTGATAAACTGTGTTGTAATAATTCTTGTGTGAAATTAATAAATTCGTTGGAGATAAATTAAATTGATTTTGTATTATTCACAATCCAGTGATACGAACCTTGATTGACAAGGCAAAAACGTAACAATAGATTATCACGTGCTCACCGTACTGTCAAAAATGTTTTCGGAATTATGGCCTCACGATTTAGGAATTTGCTAAAAACCATAAATTTAAATCCAGAAAAGGTAACTACAATAACATTGGCTTGTTGCTATTTGCATAATTACCTAAGAAAACAGCAAGAAACCATTTATTTAAACAACGGTTTTGATAAAGAAGACATCAATCGAACAGAAATTATTGAAGCCGAATGGCATCGCAATAATGATCACCTGGATACGATTCATATTACACAAGCACGAAACGGAAGTAGTGACGCAAAGGATATCTGAAATAAATTTTGCGAGTATTTTAATACGTCAGGTGCCGTACCATAGCAAAATAAAGTGTACGAAAAAATTATTAATCAAAAAAATGTTACCGTTAAATAGTAGTTGTAAATTTTATTGTATGAAATAAAATAAAAATTACTTACCGTATTTTGTATGTCATCAATGATCGATCTCCCTTCTAAAACACGTTCCTGATCTTGGAGGAAGCTCAATATATTAAAATACCATAGACTCGATTCGAATACATTAACCGGACTGGTCCCTGATTTTTTGATATCTTAATAGCGTATTAATTTTTCTCACAAACATGTCATGATTTGAGTTTTTCTCTATTCCCTTTAGTTTCTCCACCATTTCCTCATATGCAGCATATTTTAAAAGTCCGTTGCTATAATCTTGACTTTTCACCTTCCATAATGTTGGTAAACTTTCATATAGCTCCAAAAATGCAGTGCAATATTTTCTTATATTTATATTTGACATATTTGCTTGTAAACTCGACTGAATAATAAAAACAACTGAGCGACTTGCACATATACGACGCAATTTTGCATGTACAAACAAGAAAAAATCAAGAAAATGTATAATCACACAATCAGCATGAACAATCACTTAATTAATACCATACACTGTCAATCTGCATGCGCAATCACTCGATTGCACATGCATGATTGTGTCGTGTATGATGAGGCCCTTAACTAGAATAAAATCAAAAATTATTTATGAACGTGTATCTCTTTTAAACACATTACAAAGTGTAAAGATTTCCCTTTCCTTTTAAAATTGTACTGATTATTATTGATCAAAACAAAGAGGTGGGTACAAACATTTTTGTATTTTTGTTTTGTTTCATTGATTCCATACAGAATTGTTTTACTATCTTTTCTAAGTCTTAATTTAAATATTTGTTCACAAACTTAGGATTAAAACGCAATAGAAAATAGTGTTGTGTTTATATATATTCTGTGGTTTTATCAAGCGTTAGTGTTATTAAAGTATCATGTTGCGAATAGCAATGTCCTTAACTCAAAAAAATGGAAAACAAATACATTTTTGTTGTTGTTGTCAAAATAACTAAGTGACATCAATTCGAATGATTTTACTTACTTATTTAAGATGACGTCGATTAAGTAAATAAGTATGAAATAAGTATCGGTTTCGAAAACAGCCTAATTGGCTCGACTTACCAAGATTTATTTGTGTCATATTTTTAGCACAAATAGTTTATTTGCGGTCGTTGCACCGCTAATGTGAAACATCATCTGCTCGTTCAAATAATTGAAATAATTGTATAAACGATAAATTATGACTTCCATAAAATACTCAATTCCATTCTTACAGAAAGGAATTGAAATAACTGAAAGAATCAGAAAACTCCAGTGTTGGTTTATAAGGTTTATAATGTGCCTCAATTATGGTTCTTCGATTTACTGAATTTCACCCAGAGCAGGGAGATTGCAAGATCATAAATTAGTAATATAGACGATTTAGATAAGTAAATAAAATTATTTATAATGAATAACTTACTTGGTAAATTTTAAAGTGTTTATTTTATTTAAAATATACAATTTTTTTCTTGAAATTATTTGATTTTGTCACGGTACTTTACCTTAAATATTAAAATAGGTTTTGTATTCCTCACACACAAAGTAGCACACTTTGTATTGCTAAAAACCAATTACAAAGTTTCACTTGATCAACTCTGTGCCTCCGTAAAATGTTGTACAATGCACAACAAGATTTAACAGCTTTGTCTATATTTTTATAACTAGAAGGTTCTTGTGCGATTACATAGTTGCGTTATTTATGTAGGGCGCTTATAAATAAGTAAAAACAACTTCTTCTTATGAAACATTTCACTACAGATTGTCCCGAAGGAAAACTCAATGATTTCGAACTCCAATAAAACAAAACTGTTAAAAAGTTAGGACCATTTTAGGAAAATCTTCACGAATTTGAGCAGAAGCGTGAAATTTTTCCTATTCCTAAATATTTGCGAGTGTATTGGGCATTAAGCAGCCATTTTTAATTTTATGGGTTAATACGTTGGGTATTTATTTCTGTATAGTATATTATTAATAATTTAGTATTAAAAGGAGAAGCAGACCTGGAAATAAAGTAATCGGAACAAAAAAATAATGAAGTTGCTTCCTTTTGCGTTTGTATCGGGACAAAGGAAACCGTACTTCGGTTATACCCAAACCGCAAAACCCCAAAACTTAGAAGAAGCTTATGCTTTTCTTTGTAAGTTTAACTCTAATGAGATTATATCAGGTAATTCAAAACAGCTGAATTACCAAACAAAAACCGGTTTTCAACTGAAAAATAATTCAGAACAGATCAATCTTTAGAACCAGCATTTCCCGGTTCAAGAGAAATCAACACCAATGGAAATAGATCCCTCAATTTGTTCGAGAAGAACCTTTAAAAACACAATCCATAATATCGAGGTCCCCAACGACATTGACAAACCAGAAGTGGAAATCCAAAATATGGAAAATTTTTGGGAGGACCACAATTCGGACTCGGAAGATTAAACTATCTTCCATTCCTCAAATGTCATAATAAATTAACAAATAAAAATATCAAAATCTTTATTGATACTGGCGCTAACAAAAATATAATTAGGCCAAAAATAATACCAGACCATCTATTAGTATCTCAAGAATCGCAAATAAAAAATATATTAGGTATACAAAAAGTAACAAAAAATGGGGAAAATTAATTTTTTCGGACACAATCTACCACCCCAATCATATTTCGAACTTAATTTCCACGAATATTTCAATGAAATACTTGGATCTCAGTTAATGCTCTCAATTAAATGCTAAAATTGACTACAAATCCCTCACGATTTCATTAAACAATATAATTATGAAATTTTACAAATATTATCCAGGTAAAAATTTTTACCATCATACGGTAACATTTGATACCGCAAAAAATGGCGAATGGTTAGTCACTAACCACCAAGAATTCAAAAGAAACATCATTATACAACCTGGATTGTATAAATCCAAAAATTTTAGAACTACCGTTAAAATAATCAGCAGCGAACCCGAACCACCAAAACAATTACCTAAACTAAGTTTGAACGTCTACAATTTTGAGACCATCAAACCGATCCAAGTGTATGGAAATACACTTATAGATAAGAAAACTATCGACAGTTTAATCAAGATGAATCACTTGTGTGAAAACGAGAAGCAAATTCTTGTAAACACCATTTACGATCACCAAGAAGTACTGTTGAATCGAACAGTCATCAAACACAAAATAATAACAAAAGAGGAAACCCCAGTCTATACTAGAGCATATAGATATTCACACAATTTTAAAATGACGTAGAGGGCCACATTCAGGAAATGCTGGATAGTGGAATCATCCGAAATTCGAGTAGCCCTTACTCCTCCCCAATTTTGGTAGTACCCAAAAAAGCAGATGCTCCGGGTATCAGTAAAATTAGGGTAATAATCGACTATCGAAAATTAAACGACAAAACTATTGATGACATATTCCCTATACCTCAAATCGAGGAAATATTGGACAGTTTAGAGAAATCCACCTATTTTACAACATTAGACTTAAAATCGGGTTTTCATCAAATTCAAATGGATAAATCCTCACAAGAGAAAATCGCATTCTCAACAGATCAAGGGCACTTTGAGTTCACTCGAATACCATTTGGTCTTAAAAATGGCCCAGCAACGACATTCTAATTATTGGATTTAATTTGATCAACCACATAGAAAATCTCCGGGAAGTACTCAAACGACTATCAGATTTTAACTTAAAAATACAACTCGATAAATGCCAGTTTCTTTAAAGAGAAACCGAATTTTTTTGGCATGTAATCGGGTTAAGCCAAATCCCGATAAAATACAAAAAATTCTCGAGTGGCCCCTACCGACTACTCAGAGACAGATTAAATAATTTCTCGGTTTGTCAGGATACTACCGTCGGTTTATCCGTGATTATTCGAAAATTAGGAAACCCATGACAAAATTTTTGAAGAAAGGTAATGTTGTTAACATAACCGACCCGGAGTACATAGAATCGTTCAAAACCCTAAGAAAAATAATATCCACCGGATCAAATATTAGCTTATCCCGATTTTTCAAAACCTTTCATCCTTACAACAAACGCACCGGAACACGCTTAAGGCGCGGTGCTTCACAAATGAATGTTAAATAGAAAGAAATACTCTGAACAGCACTGAAACTAAATATGCAACAAATGAGAAACAAGTGCTGGCTATTATTTGGGCAGTAAAGAAATATAAACCCTACTTTTACGGAAATAAATTTACGCTTCTTACGGATCATAAACCATTCACATTCATCAAAACTTCGGAAAAAAAATTCCAAAATACTAAGATGGCGTTTGGAGCTTGAAAATTTTGACTACGACGTAGTTTACAAGCAAGGCAAAGCCAATGTACTCAGCAAAATCCCACAAGAAACTAAAGAAATGAATTTTCACAATTTAAATGATTCAAATGAAAACGCTAGTTCGGAGAACGAATCAATTAGCCATAAACCATGCTTCTAACGAATCTGATACAATCCATTCCGCTACATCGAGCGACTATTACGTACATTTTTCAGATCGCCCAAAAAACTATTACAAGAACCAAATCATATTCAGAATTTCTAACCTAGATACCGTAATTAGGGAGGAAATATTCCCTAACTTCAGAAGGGCGTTTATCGTAAGAGAATCTTTCGATAAAAATGATATTACCAACGTCCTAAAAATGGCCATAATGGCAAACAATCAGCCTTACTAGCACCATAAAGTTTCTACCAAAAAATCCAAGACTCATTTAGAGAAACTTTTTCCCAAAAAGGGCATTCTGTATTTACCACTAAAATAGTGAATTCAAATCGGCAAGATTCAATGGTGAGAAAAGAACATGAAAGAACTCACAGAGGCATCAAAGAAGTAGATAATCAGATTAAGAGAGCATACGTTTTTCCAAACAGCACAAAAAAAGTAAGCAGTTACGTAAATTCATGTTCGTTTTCCAATGAAGGTGTACTAAATGATGCCTTAGAACCTGGTACCAAAGCAAACATTTTAGAAATAGAAAAATCTTCACGCGACTCAACTAAAGTATTGAGATTGCATTGGAATCCAATAAAGGATACATATCAATTCGAAGTCAGTTTAAATGATCAAGCTACTACAATTAAACGAGGAATTCTGTCTGAAGCTAGTCGTTTATAACAATCAACATAAAGGTATTTATCCAATCATTGTGGGCAGAACACCTAGGCTGGGACGATCAATTACCACCTAATTTAATAAACCAATGGTCAAAATTAAGAGATAACCTGGTAAAAATCGAAAATATCGAATTGATCGATGAACATCGGAACAAATGGCACAGACAACAAAGTAATATCAAAATTGGAGACGTTGTTGTTTTCAAGGATAATAATCTACCTCCGTCTAAATAATTATTGGGCAAAATAATTGAAGTACACCCCGGTGCAGACAACAACATAAGAGTAGTTACACTAAAAACTAAGTTTGGAAACATGAGACGTCCAATTCATAAATTGTGTTTACTCCCAGTGGGTTGAATCATCCGATTCAAGGCGGCCGGTATGTTGAAGCAACAGTATGATGAAAATCACCTGAAAAGAAAAAAAGGAAATCTATTAGCATCAACACATAAAATATCAATCATACTTTGTTGTAATTGTAATTTCCCATTTGAAATCGATTATTTCTTATTGTATCCAAACCCAATCAAAATCTGAAATCAAATTCAAAATCAAATTTTATAAATTTGTCTATTTAGAATTATATACTTATCTTGATAACATTAATTTATTCGCATGAAATAAGGCACTTGAATTAATTAGATTTTAATTTAATTGAATTTGTAAAGCTCTTGGTTTTATTTGTTTACATTATATTTAATGACATTTTAATTATCTAAATTTATACTTTGCAAATGTTGTGTAGAATTTCGGCCATCTGCCTTTAAGCATAAAAAGTTAAAAAACAAAAAATGTATTATACCATATATGTATATAGTATATCTAATGCTGTTGTGTAGAGTCTTGGCCATCTGCCATTGAGTATAAAACTAAATTTTTGGTATCATAAGAAAAAGCGCTTAGTCATTAAAAAAAACTCTCTTACTTACCAACCATCAAGGCGTAAACATCTAGTTAACAATATAATAAAACCTTAAATTTAAAATTTGGAATTTTGGATAAATTTATAACAAAAATAAATTGAATTATTTACTAGAACCAATAAAGTTATTGCACCTTCTTTTTGTACCGGGTTTATTTATTGTTCGTGGTACCCGAAACCTTGGTACGAAAACACCATACTACTACAACGAAGCGAGCCAACCGACAGCGAATCCGCAAAACCGGTAGACACCGCACTTCACGCGGCAAGTGACGGTAGCCAAATCTCAAACAGCCGCTTAATCATAGTTGATTCACAAAAGCAGCTACAATTCTTGATCGACTCAGGCGCCGAGGTTTCAGTAATACCACCAACAAACCCCGAAAAGTTCAATTCGCCCACATTTAAATTGTTCACGGCGAACGCTACAACGATTGATACATACGGTTGCAAAAATCTCACCCTCAACATAGGTCTTCGTAGACCATTGACATTTAAGTTCATCAAAGCAAAAGTCGATCGGTGTATTCTTGGAGCTGACTTCCTATAACATTCCGGTTTATTGGTCGACATTAAAAATAACAAGCTCATCGACCCCAACACGAACCTCGACGTCAAAGTAGAGCCAATTCAAATTCCTTCATACGGTATTACAACAATAAAGTCCGATTCAACACTTCCCGATCCCCAGATTCTGGAACTACTACACGAATTCAAAACAGTAACTCATGAATCAACAAATCTAAATACTGAGTGCATTGTATCGAAACATCCGGTCAACCATGCCATGCAAAAGTACGTCGGTTGAACGCGGATAAGATGAAAATCGCCAAAGCTGAGATTG
The DNA here is from genome assembly GCA_958295665.1 of Tipula vernalis. NCBI lineage: Eukaryota > Metazoa > Arthropoda > Insecta > Diptera > Tipulidae > Tipula > Tipula vernalis. The sequence continues at coordinate 187,713,974 of OY282558.1, forward strand.
AAGCTGGGGCAACACAAGCAGTGTGCTGACCATTGAAGAGCAATTGATCAAGTCCACTCCATATTTCAAAAAGAAAGACGGAAACTGGCGATTATTTGGTGACTTTAGGGCTTTGTGACCGATTTCACACATCAACACGAGTCATGTACGATTTTCTCGAAAATCGATCCCATCTGTGCGTATCACCAGGTCCCTATCAAAGAACGAGACATAGGAAAAACCGCAATCATCACTCCGTTCGGATTGCTTGAGTTCACCCGGATGACGTTCGGATTACGTAATGCGGCTCAAATATTCCAACGTTTAATTGGCGCAATATTTCGAGATCTGGCATTCGTGTTCCCGTATATCGACGACCTACTGATCGTCTCACAAAACCCGGAAGAGCATCTGAAACACATACGGATTGTTTTCCATCGCCTAAGTGATGCGGGACTAGTCTTAAATCGTAACAAGTGCGCATTTATGAAGAACGAAATATATTTCCTCGGATTTCATATCACCGCAAGCGGTATGTCGTATGATAAACACAGAGTGGAAGCCATTCAAAATTTCCCACGACCAACTATAAAAGGTGGCATTCTTCGATTTTTCAGGATGATAAATTATTACCGACCGAATCTTTTTACCGAATGCAGCACACGATCAGGGGATTTTATACGAATTTTTAAAAGGGCGAAAGAAGAAAAAGGATAAGTGACCAATAAATTGGACCGATGGATCTATTAAAGCTGACGCAGTGTACTCAGCTACCATATCCGATTCCAAATGCCAAATTTGCAATTTTCGTCGACGCAACGAATACATCAGTAGGAGTAGTATTGCAACACCAGACACATAAAGGATGGCAACCACTTTTCTTTTACTCACGAAAGCTAAGAGATACCGAAACCCGCTACAGTACGTATGACAGGGAACTCTTAGCCGCTTACTCAGCTACAAAACATTTTAAAAATTTCGTCGAAGTTCGAGAATTCATTCTATTCTCTGACCATAAACCACTGATATTCTCACTACGTCAAAGTCTCCAAAAAGCATGGCCTAGAAAACGCCGAAACTTAGACTTTATAGCACAATAAATATCGGATATTCGTCACATTTCGGGGAACAACAACGTCGTCGCGGATACGCTTTCACGAATCGAACAAATTCAAATAGGAAGCGAAATTGACTATGAAGCAACAGCAGATGAATAAATGAATGATCAGTAGCTTAAAATTCCAAAAATTCCCAATTTTTGGAACCGATAAGGAAATTTTATGCGATGTTTCAACGGGAACACAAAGACCGTTTATCCCTAAATCATCTCGTCGACAAATTTACGAGTCATTGCACTATGTCTCTCACCCGGGATTCGCGCCACAGCAAAACAAATCAGTAAAAAATTCATGTGGCCAGCGATGAACCAAGAAATACGCTCTTGGGCCAAACACTGCATACGCTCCTAAAAGTGTAAAATTACGAAAAACGTCAGAAGTAAAACTGGGACTTACGAACAGACCAGTAAACGGTTCGACGAAATCCACATCGATATAATCGGACCGTTACCTCCATCCAAAGGTAGGTAATTCCATCCAGAGCCTACACCAATTCCGAATATCAGAGCAGAAACCATAGCTGATGCATTAATCAAAACATGGATCAGCCGATTTGGAGTGCTATCGAGCATCGTGACTGATAGAGGTGCACAGTTCGAAGCAACTCTGTTCGACGAACTTTCCAAATCACTTGGATTCCACGAATGCATAATCGAACGATGGACCGTAGTTTTAAAAGCGCAATAATGTGTGTCGCTGAAAAACAGTGGACAAAATTTTTACCGATAATACTACTCGGACTGAGAACCTCATTCCGGGACGATTTTCAAAGTACGTCAGCCGAACTCGTTTACGGAGAACATATATTTCATTCAACCAAGCAGGATTTCATTCAACCAAGCAGGATCATTCATCAGTCCGATTTCGTCACACAGTTGAAGAACCAGTTTCAACCCTCATCGACATCACGACATGTTAATGTGAGTTTGTATTTAAAGAGTTGTCAACTTGCGAATTCGTGCTGTTACATACAATAAACATACAAATACATCGAACGAAGTGCCAACCGAACCAAACACTACGCTGGAAACAACACATTCACCACCGTCACATACCAGTGAAATAGGCAGATCACTTAAGGAAAGAGTACGTTTCATCCCAAACCTACTGAACAAATCAAATCTAGAGGGGGCCGCGCCATCGTTAGGCCGGCTCGTTTTCGATAATTTTCTATCGTTCACTGCATTCACTGGGGGAAGGATAGTGTGGCGGCAACGCTACCGTCGATGCAAATAAAATTGGTATCACCTTTTTCGGTTTACTGGGTTGATAAAACCAGGGTATTCTAAAACCACGTTCAGGAGTCAAAAATGGAAGGAGAGAGCGAATAAAAACAACTGAATAAGATGGCTGCAAATTAATCACCGTTTTGATTATATCTGTAATTCTTAATAAAATATTAATAATTAATTAAACGAATATCGATTATCTGGTGAATAAAATACAAATAACAAAACAACAATTGGTGTAATTCATTTTCGGATTAATATAAAACAAGTCTAGTGAACATAACCTTGCGAATATAATGGAGTGTTAATAGAGTGCACACATAACATTAAAACTCACATCAACACACCCACACTATTACGACCTGACAGCTTATTTCTTTTGGAATAGATTTACGAAGACATCGTATACGTACAGCAAAATAACGAAGAACTGATGACACTACGGTTTACAAACAACGAACTACAATTTGTAGATATTGAAGAATCATTCAATTCACCCAAAATAAAACACGACCATACAATTCGTGAGACTTCCGAAAGCTACTATTCCAAGTCCCGCAACCCACAATACAACAATAAAATCTATGACAGAACAATTCGATTGGACCAGTTTAAAGAAAGACGTCAAACGAATGGTACAGTACTGAATTCCGTGCCAAGGAGCAAAAGTAAGTAAACGTAAAAAGCCCACATGGAAATTATCATCCAGTGACGAAACGTTTTACTGAAGCTCACCAGGATATCATTTGACCATTACCGGTATCAGAAGGGCAACATTACTGTGTAACATTAATCGGTAGTTATACGAGGTGCATACGAAAGCTGCACTGAACGCTTACGGCAAGAATTGTTCCACGAGCGAGAAACTGCACTGGGAAGTTACCAGCGGCACTATTTGGCCTAGAGTTTAACCCAACATCAGTGGAACTAGTTTTTTTACAAACAAATTAGAGTTCCAACTTAATTAATCATCGATTCAAAAACACAATGATACCTTTGGTTATATAAACAACCTAATTTTAACGATGGCACATCTCGCTAGCAGACGAGCATGCTCTTTAAAATACTAATTTATACGCCAATGCTTTAGACGACCGGTTAAGAAGATCAATCAGCAAACAATGAGCTACACATGAAACATAATATTTTATTGATCATTACATAAATTAGTCAAAGCTCAAAGGTCTTACAGCACACAACAATCTAGCCACATTAAAGCGGTGTCCATGTTTCATCTGCTCATGATACCTTAGCGACAATTCATTTGAAGTTGCCATAAGTAAATTGTATAAATCAGGATAATATTCTTGATTTTCCGGTTCGATTTTGCAATCTAAATAACTTTCACCAGTCTTTGCGACCTTTTCCAATACTTTTACAAGGTTACACTTCTGTGGTGTTACCAAAACTTCCGTGAATGTATCCGGCATATTTCCGTTTTCAAGTTTCTCATATAACTCAAAAACGGTCATTCGCCTATCTAATAACCGATTAAATACAGACAAACGGAAATAATACGAAAGTGTAAATTGAGCAATACAAAAATATGTATGGTCCTCCATTGAACGATGTTTTTCGATAACACCTTGAACATAAATGCTTGCATCACGATCGGGAAATACATTGAAACCACTGTCTTGTAGGAATGCTAGCAGATCACGATATTCCATAGCCGTTTTATTTGGCACAAAATTTATATTATTCGGTAAAACCCGTTCAATCAAAAAGCCCTCTTCATCAATTTCCATTTTAATTTCACAATATTGTCCGATAACTTTCATAATAGTGGAATGCTTTTTATTCGTATTTGGATATATCTCCCAATAAGTTAGCGGTAAATTGTCATATTTGGGCATCGCAAATCCATATATTCCAAAACGAGATATTTGAAATTTAATTTCGCGCGTCTCCGGATCAAATTCAGGTTCTTTCGTACCGATTCGAATCCATTTGCCGGAGAAGTGCTGCACCAAATGTAAAATTTTGTCTTTATGTGATTTCTTTGTGTGTGGTGTACGAAGTGTTTCTATAATTTTTTCAGATGGCGGCGATTTTGCCACAAGTTCTGTTGAAGTTGATTGTTTCACATTGGGTGGGTTTTTTGATTTGCCACTTTTGGATTTTACCTTTTTCGCCGATTTAGTTGTGCCTGTCTTAGGAGATTTAGGTTTCTTACCTAAATCAGTCGATAATTTTTTTTGTAATTCTGAAGGACGTTGCGAAGTATCTTCTTCAGTTTGAGCATTCTCGTTTTCTATTTCGAGTGGTTTGTCCTTAAAAATTGGTTTAATCTTTTCGAATAGAACATTTAAATATCGAAGAAATGTCGACAACAACATATTATCACCAACGTCACCTTCGTAACTAGGTGCATCATTTTCATTAGGTACATCGAAATTATAAACATGATCGCTATCGATTACTTTTAGCGGCATTTGTTGTACCTTATTTATAAACAAATCTCTAGGGGATGTTTTTCCAACATTACTTTGAGTTTGTCCAATAATTATTTCGTTCTTCGCTTCCAAATTTGCAACTTGGACTGAAAACTGACCTGCGACATATTCATTGAATTTGTCCATCTCCTTGATTTCGAAGTCTTTCATATTTTTATCATTTGCCTCTTTTTTATGCTTTAAAAATCTACTAATTTGTAATTCATTCTCACCAATAGCCATCAAATGATTTCGTTGTTCTTCACAAAATTCTTCAAAATCTGATTGCATTTTAGCAAGCGTTGCATCAATATTCGCTTTAACTTGTACGAGATACTCTTTCATTTTATTATCAAACATGGTCTGCTGTTTCTGCCGTGTTTCAACCTTTTCCATTTCGGCCTCTTTTTTACGCAATGCTTCCTTGCGCAACTTCTCTTTTTCGGCATCCAATTCCATTTGAAATTTGAAGGTAATTGGTATTCGTGGTGCAATGAATTCCTGGATTAATTGTTTAAAATCGATGTCATATGGTAATGTATCTATACTTTAGTTTGGGTTGTGGTTCTGAAAATAATAAATGTTCCAACTTATCCTTGTACGTGTTATAATTTAAATGAAAATCTTGTAGTTCAGGTGATAAAGACAGAAATTCAGCACTTTCTTCCCATCGCTCCCAATAGCAAACGGTAGGAGTTAACCACCAACTTACATTTTCGCTTAATTTTACAACCACCTCAATTAGGTCCTCATCTTTAGTTGCAACAAAATCAACAAATTTTAAAATATGCCGCATATCAATTTTGTACAGGAACTGGGATTTAAGCTGGTTGTATTGTTCGGGTCGTACTATATAGTTAAAACTATAAACACCGCCAAATATTCTAAATTCGCGTAAGTTAATGTCATTTTCGGAAAGGTTTAGCGACTCAACGCTCATTGAAAGATTTTCTTGCTTAACTAAGTCATCCTCGAATTTTAAATAATCTTCTTCGACGTCTACTACAGTCCTTTCTGTAACAATGGGCGGTCCTGCTTTTAATTTGGTTTGTTTATTTGTTTTGTTATTTCCTGAGCTTGGTTGCTTTCTGTTTTCTTCCTCTTTAGCTAGCCGATTTTTTTCCTTTAGTTCCCATTTTTCTCTTTCAGCTTTCATTTGGTCTAGTTTTTCTTGCATAATTTCCTCGCGCTTGTTCCACTCTATGACGTTAGCAGCTCGTAAATCTGGCGTAGGTGGAAACTTAACATTAAGATTATAACTCGGGGCCAGATCACTATAATGATCAAATGGCATTAAAAAGCCTCGAAATGAAAAATCATCGGTAAAATTACTGTTGACCAAAATTAGAGCTTCAATCACAGGAAAATTAATTTCTTTGACACCGTCAGTTCTCCAATGGCTTGGAACCTGTGGTACAGGGCGTGTGGTCCATACCGATAAACTAAAATATTTTGATTTAAAATTAAAATCAGCAGTTAGTGCATCGATTCGGTTCATGTCCCGTTCAATGTTTGATATGACACGGAATGTGATTTGGTCTAGAACATCATACAAATGCGTGCGAAGCTCAATTTTTATCTGTAAAATGATATATAAGTATTAAATTGTTTGGTTTGAAAAAATAATTTAGGTACATCTTGGGAAACAGTTTTACTGGAATTCAATAAAGCAAGATCCATTTCGCTTAATAAGCTCAGACATTGCTCGATGCGGCTAAGATACTGACTAGCAACATTTGGTTGCTCTTTCAATAATTTCGAGAAACATTGATTTTTCTGCCCCAAATCTTGTGTCAACATGGTATGCTCATCGACGTCTAAGACCCACGAAAAACTAGTTTTAGAATCTTTTTGAACTTCAGTTTTCCACCGATAAATGAATTCCCTCATTGCTGGTGGATCGTTTATGTTTGGGAGTTTCGAACAACTTACATACTCGTTCCATTTACGTAACTCTAACTTACTTCGTTGTTCCTTTTGGTATGCACGACGCATTGCGTCTTTAGATTTAAGGACATCGCTTAGCAAAGCCGCTCGATAGTTTTCTTGTCGCAAATTGCTGATATATTTCTCGTAGTTTTCATTCTCCTTCCGTTCACGTTCCTGTGCAAGTTTTTCTTCTCGTTGCTGTTTTAGTGCTGCTATTTGTTCACTGGTTAGTTCTTTGGCCCTTTTGCCCTTTTTCTGTTTCATTATGAATATTTATTTAAAAAATATTAAAACTTGTAAACTAAATAGAAAATAAATTTTTTTCTATAAAACGATGAAACTTGACTGCCATCTAAAAAGCAAATAAAAACTATGTCGGTACATGGCTTGGGAGGCTACTTCGATTTAATTTTCTTTAGGTAAATAAACGGTTGCTGAATTTATCATTTTTGCATATACATACAAGGTGTTTTGGTTTTGTATTCATTCTTGCTATGTTTCTTACTTCCGATGTAAACGATATGAGTACTAAAAATCTGTGATTAAAGCTGTGTTTCTTATTTAAATCCGTATATTGAGTCGATTTTGAAATCAAATCAGTCTGCGCGATCTGAAATTAGAAACATATTCCAGATTTGTAAATCGAAAATAATTGCTCGATTCATTAAACCATAACCCAGGAATATCACCATCCGATTGCTTTTCCGACAAGTGCACATTTTATTTAAGAGGAGTTGTGAATGTGTGTTTCGGTATCGGCTGGTATATTAGGTAACGCGATTATCGGACCTTTATTCATTGATGGCAATTTGACAGGTGAAACATATTTAAAAATGCTCGATGAATCTGCATATAATATAGTGGTGGACTCCGTCTCACTATAGGCTACCCGTTTGTTAATGGTTAAATGACCGATTTCCAAAACAGTGGATTGATAGAGGAGGTAAAATTGATTGGCCACTAATGTCTCCAGATTTAACCCCACTAGACATTTAGAAAACAACAAGCGTCCGTTCAACATCACCACCACAACAATTTAGATTTTACAAAAAAAAATTCGTTATTTTGAGCAAAGGCAGTTCTAAATGATTTCACGGGTTTTCTTAAATTTAGAGACTTCTTCCACAAAATTACAATTGGTCATGCCAATATAAATCCTCTACCAAATTACATACTGATAATAAATGGAAGATTATTTAGAACTGAGACGTGTTGAACAGCAATCAAATCGATTGATCTTTAATAATTAGCTCCAGTACCAGTATTACATACACATACATTCACAATGTTCAAAATTTCTTTCTGAAAATTCGTGGTATTTGTTCAGATCACAATGTTATGTGAGTAACATAAGAATTGGCTGGTATAATTCTTTACTCAGTACTTCAGTCCGGCCGGAGCATTGATGTGAACCAATCGATCAATACAAACAAATAAAACACAAACAATACAAAATCAGAATAAACGCCAATTATCTTTTGGGATCGATTTCACTCCTCGTTGTCAAAAACCATTTCACTCCACCCTATTGGCGTAATATTGAAATAAAGTCAGCCTTTATAGTGCCCCATCACTCGAAAAATATCAATTTAAGTTTCCCGTGGAAAGTTTGCGGAAATTCTGTTTTCAAAAAAATTAAAAAATGTCGCGGGAATAAAATTCAGTTCAAGTTTCCCGTGGAAAATCTGGGAAAATTCGATTTTCTAAGGACAACAGGAAACAAGATTTTCAAATAAAGCCTGCTATAGTAATAATATGGATATAAATAAATTTGGCGCCGGTTTCTTCATTAGCAATCGATGTCGTCGACTAACTTCATCACTGTCAGTAATCGGATTTCTACACTCAGGTTTGATGGTCGTCACTTTAACACCACATTTGTGAACATTCATGCCACCATCTAGGATTAACCTGATCAAATAAAAGATCCTTTCAGATGTTACATACATAACATAGCACCATTGGCCCAAACTTCTTGCACCACACTTCAAACAGCGGGGCGCGCACCATCGAGCTAGCTTTTCTCTACAACTTGGTAGTTGCCAGCACACACTTTCCACATAAGCGTATTTACAAAGTCACATGGAAATCAAATGACGGGAAAACGGTCAACCAAATCGACCCTCTTTTCCAAAAGACATGGTGGAGCTAACACCGATTTAGATTACTTACTGGTGGTTGCTGAATTAAAATTTCGACTATCCATCGATCATCATTTGTTAGAACACTGAGGCATTGAACAACCAAGTTGCACGAACCATCTACGGAATTACTGTATCAGGAATCTTGGAAAATAAACCACTTTCCGACTCCGTTCAAGAACATTGTGACATCATCAAAATGGCGTTAACCGATGCCCGCAAAGTCCATGTTGATGTGTTTTGTAGGTGAGCAACACGACCAGAAAAATGAAAAGAACACAATACTATTTTATTTATTTATTTATTATATTTCTCGATTTAACCGTGTTGCTCGAACGAGAGTTGGTTGAAGAAGAAAGAAAAACGATGACAGCTTTTGACAGCTGGTTGAAGTGTTGTCCGATGTTGTGGTTGTTTTAGTGTTGTCGGACGTGTATATTTGATATGTTGTGTCCACCGATAGGTGGTGACACAGTAGACGAAATGACGTTCATTTGACGTCTCCAACATTGCCGGTCGCCCTAAAGTATTTGAAGACTTTAGTGATTATTATGATGATTATCCAAGATAGGCAGCAGGCACAGCTTTGTGACGGGTCGTTTGTACACGCCATTCTGACCCTTTAAAGTGACTACTCGAACTCGGCCATCAGATCCTGGATGTGTTTGGATTATTCTCCCCAGTGACCATTTCGAAGGTGGAATGCTTTCCTCTTTGATGAGGACTAACTGACCGATGACGACGTTGTCATTGCCTCTGATCCACTTTGGTCGTTGCTGTAGGCGAGAAAGGTATTCTGTCGACCAAATTCTCCAGAAGTGCTGGTACATTTTTTGCAGCTGCTGGTAGCGGTTGAGACGATTCGTTTGTACATCGAGTAATGTTGGTTCTGGGATCGTGAGTGGTGCCTCTCCGATTAAGAAGTGCCCTGGAGTTAGGATCGTGTAATCATCAGGGTCGTTCGACATTGGACACAATGGTCGCGAGTTTAGGCACGCCTCGATCTGGCACAGCAGCGTCGTCAACTCTTCGAACGAGAGTAAGGTTTCACCCATGATACGTCGTAAATGGTGCTTAATCGATTTGACGCCTGCTTCCCACAGTCCGCCGAAGTGCGGAGAAGCCGGAGGAATAAAGTTCCATGTCGTACCATCCTGAGCCAATAGTTCGGCGATCTCCGGAGTGACCTCTCTCTTGCTTTGTTGATGTATGAATGCCAGTTGACGATTCGCTCCGACGAAGTTCGTTGCGCAGTCGCTGTATAGGTTTGCAATTTTTCCTCTGCGCGCGGTGAACCTTTTGAAAGATGCGATGAAGGCATTAGTGGTAAGTTCGGACACCAACTCCAAATGTAGCGCCTTCGTCGATAGGCACACGAAGACACAAATATATCCCTTCGTCGACGCGCCGCCACGACCTTTGCGTAGTTTGATGGATATTGGACCGGCATAGTCCACACCGCTGTGAAGGAATGGTCTCGACGGAGTAACTCGAGCCGATGGGAGATTAGCCATCAGTTGCTGACTCGTCGTTGTGCGATGGCGAAAGCATACAACACATTTATGTATGTGCGAACGCACCAACGTTTTGATGCCCAAGATCCAGTAGTGCTTTTGTATATGTGCCAGCATCAGCTGTGGACCACCGTGTAGTGTCGTTCGGTGTGCTTGTGAGATGAGCAGGCTGGTAAGCTGGTTGTCCTTGGGAAGGATTATCGGATGCTTCCTGTTGTATGGTAAATTATATTCCTTTAGCCGCCCTCCGACCCGCAATATGCCGTCGCTGCCGACGAAAGGGTTCAGAGATCGGAGTGGGCTTTTGTCTAGTAGATGTTCTCCGGATTGGCATCTAGATATCTCGTCCGCGAAATGGGTTTCTTGAACCAGCTTGACCCAGAACTCGAATGACCAATTGAGCTCAGGCACAGTGATGAAGCCTTTCGGACGCGTTGCTGTACTTTGATGACAATAATGAATGAAACGTCTGCAGAACGCCGTGACACGAATTAATTTCCCGAGCGATGAATGGCGAGCGAGTAAGTTATGTAAGTCGTTGTGAGAAGTCACGATTTCTGCATGCGTTGCGATCATTGAGTTTTTTCGTTCATCTATGTTAGTGTAGGCCTCGCTTGTTCTTTGGCGTGGCCATTGACTAGGTTCTTCTCGTAGCCAAACAGGACCTGTCCACCACAGTGGGTGGCTGTGCAGTAATGAAGGTTCGACACCACGAGACGCGCAATCAGCGGGGTTGTGTTTGGTGTCGACATAATTCCAATCGGTAGGTTGAAGGTAATCCATGATTCGTGAAACCCGGTTGGCCACAAACGTCTTCCAGCGATTTAACGGGCTCCGTAACCAACCAAGTACAACTTGCGAGTCGGTCCATGCGTACAGTTGAACCTGTGGCACGTCGAGTGATTGAACGATATTGTGTATGAGTTTGGCGAGAAGTAAGCTAGCACAAAGCTATAGACGTGGCAAGCTGACCGTTTTCAATGGTGCGACCTTGGTCTTTGATGTCAGCATTGTGATTTTTGCGGATCCATTTGGCAACGTTATACGAGCATACACAACTGCTGCGTATGCTTTCTCGGAAGCATCGCTGAATCCGTGAATTTGAAGATTACTGCGATTCGGCGAATGATTTATCCAGCGATCGATTCTGAGAGACTCTAATGATTTCAGGCTGTCGCGATAATTGAGCCATCTTTGTGCGATTGATGTTGGAACTGCTTCATCCCACGACATGCCGAGCACCCATAATTCCTGTAGTATGATTTTCGCGATGATTGTAGTTGGAGATACCCATCCGAGCGGATCGAATATCCTTGACGCCTGCGATAGTATCGTTCGTTTGGTTGGCGCGCGAAATTCTGATGTTGGGCTAATATTGAATCCGAAACAATCTGCCGAAGGGGACCAATGTACACCAAGTGTTTTGACTGAATCGTCCCAGTTTAGCTCGAGTTCACCCTGATGCTCGCGGAATTCGATTGGTATCTCGTTTAGAAGTTGCTGGCTGTTTGAAGACCACTTTCGTAGTTCGAAGCCACCACATCGTAGCAGTTGCACCATTTGCCTCTGGATTTCAATTAGATTCGCGATGTTGTCTGAGCCGGTCATCAGATCGTCAACGTAAAAATCTGTCGATGCGACGTTGGCTGCAATTGGGCATTTCTCCTGCTCGTCTCGTGCTAACTGATGAATGGTTCGAATTGCGAGATACGGAGCGCTGGCAGTACCATAAGTGACCGTACACAAACGATAATCACGAACTGGCTCATGTGGGGACGGTCGCCATACGATCCTCTGATAATTTCTGTGTTCGGGCGCCATCAGGATCTGCCGATACATCTGCTTAATATCTGAAACGAAAACGAATTTGTGTTTGCGAAAACGAGTTAGTATTTCGAAGACATTTTGTTGCAGCTTGGGACCAGTGCGAAGATTCTGATTAAGCGATATGCCGGTTGTTGTTTTGTGCGAGGCATCAAATACCACTCGCAGTTTGCGCTGCATGACGCCATGATGGGGAAGATAGCACGTCTGCTCCGACGAGTTGTTGTGATCTTCAGCTAGCACTTCCTCCATGTGACCCGATTCCAGGTAGTCCTGCATGAACTTGTTGTATTTATCATGTAGTTGTTGATTCTTGGCAAACCGGCGTTCCATCTGTTGTAATCGCAGCACTGCATCCTCTCGTGATCTGCCAAGGGGTGACGAGTTTTCGTTGAATGGTAAGAATACTGTGTATCTTCCGTCTTTGTTGCGATAATGTGTCGATTCGTAGTGGCGTTCGCATTCTGACTCATCGTCTGTTAATTCTCGAGTTGAACGAACGTCTTTGATTTCCCAAAATGACCTCAGTGCCTTGTCGATGGTGTTGTAGTCATTGATCGTAGCTACTAGACTGGATGGTTGATTGGTTGTTCTGCGCTCCACCTTGCCGAATAGGATGTAGCCGAATTTTGTATTTTGTGCAAATGGTGAACCGTTGACTCCGCTGATGCAACCATCCTTCTGAAGCATTCCAATGACATCAGCTCCAAGCAAAATGTCTATCTTATTGGGAAGATAGTAGTGAGGATCGGCAAGTTCTAATTGATTTAAATGTGACCATTGATGTGTGTCGATTGGTTGTGATGGCAATATGACTGTGATCTTCTCGACGATCAGAGCTGTAATCGTGGTTGAAAATGTTGGATCGATTCTAGAGTGTAGTACGAGGTCGGTAATTGAACGCGAGATAGACGCCTCCCTTGCACAAATTCCATTGATTTTAACTGTAGCTGGTCTTCTCGCTAATCCGATGCGATTTGCTGCACTCTCCGATATAAAACTGACCTGGGATCCCGAATCCAATAGAGCTCGAACGATGAAATTTTGATTGGAGTGCGATACGATAGCGATTGCTGTGGCAAGCAGAACATCCGTGAATGGCGATGCGACGTGGTTCGTAGTGACCGGAGTTTCTGATGATGATTCGACGGATGATGATTGAGGATTTGGATTCGAGTTGTGTAATAGCGTATGGTGTCTTTTATTGCAAACTCGGCACATGGTGGATTTGCAATCCGAACTGGTGTGGCCTTTGCGCAGGCAGTTGAAGCACAGTCTCTTTTCTCGTACAAGATTTGACCTTCCTTCGAATGTAAGAGGTTTGAACTGATCGCACTGGAACACGTTGTGAGATCCAGCACAAACTTGACACGGTACGATGCGAGAGTCCGAAGTGACGACGAGTGAACGAGTTGATTGCGTGTCAGGTTTGCGAAATGCTCGAGTGCGTGGCGAATGCGTTGATGATGGAACCTCTTTAATCGACTGTGATGTGCTTGATTCAGTTCTTGTCATGGAAATCATCTCCAATGATTGCCATCGGGCGTTCAGAAATTTGATCAGATCTTCGTATGATGGATACTCGGATCGAGTTAGTGTTATCTCCCACTGTCGGTGGGTTTCTGGATCCAATTTATCGGCGATGATATTAATCAAGATAATATCCCATGTGGTGACCGGTACTCCCAAAACCTTAAGACTGCGAACGGTATCGGTCGTTGTGTCAATGATCTTGCGCAATCCCACAGCTGATTCGACTTGAAGAGCAGGCATAGTTCTGAATTGTCGAAGATGACTATCGATGATGAATCGACGATGATTATATCGATCCCGTAGAATGCGCCATGCTTCCTCGTAATTCTCGTTGGTGATGCTCACGGACTTTAGCAACGATGCTGCATCTCTAGTTAAATTCGCCTTTAAGTAGTGCAACTTCTGCGAATTTGTTAACTGTTTGTGTTTGTGAACTATGTCGACAAATAAATTTTCGAATTCAGGCCAATTCGTGTATTCGCCGTCAAAAATTGGAATTTTGATTCGAGGCAGCTGTGTATCGAACGACTGTTGTGCGTGTGCAGGTCTAACGTCATCCTGCCGATTCTCGATGGTGACTGCCAGTTGTCTCTTAATTGTCTTGAAATTCGATGTTGCCGCGAGGTAATATTCTTCGGCTTGCTCGCGTGTCCCGTACTCTCTCTCAAGTTCTTCATTACCGCATACAGCTTCGATCTGATCTTGTATGTCGCTGAATTCCTTGAAACGGGACGCCACGTGGTCCATCTGTGTCTGTACAAAGTCCTCGCTTACGCCTGGTGTGTCAATTGAAAGCTCCTTGCTCTTGCGTACTGCTCTTTCGAGTACCCGTTGTAGCGATGCTTGCTTGACTCGAGCCGTCATTGTCACTAGGTTATGTACGTTTCACCAACCGAACTTATGCACACGAAATTTTAATAATTTGCACTGTTTGAACTTTGCACGCACTTAACCACAACAAAAGTTCTTACCCACGAGGTTTGTTGTTGCTTCTTGAAGATTTGTAATGGCACGGCACGATGATAGTAACCACGATGTTGATTGTTAGCGGATTTGTATATCCGGCTCGAAGGACCAAAATGTTGATGTGTTTTGTAGGTGAGCAACACGACCAGAAAAATGAAAAGAACACAATACTATTTTATTTATTTATTTATTATATTTCTTGATTTAACCGTGTTGCTCGAACGAGAGTTGGTTGAAGAAGAAAGAAAAACGATGGCAGCTTTTGACAGCTGGTTGAAGTGTTGTCCGATGTTGTGGTTGTTTTAGTGTTGTCGGACGTGTATATTTGATATGTTGTGTCCACCGATAGGTGGTGACACAGTAGACGAAATGACGTTCATTTGACGCTCTCCAACAGTCCACCATAGGCCAAAATTTATCTAGGCCTAAAAATCTCTGTTTGGATGACGTCTGTCTTGGTGCTATTCAGGAAAAGAAAATATCATAACGCCTACGTATCTGAGCAGAAAATTTCCAATCTGATATGTAGACGAAAGAAACAAGAATGGCATGAACAATAGTCACGCAGCAACCGTTTTCGTGCATATCGTTGCATAAGAGAAATAGCTACGGACTTTCATCGACGTAGTAGCACTATTCGCGAATTGTGGCCATAATTATTTCTTCTCACTTCTTAATATACTTAAATCAATAGCCAATCAAACTTTTATACTGATGATGGAGCTGGAGAAATGCTATGAAAAGGATATTTATAGACTTTCAACATGATAAGACAGCCTTAAGACGAATACGTTATGGAACGTATTGTCCTATCTGGGGCATATCGTCAAAATTTGTTTCAATGTGCCTGTTTCTAATGGATGGCGTATATCTTTTTTTAAAAAGTTGGCAAATTTGGTGAAAAACGATACTTGTAGGTTTTCGAGGTCGCTGATAACGGATTTCCTGTCAGATGTTAGAAATTCAAGATGGCGGATCCAATATGAAGTTAAAGAGCAAATGCGTAATGTGAAGCATACTTTGTGTTTAAAATGATAGAAGGAAATTTTATAATAAATAGCTTAGTCGTAAAGACCTCAATATGTAAGGTGCTAATAGAAGGCAGAATTTCGGATGCCATCGGGATAACGTCTGGAGAGTGGCAAAGAGACCCAATAGACCCAAACTCTCTTCAAACTTTCATTGGGGTATGTCATTCGTCAGCTCAATATCGCACGACGCAACTGTCTATATTATAAATACGCAACAACCCAGCTATTAGCTTATATGCTGACTATATTTGTATTCTGGGTCGCAATATCATCTCAATAAAAAAATTTCAAGTCTAAATACATGGCAAAAAGACAATCCCGTGAAGACTTCATTTCTTGAGATACACAATAAAAAATGGTCAATGAGTTCAAATAGCTCAAGGATCACTTATCACTGAGTAGAACTCTGTTTCTATCGATGCTACGGAGTATTTTACGCCAATACCAAATTGAATATAGAGCATAATAAAACTGGTCATTTAAAAAGCGCTTATAAGACCAGTTGTCACCTTTGGTTGCGAGTCTTGGACACCGACAGCACAAAATATCCAGAAAATTGCTGTAACTTAGCGTAAAATTAAATCCTATTAAAAAGAGAGCGACGTACATTATGCGAATAAATCACAAGATCAGAATTGATCTCGATAAGGTCGACATCATGGGATTCACGTAACCGTCAATGCTAAGATGGCCTCGGCACGTGCTTTGTTCACAAAATCGGACCACTAAACCGGCCTTGGAGTAAGATTGCAAACAAACGAAAGTAGCGCCAGCGGAAGAAGAATAGTAACTATTGAGAAATCACATTATTGCAATTCATCTCCAGACATAACACTCTAGAGGCTAATTTTATACAAATTTTCTAATAATTTTTTAAAAATCGAATTTTCCCAGATTTTCCACAAGAAACTTGAGCTGAATTTTTTTTCTGCGTACGTTTTCAATGCTATCCATGCCTCCATAGTAATGTTAAGCTAAACACTATTGACTGATTACGACTTAATTTTATTTTTTTTTCGGCTGGGGTAACATAATCTACCGATTTTTTACTTTCGGATGCAATTAACAGGGGTCTGCATTATCGACTCTTTACTTTCGGCTAACTTTAACAGTATTAAAATGTCAATAAAACGTTACACTATAATTTATATATAAAAGCTTACTACACACTTAAAAATATTACTATTTATTCCGATACAAGCGTTATATCGTTTCGTATGCGATACAACATCAATCGAAATAAGATTTGAAGCTTACATCGAAATAAATATCGATACAGTTAAAATAAAATTAGATATAAATTTTATATCGAAGACATGACTTTTACTTTAGGTGTACGACTAGTAAAACATTTATAATGTTACTGTAGAATAAATGTGGACGTACTGGAATTTAATGTTATCCCCTATTGGAATTAAAGATAGAGTTAAAGGAAATACAATTTAAATTTAAAAATTTCATTTAAACTGTGCTGTAAATTATGTTTAGTTGATAAAAAATTAGTAATTCGGGAAACATAAGCGCTAAGTGGTTAAATGCTGTTTAGCGCCATGATTACATTTTTATTAACAATATCAAGTACATTTTGCATTTAATAATTCCAATTTCAGTTAGTTTGCTGAATTAGTTGGCACAAACTATAATTTCAATAAGGTCTTTATCTCATTCCTGTCTAAATGGGAAGTTAAACGAAAATTTCTTTTCATACCAAACAATTTTTTATACTAGAAAGAAACAAAAATACTTAACTTAAATTTTGTTATTGTTCTCTCTTTTTTCATTCAACACAAAAACTAAAAACGACATCGAACGAAAGTACCGTTCTGCTGCAAATGTACAAACCAGGGCTTACTACTAGATGTAACAACAAATTGTTTGATTTTTTTGTTACCTAAATGTTTTTTATTTGTATCATTCAAACAATTACTGTACATAGAACTATTAACGACATTTATTGTACATATTGTGTAACTGACATAAATATTAGTTACAAATTTAAAATAATATCTAAGGCAGGCCACACACGTACAGTTTTAACTGACAGTTTTAACTGACAGTTTTAACTGTACAGTTAAAACTGTCAGTTTAAACTGTACGTGTGTGGGTATTTCAGTTCAGTTAAACTTGACTGTACAGTTTAACTGAGAACTTTAAAATTTTTATATTTTTAACTGAAACGATTAACTGAACTGAACGTGTGTGGGGGTTTAACTGCAAAGTTCTCAGTTTTGTGTCGAAATTTTGAGATGAGAGGACGTTTCATATAATAATTAAAACAATGAATTATACAAAACTAGTTCGACTATTTATATAATTTTCATGCAAAGGCTACATGCTATAGAAAAACCTAAACGATGCAAAGATTTATATTGTATCAGACAGCCAATCGGCCTTAAAGGCTCTTAGGTCTTGTACCGTTGAGTCAAGGCTGGTATGGGATTGTCTGAAGGTTATTAAACATCTGGCAGACTCAAATAAGGTAACACTTATGTGGGTGCCAGGTCATACTGGAATCGAAGGAAACGAGGCAGCTGATGGCCTTGCCCGTGAGGATTCTGCCTCTCCATTTATTGGACCAGAACCCTTCTGCGGTGTCACTAAGGGACGCCTTAGAGCAGCGGTAAAACGCTGGGAGGATCTTCAAAAGTCCTCCTACTGGCGCAGAATTCCAGGTTTACGAGAGGCGAAGAAATGTATATCCCCTTCGTCTCTCAGGGTTAAGGAGTGTCTTGAACTTAGGAAACCTGAGTTGGGGCTGCTTACTGGCTTCCTCACAGGTCATGTCTCCTTAAGGTATCACCTTAACAAGATGGGCCTAAGTACGACAGATTGATGCCGCTTCTGCGATCTGGAAGCGGAATCAGTGGAACATGTTCTGTGCCAATGCCCAGCCATTTTCCAGCAAAGACTTCAACATCTAGGAAAGAGAACAATGTGGGTGTTTGTTATAGTACATATGTATCTTGTACCGGCCAGTAGTATTATCAGATTCATTAAGAGCCTGAATCTAGTGATTCTTCTTCACTTAATTCTTTTAATAAATTTGTAGGGGAAGTTAAATTTCATTTTTGAAGCCAATTCTTGCACCACTTTTTAGAATTGTTTTTATTTAATTTTTTAATATTAAAAAAACCACACCGAGAACAGGCAAATCGTTCCGCTCATTCAAATCCATGATAATAACTGAAGGATTGGACTGAACGTGTGTGTGCATTTCAGTTCACAGTTAAAACTGACAATTATAACTGCACAGTTAAAACTGTCAGTTAAAACTGTACGTGTGTGGCCTGCCTAAGTAAATTTAAAAAAACCATTGCACTTTCAATTTAAGGTGCTATTCCATGAGAAATTTTTACTGAACAGTAAAATTAAAGCAAGAAAAAAATATATATTTGGTAGAGGCGGAATGAAACAAAAAATCGAATCAGTAAAAAAAGATTTGTGTCTGTAGTTGTAACACTCCTCTAAAAGTGCTCCAAATCGAGAACATTTTATAGGAGTGTCACTAACACACGTACATAAAATTTGTATATGATAGAAAATAATTCTCGCACACACTAATAATTTTAATAGGGGTACGAATTTATGGTGGAGATATTTTTTAATTTTTTATTCTGTGACAGAAATTGTTCGAAAAAATGAAATTCTGATATGAGTATTAATAATATTTAATTTTTTAGATAATTTAGAGACGAATAAAAAATCGAATAATACTAAATACATAATTTTTTTAGCAATTATTGGTTATGTTTTGGTTTAATGTCAAGTTTCCCCTTAAAACTTTTGCTATAAAAAATAAAAATAAAACACACCTTGTCTTTGTCTATTATATGGTGTTTGATTTTTATTTTCTCTTTTTGGCGTATTTTACTATTCAGTAAAATTTTCCCATGGAATAGCACCTTAATTCTTTGTATCCTTGTATTGGTCGCATCCCTGACTTGTTTTTGATTTTTTAGTTTTCTTTTCCCCATTTGTTTTTGATTTTTTAGTTTTCTCATACTGTTGAGAAATTTCATAAAGCGTTGGTTCGATTCGTCGGTAGTTTTTATTTAATTTTCGGATATAATATATTGTTTCTAAAAATAAATAAATTCTGTGTGTTATGTAGTTTTAGAGTATAATACGCAAGTGAGTTTTTAATATACTTTATATTGTGTGTTCTAAAGTTTTAACAAATTGGTGTAGTGCATCCAATCGATTTATTATTTTTGTGTAATATAACGGTAATTTGTTTCGCTCTATATAAAAATGGAAAGTTATTATATTAAAATGAGTTTTAGAGGATTGGTGAACTACGTAAAAGTGCAGAAACATGAGGAATCGTGGGAGTATACCGATTTTCTATTAACAGGTTAGTAATGCCAATTAAATTTTTCATTGTATGACGATATGACGCTTCGATAAAAAAATTGTTTCCTATGTGATTGATGAAAAATTAATTTCAATCAAATATTTTTGATTTACATCCAATATTTTTTTCCGAAAGAACTTTACATTATATTTCATTGACGAAGATATTGAATGCACGTTAATTTTAGTTTATACATTTATTTAATGATGTTAATTTGTTATTTATTACTGTTTTCAGCGTCAATGTATGCAAATATATCTGTTTATAAAATCGATTATCTCACTGATCAGCAAGGAATAAAAATTTCTGGGGAGAATTTTTTAGATATTGTTAATCAATACAAAAATCACCCAGAATTTCAATTGAAGATAGTCCTGAAACACGACCATGACGGTGAGTAATAATGGAATGAAATAACCTAACTTAACCCTCATGTGAATGAAGAAAAAATATCTTAATTTCAGTAATTAGTACCCACATGAATTTTGTATGGAAATTTATTTTTTCCACGTTCGTCCAAGTTGTAATATTTCTCAATTTTAAATATGATCGTAATCTACCAATTGAACTAGAAGTTCTCATAAAATTTAAAGTTTTATTGGAAGAAAAATATATAAAAATAGATGTCTAAAAGAGCAAAAGGTACCCGGGTACCCACGTCACTCACATTAGGGTTGAAAATTAATTCAAATAAATACATATTCCGAATTTTGAATAATGCATTTTTTTACTTTCTATTGACTAGAATCATCGGATAATCAAGGGACACCAGTTTCTCGTCAAAATTGTCGCTCTGACCATCAAATGTACATAAATGCAGAAGTAATTTAAACATTAATATTAAATGGTAACGTATTATCACTAACTAAATCTCTATGATTTCAGGACTTAGAAAGTTATATTTCTAAAACGGCAAGCTCGTATGTGTTATGGAAAAAATTTAAGCAGCAGGAAACATTGAAAGGTTTGTCTGACATCGAAAGAAGAGCAATTATCCGAGAGAGTGTAGACTATTTAATATCAAGATTTTCTTACCACCCGGAACCAAACCGCACCGCAGCATTAACCTTAGCCGTCGTTGAATTATTCCCTCAATTGAGAACAAACGAGCAAAAGAATGGTGGAATAGTAAGTTACCTTATAGTTAGTTTATTCTATATATATATCACATATCTGTATGTTGGTGCAAGATCAACCTACCGTCAATTTTTATGTTTAATTTAATTAATTAATTTAATTAATTTAATTAATTTAATTAATTTAATTAATTTAATTAATTTAATTAATTTAATTAATTTAATTAATTTAATTAATTTAATTAATTTAATTAATTTAATTAATTTAATTAATTTAATTAATTTAATTAATTTAATTAATTTAAATAATTTAATTAATTTAATTAATTTAATTAATTTAATTAATTTAATTACTTTAATTAATTTAATTAATTTAATTAATTTAATTAATTTAATTAATTTAATTAATTTAATTAATTTAATTAATTTAACTTTTAATTTTATTAATTTAATAATTTTATTAAATTAATAATTTTATTAAATGAATAATATTATAATTAAATAAATTAAATTAATTAAATTATAATAATTTTGAATTTAAAATTAAAAGTGAGAATTTAGTTTTCTTATGTGATAATTCACTGAGAATAGTAAAAGCTGACTAAACGCTTTACTAAAAAGAGTAAATGAATAAATAGAAATTTAAATTAAATTAAATTAAATTAATTGTTTGTTATATCTTGTTTAAGGATGCTTTGTACAACCGAAAAACAAATCGTGGCTTTATAATCGACAGACTCAACCGAGTGAGACAGAAGTTATATGCAATTGAAAAGGAAATAGGACAACAATCCACTCGTAAACGTAGCGCAAGTGGATCATCAGTCATTCCAAGTCCACCCGATCCTTTATTTGATCTAGAGAACGACGAAAATTTCTTAATATTACGAAACTTAAACGTGCAAACCCAGAAACACTTGATTAAACAAAAATTACGCGAAACATTGCCTATGCGAATGAATAATATTTTTCAGGGATCCCTTGAAGTGAAAGCAATATCAAAAAATTTCCCATTTTTCTTCACTTCTCCTGATTTAGTAAGTACATAGAAGTAACTTAAATATTTTCGTAATTATCTATTTTAAGAATATTTTTTTTTTTTCAGATTCAATATGATTTCGAAATTCGCTGCCCAAGTAGCCACGATTTGTTTTTAAATAAATGGAAGACGGCGTCCAAATATATTGAAAATATTTATGTTGTCACCAAAGGTCCTAACTTAAAACGTATACCTGAGATAGAAGGTATAGTGAAATATTATAGAGATGATATGTGGATATTAAAAAATATTTATTTCAGAATTGTTACCATCTATGAGAGATTTTTTCTACCTTGTAAATATTTTACCTCAAGTGGTGGCCGGGAAGCTATCGGCCAATACCCGCAGAGAACCTTTTGTTAAAATTTTAAATAAAATATTAGTCTTCAGAACGGTAATTAATTTTGTCTAGATTATACACGACAGAAAACTACTAATGAATTTGATTTATAATTTAAGCTTAACCTACCGCCCGAAGAATTAAGAGACAATGAATTAAAACATCCGTACATTATTCCGGAAGGAGAAAATTAGTCGGCCATTTCACAATATTATTTATGTATTGAAAAGGAGCTGATAATTTTGCCAAATAACTACAATTTTATTGAAACAGTTGATTTACTTTTTAAAGCGCATTATGTTTTTTGGCAAAACTTCGATAGTTCCTTAAAAACATTCTGGACATTCATAAGCCATTACTTTTATAAAATTGTAACAACGGGATCTATAACATCCAGAATCAAGGAAATTGCTTCCAAATTGGATCTACAGCAGGCACAAGATATTTAAATTAATATCGAGAAGATACACAAGTAATTATTTTTTGAAATCAGTATTTTCAGTATTATTTTTTAAAATCAGTAACGGTTCAATATGTTTTTTTGTTATTTTTGTAATGAGTTGTTTTATGAGCTAGACAAAGTAATTTTACACCTTAAATATTATGAATTCGTCAAAGAAAAATCTCTACTGAAAATTCAATGTGTTAAAGATAAAAGTTGCTCTAAAACTTTTCAAACATTTTTTGCACTTAAATCGCATCTTAGTAAATGTCACTTGGAAATTATAGAGCCCGATATTTACGGACAAGATAGATTGGAGGTACCCAATTCGGAAACTTCAATTCCGATAATAGATAGTTCTAATTATAAGAACTCGCTAGAAAAACTCGTAGAAATTGAAGCTCCAACTCTAAATGATTTTGAAAATCAGATGAAACGTTTTTACACGAAATTAAATCTTTTAGGTTTGCCAGAAGAAACATTGTCAGAAATTTTTTATGAATCCAAAATTGTTACTGAATGCGCGATCAATATTATATCCGCCCCAGATGAAATTAAAAATACCCCATTTAATAAACTCAAAATATCTGAAACAATGAAAAAATTCTGTTCGAAATATAAAAGGAAAAAAATATTTTTAGAGAATTATTTTTATGTGGAACCAGAACAGATCCCTATCGGATTTAGGTGGGAGTCAAGATTTAATGCAAATTCTTCAACTTACATGAGAAAGGTGATTCAAAATATATTTCAATTTGTACCCGTTACAAAATAATAAAAAGTATTTTTTAAAATGATTATTTCCTACAATTATTTAAAGATTTTAATAGTTCCCACATTTGTGTCAATGGCACATATAGCTATGCTTGTTGTAGTGGTCGCTTCCAAACTATTAAAGGAGATTTCAATAACAAACTTATAATTTTAATACAACTTTACTACGATGATTTTGAGGTTGCTAGAGTACTTGGAAGTAAAACCATCATTTATAAAGTCGGGGCTATTTACTTTACTTTAGTAAATTGTCCTACTTATCTGAAATCAAACCTTCAAAATATATTTTTAGTTTGCATTTTTATGTAAACGATCTTTATAATGAATTTAATTTAAATTCTATTTTAAAACCAATTGTAGAAGACCTAAAAGTTCTTGAAACTGAAGGCTTAGTTATAGAAAACCTCGGATTAGTATTTGGGACAATTTTTTCATTATCTCACGACAATCTTGCTGCAAATGATTTAATTGGGTTTGCCAAATCTTTTTCCGCAAAATATTTTTGCAGATTTTGTGCGATGCCTTCCGAAGACACTAAAAAATGTACGACTGAAGAACCTGATCTGTTAAGACTTGACGACTGCTACTCAATTTTAAGAGACCAACCTCCATCGAAGAAGTTAAAGATGACAGAAACCAAAGGTATACGTCGAAATTCTGTGTTAAACGATTTGAAATACTTTCACACAATTAAAAACTACAGCGTTGACTTATTGCATGATGGTCTTGAGGGTTTTGTTGTGTTATCAATCAAATATCAGTTAGAGTTTTTCCTCGAACAGAACATTTTTCATAATTTTTAGATCGAAAAAATAAACCATCTAACATTAACCTTGATAGAAGCAATCTAGGGCAAAATGCTATTCAAATTTTATGTTTATTAACACATTTTCCTTTAATTTTTGAACGATTTTATAACCCAATCCATCAACCTCAGTGGGAAACTATTTTAAGTGTGATTAAAATAATAAATGTATTATTTCGCTATGAAATAACAAATATTGATATAGGCAATTTAAAAAAATTGATAACAACTCATTTGGAATCTATCAAAAATATATTTAAAAAACAACTTACACCTAAACAACATTTTTTGCTGCACTACCCTACAGTTATCAAGCAAATGGGGCCGGTCATACATCTATGGACTATGCGATATGAAGGCAAACATCGTTTTTTTAAGAAAAGTATTACACCAAATTTTAAAAATATTTGTCATACGTTTGCTCAGAGGCATCAACAGATGATGTGTAGTGTGTGGTATAATTTAAAATTTGAACCGAAAGTAAAGAAAGGAAAACGAGTACTGTATAAATTAAAAAATAATTATAAATGTCTTGACGAATTTTCCAGTCCAATATATACTTTGTCTTATTTTAGCAGCAATTTTCACTACAAACGGGATTTTTTTATTTTGAAAAAAAAGTCTACTCATGAAATAATTCATTTATACAAAATCGTAGATATTCTTGAATGTAATAAAGAGATTTTATTTCTTCTAAATGAATTTATTGCCATATATGATAGCTTTTATTGTGGTTATCAATTGATTGATAAAAATTTTAACCCTGTTTGTATTAATTTTAATTGTTTACAGTACAAAAAAACATACGAAAAACATTTTTCCAGTAAACATGAAAAACGTTATATATTAGGTTGCAATGTGCAAGATGTGTAGTTAACACTTACAATATTAGTACATCATAAGTATTACAATGCCGATTATTTCAGATACATAAATATAAGAATTTTTATTTTTTAATTAAATTTTCGTAAGTATGTAGTAGAACTAGTACTTAACTATTAGTATAATTTTTTAAAATATAATTTTAAGTATATTTTCTATCTATTGAATTATTAAAGATTAAATGAAGAAATAAATCTTTCAAATTTTTATAATGATTTTATTTTTTATTTAAACCTGGAATTTATTTTAACTCACCATCTCCTATTTTAAAGTAAAATTACGTCATTTTCTCTTTTTGATGAAAAGATTCCTTCAAAAAACGTGGTAAGTATGTGACATTTTTTCTTCCGATGTATTTTAATTCAAATTACAATGTAGAGTGTATCGAACATGATTCGACGAATACTGCTTCTAAAGATACATCAAATTTATTTACATGTAATTTGCGATATATTTTGAAGCAAACGTCTGACGGTTTTTGACACAAAGTTTTTTACACAATTCAACATAAGATATATCGATTCTGTTTTGCTACATTTTACTTCTAATTTAATTGCAGCTTGCATCGAATTATTTTGATGTAGATTAGCTTCATAATTAGTCATAAGTTGCATCAGATATGATTTAAATGCAATTTGTTTCATATTTTGCTGCAACCTATAACTTTTATTTTATGATGTAAGGCTTACTTCAAAAAACGTAGTCATATTGCGCTCGAGTCATATGCGTTGTTATTTGTATCGTATATCATAATTTTTTTCGAGTGTGTAGATATATTTTATTTTTAAAACATGACGATATTATGTGCCACCAGTAAAAGAAACCAGGCAAACTATTTGAGGTAAATTTAGGAATTTAAATTCCGTATAATGCTTAAAACAGATGGGCAGAATTTCTGCTAGCAGCGCTGCCGGCAGAATTTCAGGTGAAACACATGAGCAGAATTTTTTTTTATTTCTATTTTGATTTGTCAAAGTGTTTAGTTGGGTTTTGTAAGCGATTTTTTTTTTTAAATGACTTCATTAATTAAATTTGAATATTTAAAAAAAATGCTAATGATTTATTTGTGCTACTGTGCATACTTAAACGTTGTTAAAAAGTTATGTGAGAAGCATAAAAATAAAAATAGGCGAATGAGGACCCGGTTTATTTTTACGGAGAATAAAAATTTAATTTCAGATATTTGGCACACGGTGCAGCCTAGCAGATGTTGGCGTGGTCGTTTAGAATAGGTGTATCAACCATAAGTGAAATTATACTTGAAGTATGTGAAGTAATTTGGGAGCAATTGCGCGACATTTACTTGTCACCTCCTACAGAGCAGAAGTGGCAAAAAACAGCAGAAGATTTTTATAAAAGCACCAAAAAAATGTAGTTGGAGCAATCGACGGCAAACATGTTGCTATCAAATGCCCTCCACACGGTGGATCGTTGTATTACAACTATAAAAAATACAACAGTATCGTGCTAATGGCTGTTTGCGACAGCAATTATTTGTTTTCGGCTGTTGATATCGGATCATATAGCAGCCAAAGTGATGGTGGAATTCTGCAAAAAAGTGCATTTGGCGAACAGATTTTAAATGGCTATATTAATATTCCAAAAACAATAATATTGCCAAATACCAATGAGGAATTCCCGTGCTATTTCATCGGGGATGCAGCTTTCCCATTACGTAAAAGTTTGATGCGACCATATCCTGGGCGGCTTCTTTTAAAGGACAAGGAAGTTTTTAATAAAAAATTATCCTCAGCTAGAGTTAGAATATAAAACACGTTTGGCATTTTGACTGCGAAATTTCGCGTTCTTACAAATTCGCTAAACGTGTTTCCAGAGAACGCCGAGAAAATTGTTCGAGCAACAGTAGTGCTACATAATTTCATCAAACTGCACGATTCCTCGAACTATATTCCTAATAACTTTATCGACCATTTCAATAATGAAGGGGATCAATTAAAAGGCAGCTGGTGACAAGAAGTCAACCCTTTGCCAAAATACAGATTTGCAACGCGATTAAACTCAACAAGGGATGCATTTTCAATCAGAGATCATTTAAAAGATTATCTTAATAATGTACCTAATTCAGAAAATATGTAAATAAAACATTTTGGTTTTAATAAAAGCAGTTTAATTATATTTTATTTATTCATCTCGGTATAAATTTTGTGTCACTACACTAAGGACCTCCATCTGTAACTGTGCAAATCTCATTGGAGATATATTTGCCTGGTCCACTTGGGCAGCGATCCCTTTAAAAAAAATTTGAGCTGGCGATTCCGGCGGCTGTGGAACTAGAAATGTTGTCTTAGCTAAAGATATCATTTCGACCATTTCTTTTGTGGCCGACTCTAATGCAGAGTCTACGTTACAACATTTTTTTGAAGTCGGCGTTCTAGACGTGGGCGTTCTAGACGTGGGTGTTCTAGACGTGGACGTTCCTACTGAAGATTCGCTAGTTTGGGTGTCCCCGTAACTTAAAAATTAAAAGTCTTCGAAAAAATCTTCCTCTCCATCGTCAATCTTGGGATAATTACCCACGGTTTTACAAACATAGAATGAAGGATAAAAGGTTAAATCAAATATTTTGAAATAATTTTTTTTTAGGTTTTACCTTTCATTTACACTGTCCACATCCTTAAGGAACATCAAAGGTTCCAGCCACTTCCACTCCTTTTTGGGGCTGGTTGCTTCACTTCCTGAAGTTCCTGTTGCCTTTCTAATTTCTCGATGAAATTTACCCTCAAAGTTTTCCAACGCTGTTTCACCTTTTCAACTAAAAATAAAAAATAAAAATGTTATTTATATGTGATACATATTTATAAGGATTTATCGTTTAGGATATAAATTCGATTTATCAGAAAACAGCAATAAAAGTTGATTAAAATCAAAAAATGACATGGTATTGTTGTTGTTTTTTACCGCTCTTTGGCAAATCGAAATAAAACTAAAAATAGGAGATACTAAAAAAGCCGCAATTTAGGCGACTGAGAAGAAAAGATCCACTAGGACTGATGAACCTGTGAACCTGCAAATTTACTGCACTAACAATAAGTATTAACATTGGTTAGGACTTAAAATATGTAATAATTTCAGCTTAAGATTTGATTACTTCTTGTGAGTTTCTTATGTATAAAGATTCAAGAATAAAGCCATTGGCAACATTTAAAATAAAAAAAATAAAAAAAAAAAAGATCCATCGAGGCTGCTGTAGCATGAACTACCCAGGGTACTTTCCCATAAAGGATGAAAATTAAATTTAAATAATTTTAAAATAAAACTTTTTTTCAAAATGTTGTCAATATATAAATTATTTGTAAATTTTAGCATTTTGGGAGTCACGTAATGACTCAATGCTACTGTAAACTTCCATAGATCAGATCTTTACGAACAATCGTGCGATTTGCTCCCGTATCCTGGGTGATGATGCAGTCCGTGTCATCAATATCACCTTTGATTGTTAAGCTGTCACCGCCTCTTGCTACTTTCGAAACGCGGATGGAGGTTATGGGTCAATCGTTTGAGTCAGCTTCTGCCCCTTTAAGCTGACTCGTTCAAGTTTCAACGACTCCGTCGTCATTTGGCCCTCTTGCTTGGCCACTGCCTGCTCCCTGCTTGGTCGTTGCTGCATAGGAGATGGCAATCTTCCCCTTTTTCTTCTTATTTCGAGAGATGTGACCGATTTTATCACATGCCCAACATTTGATTTTGCCGCTTCCGTCTCGGTATTTTGGTGTTGACCGTTCTGTGTTTATGCTGGTGTCGATTTCCAATCGGCGTATTGACGGCTTGGTGATGGCTTTTGCAGTTTCATTTGTCAACGCACAAGCGATGGTTTCGGCGAAGGTTGCTTTAGGTGACAACATCACCGCCTTGCGTGTCTCTGGATCTCGAATGCCGTCAATGAATGCGTCAATTTTTAGCCTTTCCATATAATCGCCCCAAATACTGGTATGTGCTAGATGTACTAATCGCTCGATTGCCGATGAAAATTCCTGTAGCGATTCTCCTCCCTTTTGGTAACGGCTTTTCAGTTCCATTCGATAGATTTCCCGCTTGTGGTCACTGCCGTACTTCCTATCCAGCGCCTTCATAATTTCGAGATAACTGTTGCGCTTTTGTTCCGGGATGGTTTAAAAAGCCTCTGCTGCTTCGCCTTTGAGGGCCACTATTAATGCCGCGACACAATCTCCGTCGTTCCAATGATTTTGATTGGCTGCCGTCTCAAATTGAAATTTGAAAATGACGAAAGATGTTGTTCCGTCGATTGTTGGAGGCTTTAACTTGATTGATTGGCCGGTCTGAACCACTTGCGTCGTTGATCCACTTCCCTTGACATCATTTAGTTCTTTCCCGAGACGTTGAACCTCCGCTTGTAATTTTTGGCGAACCTGTTGAATCTCCCTTTTAAATTCCGTTTTAGCGTGTTGAATTTCAGTTTGCAATTCCGTCTGCAATTTTTCTACTTCGTCACGTAGCGAAGTGGATAACTCGATAAATTTCTCGTCCATTCTCTTTTGCCCATCTGCAATTTGGTCTTTAATTTTTTGGTTAAACTGATTTTGTTGTTCCATCTGGTGTTTTATTTCTTGGTTTGGCTGGTTTATAGTCTCCAACTATCGCACATTTTGTTGTTTCGATTCGTGTTTAATTTCTTGGTTGGAGTGATTTTGTTGTTCCATCTGTCGTTCATTTGTTACGTTTTTGCCTTGTCAATCAAGGTTCGTATCGCTGGATTGTGAATAAAACAAAATCATCAATTTATGACCAACCAATTTATTTAGTTAACACAAGAATTATTACAACACAGTTTATTAATCAAAATTCACAAAATCACTTTATATAAATTATTCTCAAATTTTACTGTACACTTATAATTTTTATTTCCACTAAAACACTTTTAAAATCACTTTTTAATTCCTTTTTAATCTTTACACTATCGCTTACTAAATACTACTAATAATCTTACAAGTTTACACTATCGCGTTCCAAATTCGAATAATCCAATTCGATTTCGTTCGCCTTTTTATATACACAAACCAAACTTCTAGAAAGCTCATGACTTTTCCAGTTAGAATAGCGTAGAAACATTTAGAACAATTTTACCATTGAAAATTCCATTTTAGTACAGTTAAACATTGAGCAAATAATTTAACTTATTCTATTACACACTAGGTGTCACCGTTACTATATTCTTCTTTTAGTTTTTTAAATTCAATTTCAAAGAATTATTCTATATACATACAACGATAGTTCTATACTTTTATTATTAAAATTAGTTTTATAAAATAACGGTTAATTTATTCAGTTAACTGGCATACGCAATTCTAAATTTGACTCTTCAAAAAATTGATAAGAGAAAAGTGTGAGTGTTGTTGAAGTACAAAGATGTGTTCGACTAGCCCAACGTTATTTTATTAATTAATATAGAGTTTTGTGCTGATGCACAGGAGTCCTCTAGTCTTGCTATATTTTGATAAGTAAAATAAGAGCAAGTTAGTCGAATACATTACCGTTAGCTAATCCCACTACCGGAAAAACCGCTCGCAGAATTCATTAGAACTTCATGAATCGGCCTAACTAAACAGTTATTATTTACACTATCAAAGAAACCGAAGAGAAAAACCTGGAACTGTGTTTAGTATTACTTTATGGTTTAGTGCTAAATGACATATGGGGTTGGTACAATGCAGGCCATATTTGAGGTTGTATAAAAAGAACTTTATGAAGCGGCCTCATTATAAATTAAAATCGCCTAAATGTTTGTAATTCACTAATACATTCGCATTTTTTTGTATTTTGAAAGATTTAGTATAAACTTCACATCTCTATATAGACGTGTGAAGTTTTTCTTAAAATAATACTAAACGCCATTTTTTTTTTTATTTGGGAGAAATTTAGGATAAACTTCACATGCATGGTTTTACGAGCTAATTAAACCACAAATCAAACTGTTAAGGCTAATTACTTAAGTAACATGAATAGTCCCTTCTAATAAAATGATGATGAACCTTCAAAAATGTAATTAAATTCAAATTAAATCAGCTTCCTCCAAAAAACGTTAAGTTGCAAGATTTTTTTTTTTTAATTACAGTAAGATAAAATAAATCAAACCTAATCGGTTAATCAAAAAGCCAGTTAATTAATTTCCTAAATATAATTAAGGTATACAACTAATCCCTAAACTTGAAGGCGAAATTGTTACAGGCTATCTGGTTGGGACAGTTTGTTTATTCTCACGTAATTAATAAATCCTAACTTTGGATCCCAGGCCAAAATCGAAGAGTAGTGTTTTGGACTTACGATACACGGTTAAAAAAAATGGGATGAAAACTATCCTTTTCGTATCCTTTTGCGGAATAACTATACGTCCATCCTTTTTTTAGATGTAAAATTATACTTTATCAAAGTACGCAATTCATTTTTGTAATTAACTAAACATCTTGTCCAATTTTTCTTAATTATTACACTTATCCAAAAGGGCGAAAATTGCGTAGAACTAACATAATTATTATATTAAGCCAGAGTATAAAAATGTTTATATGAAAATACCTAAAGGTATCCTATCGCAGGTAAATTATCTGTTTTTTTAAAGAATAAAATCTATGCTTTTTAAACAAAATATATTTTTACTAAACATAATTCGTTTTAAATCGCTGCTGTATTTTAATTTTATTTGGATTGAATTTGATCCACTTATTAGACAAATCTCGATATATCTGAAGAATAGTAACAAACAATTCTGGAGTAAAATTTTGAGAAAAATTAAGAAAAATAAAAATTTTAAATAAATTTTTAACGTTTTTTATTATTATTTAGAATAGATTTCATTACTTTTAGTGTAAAAATTTTTAAGAAAAAAAACTTAATCAATCTATATGAGATAAGATAACTTCATTTCAGAAGAATAAATATTTTTTAAAGGTTAAAATGTATATTTATAAAGGGTGAATTAATCTTTTAGAAGGATACAAATCAATAAGCTGTAGTAATATTAACCATTCATTTTGTAACAAAATTTAGTGGAAAAAGAAAAATAACCATACAAATTTAGATGTTGTTAAACATATTTTTATTATTATTTCGCACATAATTCATTATTTTGTTTTGTAAAATTTGTACAAAAATAGATGAAATGTATTGTATTAGAATAAAAAATATCTATATCTATATCTATATCTATATATATATATATATATATATATATATATATATATATATATATATATATATATATATATATATATATATATATATATATATATATATATATATATATATATATATATATATATATATATATATATATATATATATATATATATATATATATATATATATATATATATATATATATATATATATATATATATATATATATATATATATATATATATATATATATATATATATATATATATATATATATATATATATATATATATATATAATGTATATATATGTATATATATATATATATATATATATATATATATATATATATATATATATATATATATATACATATATATATATATATATATATATATATATATATATATATATATATATATATATATATATATAGATATATATATTTATATATGTATATATATATATATATATATATATATATATATATATATATATATATATATATATATTATAGATTACAAAATTGCTTGTACATTATAAGATATATAAAATAATCACAATATATATTCAAAAATATCCTGATTATTCCAATCAGATATTTGGACAATAAATAATAATTAAATAATTAAAAATTAAGTATAAATAATTCAAATTGTACATTTCAATTTAAAACAAAATTTAGAAAAATTTAATTCTTATATAATAATATTAAATATATACATAAAATATCACAATGTGTTCATAACATTTACTTAAAATAAACCCTGTAGGCATCAGTTTTATCTCAATCTGGCTACAATACGTAATACTAATTACACGTTAATTAGTACTTTAAGACTTTTCATCCCATGAGTGACATGTGCACCTGGTATTTCATAAAGATAGTCTTGAATAAAATTCAGCAACTGTGCATGAGCTGGATCGTAATGAATTTGCATTACAAAATGAAGTTTTAAAAAAAATTCGATTGCATCATCAACGTTCGTTATTGTTTTTGGGAACAATAAAAGCGTATCATCAACTTTTGACCCGGAATATGAAATGGCCTTTTTATTTGGTCCAAACGCAATTAATTGTGGTTGACACAAACAAATATCTACTATTTCAGCTTCGGGGGTCGTTAGGGTACAAAAAACAATAAAAGTTTCTACCGAAGTTAAAGTTGTACATCTTTTTTGTCTTCCTCCTTTTGAGTTAACTGGTGGAAGCAAGCTTCAAGTATAACTGTATGTAATCACTCCATTCTATTAGTAAAACAATAAAACAGTAATATATTTAATACATAATTCAACATTTAAAATTATTGGATATAAAGATATTATAATATTTATGTATGTAAGAAGTTTACCTAATATTTTAGCGATGACTGCTTCGTTTGATTGTTTAAAGTTTTTTTTAAAGATGGCATCTATCTTGTAGGCATGTTGTCTCCATTTCTCTTTGAAATTCTGAATCATCTTGAAATTGTTGTGTTCCGCAATTACTTGAAAATCAGTAAGTATCTGCAAAATAAAAAGATTTTTAGTTTTCCGATTTAATTTAAAAAAAAAATTAATAATACCAATTCTGGCAGCGCCTTTATTATTGGAAAATCCTCCAATATTGTTTTTATATTCAAACTTCTAAATTTAAAAGTATTTTTGAATTTTTCAAAAATCGATGGTTTTTGCGTCAATGCACAGGCACTCTTTAAAAAGGAAATATCCGCCAAATTATTAAAATCATCCGGCTCTTCTTCTGATTCCGGGCCATCTGGAATGCTCAACAAATCCGTCTGGTTGCGCACGTCTTTGCCGTTTTTAAGTTTGTTGTTAAATTTCCTTTTTAAAGATTGACAGTATTTCATTCTATCATGCAACCAACCAGAATGTGATTCAGGGTCAAAAAATAAATCCTGTTCAGATGGAAAATAATAAAAAGAAATATTAAATATTAGAAACATAATAAACATACGAATAAATAAAAAAACACTATATGTGTATATGTGACTAAAATAATACATATACGTATACGCATAATATTTTCTTAATCTTACATATTCGTTCTCAGATTTTAAATTTTTGTACGATGGTAATAATTGGATGCATAGTCTTGCGTAGTATATGAATTCGGCCGACGTAGGGTAATACGCACATGTCAATATCATATGCTGGCACACCAGCCGTTTAAATGCATTTCTCTCTTTGGTAGAAAGAAGGTTGTTTTCTTTATAAGAATTTAAAATGTATTCCCCTTGGTCTTGTCCCCTAATATATGATTCCAATTTCTAAAATGGAAAATTACAGTGTTAATCATTATTTTAAAAAAACGGACAATCAAAGAATTTTTATTGTTTATTTACCTCTGCTGTAAGTCGACGAAGAGGTTCTCTCGAAGTGTTGTGGCCTACGGGTATAACCGCAAACTCTGATTTGTCCGAATTAGTACATGATAATAGTATAGATGGTGCGGCCGAGCTTCCTGCAATATTACAAAAGGAATATGTTAATAAATTTAATTTATTTACTAAACGATTATTAAATTATTATTGAACAAACCTTCGCTAAAATTTTGCAAAACACTCTCTGTTGGAATTACTTCACTTAATGGAGAGCACCGAAACTCATTAAATGTTGATGGTATGTTTAAACCTGTAAAAATTTATTTAAAATAATTTTATTTAGTCGGTAAGCTATTTACAAAATATTGTATAACAAACCTCCTATATCGGCCATATTATGAGTTATGTAATGGCTACTTTGAATGTGTAGCTCAAAGCTCGTATCGCTTTTGTATTGTGTTACATACTCCAATAAAATTTCGGGTCCAATGCACGTGTTATTTTTATCGTAAAAAGATATTGGTGCATTTAGGGAAAATCCAGTTTGAGCTAATATAAAAATTCGAAATAAATTTATTTGAAAAACTTTATTTTTGTGATTTTACATTTACAAGAAAATACATTTCTGGAAAAATACAAGAGAAATACATTTCTGGAACCGTCGAATAATAACGAATAAAAATTATATTAAAAATAATATAAATAAACGCGATACGAGAGCGGTTCTAGAATCAATTTCTCTCAATTAAAGTTAAAAATCAAGAACAAGTCAAATCAAAATAATTAAACTATTCAGATTACACGTGATGCTTTTGGTTTTAAGGTTATATTTCAAATTTATAAAAATTATGTGATAACTGTCGCAAAATCAATCAAGGTTAAATGCCAAATTTATGAATGTTAAAAAAGAAGCAAATGTAATCCTTTGATTGAATAAATTAAACACTTTACAACTTAAATACCGTTACCCATTATCGAAAACGCGTTGATGGGAATAGTAATCGGCATATATTTTGTATAATTATCACCATTAATTTGATAAAAATAAGTTTCACTTTAAACATTTTAATAAAATAATAATAAATATATTTTGCAAATCAAAACCTTTGTACTGTAAATTGGGTTTTACTATCACTTAATATTTTTCTTATGATCGAGAACGTTTAAAACCAAAAACACTAGTAATATTTAATTAATTATCAATTTATTTGAAAACTTACCGCACAACACAAAATCATCGTAAGTAAAAATATCTCCTACAAAACTATTCACTTTTAACAATTTTGCACGATTAAGGTACACGAACTTTAATATCATTTTAAATAACACATTAAAAACCTGTATCCACGGATGAACGCCACTTGCCTACTGAAGTTATAATTCAATTTCAAACGTAATTTCAAAAAACGATTATAACTATCTCTTTCTTTTCCACACATGAAGTACAAACGAGAAAGACAGAAAATACATAAAATAAAACACACATTAATCTTAAAAGAATAAAAATTATCCTTTTTCGTTCAACATCATATTCATTAGCTTTTTATGCAAAAAAGAATACAAATTGAAATAATGCAATTTTATTCTACAAAGTATGAAATATAAATTAGATTTTTGCGGTGTTCTACAGAAGTTAGGAATTTGAGAAAGAGAAATTTGCCGATCATTTTTTAGTTTATTTTTAAAATATATCTATTGCAAATAAATGAGTATGTTCTACACTTCATTTCGGTTATAATATAAAATATATTTGTAAGTATCAAAATAAAGGCTCACTACTGACTACATAAATTAAACAGTTCATCGAAGTGGCAAAAATAATGTCGTATCGAAATTTGGAACCAGTTGTACACCTATATACTAATGCCTAAATCTTTCATGTATATGACCAACTTGTCTCTCGGTGCGTTGGCTTAACAGACTAATTTACATATTTTAGAAATAAAATTTAACCCTTAACGGTCGCAACTCACCTCTGACATGACAACAGTAGTTGGTCGTTGCGGTCGTTTGACACGTGTGAGGTGACAAGGCGGATCATGTCGAAATTCGTTGTCTGTGGAATGTGTGCACAATCTTCTTGTCAATTGAACATTATAAACTAAGCAATTAACATCTCCAGTGATATAGCAGTGTCTTTTTTAATCGAGTTTCAATATTTTGGCTCAAAAAAATGAATAAAGAAAATTTTATGAATTTGAATTGGAGAAATTCATAAATAATTAAACATGTGGCTTTAGCTAGTAAAACTATTCCTTATATACCATTAAAATAGACACAAACTACCTGGCCCATATGGTAAAATACAAAAAAAACCTAATTAAGAAATACCTATGTACGAGTAGGTATATAAAACCAATTTTTTTTTATATATGTATGTACTGCAATAAAAATGAGATAAACAATATGTTTTTTAAGAATTCCTAATGAGTGGAAATTTTCCAATATTATTTTGTATTTAAATTTTTTTTTTATAATATTTTTAATTTTTTTAGAATAAGATTCATAGGAAATTGTTTTTTGTCAAGAACAGTGAGAATCATGTATGAAAAGCTAGCGACCGTCATGAGTTAAAATTAAATTATTCTTTCTAAAATAAATGCAGAAAATTCAAGATTTCTACTTGAAATATCCTGTTTTGAATGTTTAAGTCACAATTATGTTTATCATTTCCCATTCTGAAGTATTTCGTAATAATTTGAATTGCTTAGTTTCAAGTTCACCAAGCTGTGCTGCTTGGTATTAGGCAAATAAACTTTATTTAAGAAACAAGCACAACCAATTAAAATAAATGGATTTCTGTTACGATGGAATCTTGTGTTTACGATGTTATGTACAAACGTCTACTTCCGGATTCTTCAGCTGTACATGATATATTCAATTATCCATGCACGTTTCATGATCACGACTGACAGGTTGTCGTTAGGAAACATTATACACAAGTTGATTTCCTTGTTTGGGTGGACGATTGATTGGGCAGGCTGATCTAACCTAATCTTATGCAAAGGTGATAAAGAACAATAAATTATTTTCCGTTTGGTTGCAAATTTAGAATTGATCAGTTCTGTGAAGTTCACTAAAATAAAATAAAATAACATGTTAATGTTTTCATTGCCTAACTTTTAATCCATGGCTACCTAGCTACTGTTTATTTGGGTAGCCAACAGTTTACAGCTGGATGCTTTGCGAATATTCGCATAGCAAGTATTCACATAGGAAAAATATTTCAGCTTGGTTGGTTTTTCGCTGGATTGAAAAATTTCCTAAACAAAATAAGGGAAATTTTTATTTGTTTTCTAAATGCAAAATTCCCAATGTAGAAAGGTGTAGGCATGACTACTTTTGATTGTGAATCGAATTGTAAATTTGCCTATGGTTGCGTAGACAAATTTATTACCGATATGTATTTTTTATATGTATACTATACATGTGAAAAAATTTAAAACAAGTTGCGATCATTCACAAAGGCATCTCAAGTGGAAACCCACAGTTAGACTGCAATTCCTTGAACCGGAAATTAAAAATTTTTCAAGAACATATTCTTGCGATTGGTTTTGTCGATTAATCGATTTTCACGTTTTTCGCGTTCAATTATTATATTTTACGTCAAAGAACACTACGGATTGATACCGCATGCGTTGCGATTATTTCACATTTCATTTACTTTTTGTAAGTATACATGGCTCCTTATGCGTATGTTCAACCAAAAGCAGTAATATGAGTATTGCAGTCACGATTATTAGTCCGTGAATTTTATTTCGTATTAAACGAGCAGGGTATTATAAAAGAAATTAGAAATATTTCATCACAAGAGATTAGTAAGGGCCGTAAACAGCAGTGACGCAATGCAGGAATGAAATCCCTGAATTTTCTTACTTCTGTTTACCAATCAAATTTTCGAATGTGTACATATACTTTTGTAATTTCTTTTAAAGCGTCAATCAATGATAAATTTATCAATTTATATCATATTTATATTATTAAAAACTGCTCGCAAAGTCATCAACAAACTTTTATAAAATACAAAGACACAGTTTTTTGAACTAGTAGCTAGCGGTTCTTAATTGTCTATTACATATCTACACACTTTTATTTGGTAAACGTTAAAGCTCTTTACAAAATGTACTCAACGATAACCATCCTAATTTATACTTTTTTGAATAAATCTGGGTTATTAGAGCAATGTTTTACTCTTTTTAGATTAAAATAGTCATGATCCATATTATTGTCCTTTATTGCATAAAACGTGAATAACAATTCACATCTTTTGCAATAAAGGACAATAATATGGATCATGATGATTTTAATCTAAAAAAAGTAAAATATGGATCTAATAACGCAGATTTATTTTCTTGCGTAATTTCCTAGCGTAGACATACAACAAAAAGGAACTTTAACCATTTTAAATAAAATAATCTGGTTAAACTACGGCTTCTATGATGATGATATAGATATGATTAAGTACACGGAATATAATTCTTATAAATTATATTCAAGGAAATAAATATATTACAGTGATGCGGTTACTTCATTTTGAAAGTTATACATTTATTTAGCAATCTTAATTTACACAAATTTGCTTATTTAACAAACTACAACAATTTATATTTGACAATTATATAATAAAGTGAATTTTCGGTATAATCAATATGTTTTTCATGAGGAATTTTGATTTTCAAAGATTTGAAATCGATAACATTACACTCTTCAGTAATCATAATTCTGTAAGAATGGCGGCTACTACTAAATGAATCAGTAGATCATATTTTTGTGAGAAAATATGTGTTATTTCTTATATTAAAAATTTCAATAATTTCTTGGAAAACAGGATAGTTATTCTTGTTAAATGAATTGCACACGAACATCCCTCTTTTATAAAAGTAATTGCATTTCATTCAAGAGGCTACTTGTATTTCAGTATTTATTGAAATTTTTAAATATTTTGCGATTTTTCCGCCTGAATCTATAAAGAAATTCAACTTTTTGGGTTTTAAAATACCATATTCATGTTCGATACCCAATATGATTTGTTGATCTGCCATAAATTGTTGATGTCTAATGGTAAGTGTTTTACAAATATTTATAAAATTGTTTATTTTGGATGATAATTTTATAAAAAAAATAGTGTTTGGATTCGGATCTCAAACACGAAAAATGTGCTGACGGTCCCAATTTGGTTATAATTGTCGGATAATGAATAAGCATGTGCTGCTTTTGTGTTAATTTTAGACCATATTGTCCAGTTGAGAGAGTATTTATCTCATCAGGTACATATGACACAACACTATCATTCGGCATAAGTGAATTATCGCGTTCGACATTTCGATCCTCTGAATTTTTAATAGTTTCAAAGCAGACAATTAATGTAAAAATAACCGCAACGCTCAACGATATTAAAGTTTCTCTAGTTGCGCAGTCGCAACAAAAATGTGATTTCTCTGTCTATTTGTATAATTGTTCCATCATTCGCCAAACATTATTAACATTACTAAAGTAAACAAAACATTTTACGTCTAATAAGTACAGAAACTCATAACAAATGGATAAATTTTGCTGCATTCAAAGATTAATTAAAAGAATAAAATAAATTTTAACGAAAATAATAAATTTTATCCAAATTAATAATGAAAAACAACCTTTTAGTCGAAACAAATTTTAGGTTTCGGGAAAGAATAAATTGAATCTTACAAATTTACCAAAGTTTATCCAAAATGATTTTATCCTTAGGGTAAAAATGGTTTTTATCCTATCATTTTTAACCGTGTAACCGTGATTTTCACATGGAGGTCGTTGTCTGCAGCAAACTCCAGTTTTAGGTTCAGACCAATCATTCTACTTTTCTCCTAATGAAACGCTTCTTAGTCAACGATGGCTGTATAGTATTAAGAACTTTCGTTAATTGAAATTAAAAAAAATCTCATTATAGATAGGAATTTAAGTATGAGGTTCAACTAATACGTTTAGCAAGCCAAATTAATTTTATTTTTAAATACATCAAACCCAATAAAAATGATTCATTTTTAACCACAACTACTCGTATATACTATATGTAACTATATAGTAAATAATATATCATATAGATGAAAGTTACACGATATTTTGGAATTCAGCCAATATATAAAAAAGAGCAGCATTAATGGTAACTTAAATTTTACTTGAACCAAACTAAACCATTAAGATCTGACCCAGTTAATTTTAAATCGAAATGAACTCAAATTTTCAATAATAAGTCATAGTTATTTATGTCTCGAGGATAAAAATTGTCCCCATGAAATTAGAAATTTTGTTTTATGGATCAAATTTATATGTGACATCATAAAGTTTTTTTTTTTTTTTTACTTTAGTTGTAATATTGATGACATGAAAAATAAAATAATCGTCAGTTGAAAATTGATAGTGCATATAACTCAAAAAAACGTTTTTTCCCATCCTTCAGTTTTTGTAAATATAAATGAATTCGTTATTTGAAGAAATTTGAGTTAAATCAAAAGTGACGAAACACAGGTTCGCTTTTATGTATGTCTCGAGACACCTGTTAATCACTAGCTTATTATTATGTTATAATTTGACGATAGGAGGAGTTGTAATTTTTAATACCAGGCCCCTGTTTTCTACTTTCCGAAAGAAACGTCAATTACAGATTTACATTGGGTATGGTGCAATTTGTGTCTAATCGGTAAATACAATCAATCTCTTGCGAAAGGGGCTTTACCCACTAGTATGTCTAATCGTCAATTGGTAGTACTAATTTAACTACTCAAACCTTAGCTCAACCATCAATTACATTAGAAATTTAAGGGCCAGCTTAACCCCAAAATCGGCTCGATTCAAAAAACTACATGCGAATTTGAACTCAACTCATATCAAATCAATTTAACCTAAATTTAGTTGGACTAAGTCTTCAACTCGTTCTCCAAAATAATCCGCAACCGAATTCCTCACACACCTTTAAATCAAACACTTTTCAAACCTAACTGAACCCCAACTCGACCCTCAACGAAATCCTAAACTTAACCCCAACTCAGCCTTCATTTCAGCCTTCAAGTGGATGTCCCTCTTAACCCTCAACTTAACTCCAAACTCAACGCCCAACTAAATCCCCATATCAACACGTTCCAAAAAAATACATGCTCACATGAACTCAACCTAAATTCGAATTTAACTCTCAATTCACCTTTAGAAATCCTCAGCTGAACCCTTCGTTCAACCATAACTCATCTTCCAATGCACAGTGCGTCAATGAACTCTACACAATCCTAATTCAAGTTTCAACTCGACGATCCCTAACTCAACCCTCAACAAAATTCTAAACTCAGCTCCAACTCAGTCTTTATCTTATCCTTCAAGTGTAAGCCCAAATGCTTACCATCAGCTCAACTCCATCCTCAAATATCAAAACGGTTCGAAAAACTTGATGCGTAAATGAACTTAACTCAAGAAACCCTAAAACAACCCCTATTGGACCTCCACATTATCCCGTAACTTAACCTCAACTCAACTCCCAAATCAACATGGTCTAAGAAACTACATTCGTACATAGACTCAACTCAAACCAACTCACGCTAACTCGTACTCAATGTTCAAAGCAACCTCCAAATCAATGTCCAACGCCCCAAACCAAAATTCGAAAACCTTGTTGTAATAACATTATTAATAATTACATTGTTTTGGGTTATTTCGTGTGGCAGGTGCTTGATTCTCTTAACGTAAGGGTTCCAAAATATTTTGAATTCTCCATATTAAGCACCATTCTCTGTATGGAGAAGCCGTTCTCGAGATACCGTCTTACGGACATCCAGACATTTCTTGTTTTAAGTTTTTCAGACTGAAGGTTCCGTCGAACCGCGCAGAAAATTGATGCTGGACCAACAAAATTGTAGGTCATTTTCACTCAAGCTTGCTTTGAACTCAACTTCAAACACAATTCCAAATAAATTACAACTGGACCGCTGATTCAATTCCAACTTAACCCCAACTCGACGCCCATACTAGCCGTTAGCTCAAACTCAAACTTAAAACCCAACTGAACTCCCAAATCAACATAGTTTGAAAACAATATTCGGACATGAACTCAACTCAAATCAACTCAAGCTAACTCTAACTCATCCGAACTATACCTGTTGACGTACAGGTTCCAAAAGCCAGCCTATTCTCTACCTGGACCTTAGAAACAGATTCACGAATAAAATTCCAAATCGGGCAAGCCATTCTTGAAGCACCTTGGGTACAGACATCCAGATAGACGGACAAATACTTTTATTTTTATTGGATTTTGGACTCTTGGGTACCTTCAAAACAACGAGAAAAGTGATTTTAGACATAAAAAATGTTTATCATTATTAGCAGTATTTTGATTTAGTAGTTGTGATTCGAAGTTAATTGAAAGATGGCTTTCTGGCGAAAATATTCCACATAGTAATTTATATGGAACTATGCGGAAAGCCCAAATTCGAGCTTTTAGGGAGGATGCTCTTTGCATCCGCTAAATTGGTGCCAAAATTGGAAGAGATCGCACAATTGGGTATAATTATCTTCAGGATATAACACTCTAGAGTAGAAATATAATATTCTTCAGGATCATCAACCCTATAATTAGTTTTTACGAAGAGCGAAATTATCAAGAATTTTGCAAGTTCAATTTCGATCTGAATGAGAATTACGAAAAATTTAATTTTTTTTTAATCAATCTCATCAGGTTATTGCAACTTAATTACTAATTACCCTTTTAATTAGCACTTTCCAAAAGTGTAATTAGCAATTTAGTCCCTCCCAATCTTTCGTAATTCTCATTCAGATCGAAACTGAACTTGCAAAATTCTTGATAATTTCGCTCTTCACAGACTGATTTTATACAAAGTTTCCAAGGAGTTTTGGAAAATCGAGTTTTCCCAGATTTCCCACAAGAAATTGAACTGATTATTTTTTCGGCGTTAGCTATTGACGAATATAATCAATGCAATGCATCTCCAGATATTACGCTCTAGAGGCTGATTGGATGCCAAATTTAAATATTTCTTTTATTCATCGAATTGTTCGATATTTTCCACGGATAGGTGAAATGAGGTTTATCCATGTATCATTACTGGCAACAGTTTTAAAGCAAACCATGCACAACGTTGACTGATATCTAAACACCGGCAGATACAGAAATTAACTGGAATATTTAGTGAACAGTTTGTGTTGAGATGTGATGTATATTTGCATTGTGCAAACAGTGAAATTCATTTTTAAATATATGATGTGGTAAATATGGCAAAAGACAAAGAAAATTGAATTTTGAAAGGAGCGTTAAATCGATTTAAAGCTACATAAATAAAGAACT
The DNA here is from genome assembly GCA_958295665.1 of Tipula vernalis. Taxonomy (NCBI): domain Eukaryota; kingdom Metazoa; phylum Arthropoda; class Insecta; order Diptera; family Tipulidae; genus Tipula; species Tipula vernalis. The sequence goes on from OY282558.1 coordinate 187,758,179, forward strand.
CAACAAACATAGCAAAAGTACTACAGTGAGTTAAGTACAAATTTCGTTAACCATCAGCAATATACGTTTTTGGAGAGTCGCACTGAAATTCGTATAGTAAAGGTAATAACTTATCGGCCATGTAAACTTAGAATTTCGAACGTTTCGCTATTAATTTGTACAGTTAGTAGATGATAAAAATCATATCACAAAAAAAGAGAGAAATTCCAACATTTGAAGCGTTTTATGAAAAACGGACTATCGGAGGATCTTATATGTGAAATACCACTCAGTGAAGAATATTATGAACCAACCTGGGGAAAAGTCCTAGGTCATTTTGCCCAATCGTTATTCAATTCAAATAAGAATCGAATACGTTCGAATCGTGGCCCGCTTAATTTTACAAAATATTTAGAACGCCAATTCCACTTTGACCGAGGTTGAAGGGTTTTTTCGTATTTGGCCAATTGATATCCTTTTTGTAAAATTGGACGACCATATATTATGTCGCCCAGTGACATATTGTGTGAATATTCTGCTTCAGTTTCCGAATGTTTTGTGGTTTGTTCATGTAAACCCGTTCTTTCAAGAAACCCAACAAAAAAAATCAGGAGCCGACAAATCTGGAGAACGAGGTGGCTAAACGAAATTTTAATTTTTTGAAATTATTCGGTCATCGAAAAGTTGGCATCCCTCGGCCATAACTCTTGGGCCACTTGAATTTAGTATGGAAACATCTACAGATGAAGTTTCAAATTACGTCGTAGTGATATTCTGGAGTAGCCCAATTGAATAGCACGCCGACGAGTAGGCATAGGAGGATCATCGTTAACACTTTCGTGCTCAGCCTCCACAGCTTGTTCATTGCGAACAGATCGATTAACATTTGTTCGTAGCTCATCAAATACTGCACCCCGTTCCTCAAAACGGGTTATAAAGTTTATTATCATGGTTGCACTGGGAGCTGTGGCAGTAATAAAATGCTGGCTGTATTTTCTTTATATTGTAACTATGGATCGTTCGGGGAAAAAATTAAAGTTGAACAATTTTATCACGTTCCTGCTTTGAGTATGAAGACCTTATAAAATTTTATAAAATTCTTTATAATTTGTAAAAAAAAAACAAATAAAAAATTTTGAAAACACGAAAGTTATATGTATTTAAAATTAGTCAGTCCAAGTTGGCCCACCCTGTATAATCCGCAGCTAAAAATTTTCTCTGCAAAGTTATTATATCGAATCGCAAACGGTTATTAACTTGACTTTGAAGAATACGAATTTAAAGTATTTTCTACATATTTCTGGATCGTAAAGCTTTTCGAGAGAATTGCTCAATATTCCCTGATAGCCAGTCATAATTGTAATTATTGATGCTATAGTAAGCGGTAAAGTAGCTGAAAATTGGCAAATACAATAAAATAAGAACCCAACTATAAAACAAATGGGTTCAGAATTGCCAAGCGTAGAGCTGTAGAATGCCGTCTATAATTGATGAAAACAAACTAACATGGAAAGTTCCACTAAACTTATCCATTAACCAATGCTTTTTGCAATTTTAAAGTATATAGTAGCGCCCCTAGGTATAGTATGCTAAGTGCTTAAGGAGAATATCGAACGAGTTTCGTAACCTTCCGTCGGTGCACTGGGGTAAAAAGTTACACCAGGCTTAAAAAAAGTGAAACATAAAGTTAATTAATGCGAATTAATCCGAAATCACTTAGAAATGCTCTCTCTTATATGTTTAGCACAACAAAATATCAAAAAACGGTGAAATCTGAACATTTCAAAGCAACTATGGCACAGTAATAAACAATATGCCACGGTCTTTGCCTGGGGTAATAAGTAACACCAGACTAACAAAGAACGAAGAATCGGTTAGTTAAAAAATTATACAGGAAATAGGAATTCATGAAAGAAAATCATAATTATGTTACTTTTAGGTCAGAGTTATCTTTATTTCAAACCATTTGGGCCAGAAAAAACCAAAATCATTAAGGGAATCCTTGTTCTGTTTGTATCTTTTCGTTTACGTGCGTTTCACCATTCATAGCCTTTCAACATAAACTCGACTTCAAAATTTATGAACTCAGCTTGAATATAGATATTATATTTATAAAGGTACTTTTATCGTTAAAAATTCATCAACAAATGTGTTTGATAGATCTACATCGTAGTTTGTGTTTGAACCTACAAAGGAATTGTTCGTCATTACTGCAAGGAGTGTAACTATTTTACTAGAAAGAGAAAGTTTGTCTGTATTAATTAAATCAATAAGATTCTTTCGGCATTCACAAATATTTCGACTTGTTAATCAGAAAAAATGAAGAGGCCAATCATTTATAAATATATCTACCAGAAAAAGTAGATATATCAAAATCCAACCCGTACTTTAACCCGAGGTCAATACAAAGTGTATCAACTCCAAAAATGAAAACTTTCCTTGAACTTTCTTTGTGGTAGTTTGGTTTCGTACTGATAAGTTCGTACAAACAAAAAGTTCGGTCTACTCATCAGGTAACTACGACCAAACTACAAAAATAAAATTCTAACTTCATACATTACGTATGACGCAAGAACGCATTGACTTAGCGAATTATAAGATTCACCAAATCAAAAAACTCAAGGAAAATTCTCATTTTTGTGTGTTTTATGCCCACACAAATAATAGAAAGAAATGAGAATTTTCCTTGAGTTTTTTGATTTGGTGAATTTTATAATTCGCTAAGTCAATGCGTTCTTGCCTCATACGTAATGTATGAAGTTAGAATTTTATTTTTGTAGTTTGGTCATAGCTACCTGATGAGTAGACCGAACTTTTTGTTTGCACGAACTTATCCTTAATTTTCATTTTAGATGTTTGCCAATTTATTTTTTTTGTTAGATCGTGAGACACCGGGATTGATTGGAATTGCTAGACATTTCAATAAGGAAGAAGAATGTTTTAAAAGTATTTTGCCACATATGATGATGTGCATTATCGCAAGTGAGACGAATCGTAAGGCGAAGGATTATTTTGATCGTCACCGTAATCCAAGCCAACATAAACAACCACGATTATTTTATATGCCGGAATGACGAAGAATTGGGATGAGTGACTAGTCGAATTGTGGCATAAAGAGAGCCGGCCCTTTTTCAGAGCATCGATGTCGTTGCAGAGAGTGGAGCAAATTCTTCGCTTCATGCGTTTAGAGAATCATCGAACTAGAACAGAACGATTGCAAATTGACAAATTAGCTGCTTTCAGAGATGTTTGGCTACTTTTTCAGGAGAATCTGAAATTAGCATATAGACCAGGAAACTTAACAGTCGATGAACAACTGGTAGCAACAAGAGGGTGATGTAATTTCCGGCAGTACATCCCTTCCAAACCAGGAAAGTATGGAATCAAAATATTTTGGGTCGTCGATGCGAAAAACTCCTATCCATTAAATGGAGAAATTTATATTGGCTGTCAACCTAAAAACAGACCTAGTGAACAGACTAGCTCGCCCTTACGACAACAAAGAACGTACTATAACAATGGACAACTTCTTTACCAGTTGTGCTCTTGCCGAAGATATGATTCGTCAAAAAATAACAATCACAGGAACCATTCGAAGTAATAAATCAGATTTACCAGTCGAATTGGCAGCACAAAAGGCACAAGACAAAAACATGTATATCAAAAATCGAAAAGTTGGTTCATCACGCTTTTGTTTTGATGGCTATCTCACTTTAGTGAGTACCAAAACCAAATAAAAATGTGCTATTATTATCGACTCTTCATAATAGCGATGACATCGATGAAACTTCCGGCAAGCCGAATATAATTTTAGACCACAATTCCATTAAGGGAGGAGTAGATACTATGGATAAGTTGGCCAAGACTTATACATGTAAACGTGTGTGTCACTCGTAGATGGCCAATGGTGTTGAGTTTTTCAACATGATAGATGGGCAGCTATTGCTGCTTTTAACATACATAAACCAGCTCGCCCAGATGCGTATGTACAAAAGAAAAGCAACACCCATAAACTTTTTCTGGAGATCCTTGCAAAACAGCTTGTTGATCAACATATTTGAAAGCGGCTACCAAATTCAAACGCATTCAAAAAAAAAAAACGTAAAAATTGCGATGCAGTTGATGGGTTATAACGTCGATATTCTAAGGTAGCAACCAAATGCTGGAACTAGTTCGCACATTACCAAAAATCGGCTGACGTAAAAACAAATATTACTTGTCACATCTGTACCATGTCAGATTGCATTGCCTGCTTTGCCATAGAGATCCAAGACGTATAAGTTATCGCCAGCTGTGAAGATCTTGATGACGACTTTGATTAAATATTGTTCCTTTTTTAAAGAATGAGTGAATTAAGCTATATTTTAATGTATTCCAATGAATTAAAATAAATTTTATTGATATATTATGTTCAGTATTATTTAAATAAATTAACCAAACATAACTTTTTCCCTTTTATTGTATAATAAACTAATTGGGTAACATGTTACTCCCATGCACAGACCGTGTGTATAAAACACGTGCACCAACGGAAGGTCCGGTTTTGGGAGTGCCTTCTTCCATACTAAACATACTTCTTAAACATTTTCAAATATGTCAGTGAATGATAGACCGTGAATTAGCTGCGGAAATGAAATTAAGCTTCTTTGTATGTTTATCAACCGGATGTTGACTGTCGTTATAGAACAAATGTGGAAAATGTCAAAACACTATACATTACCGCCAGAAGATCCAGTCAAACTCATCGTACAGAATTACTACAACGGTTATAATTCATATTGTATATAACTTCAATTTGCAACGGCTTGACTGGGAATTTTACTGTATTCCAGTTCGGGTCATTCATTTATAATACATGCTTGTTCAAATAAATTCAGTACATCTCTTAATCAAATATCGCGTATACAAATTTAAACCATTCCGCGTTGGACCTGTAAAAAAAATTCTTGTCCTTTTTCAAATTCTGTCTACAAAATTTTGTTTCTAATTCTAATCTACTTGAGAGTTTCCTAAGACTACAGGCTTCCTCGAATCAAGGGTAGAAGAAAACAGCATCCCTTACCGTCGGAGCACTCGGCACACAGGTAGACCGGAAACATCCATTTCTGATCATCAGCTGGGTTAGATAGAAGTCAACTTCACCATATGTTGGCTATTCAAATAAGTATCCGTCTTTGGTAGGAGGCGGAATGTTAATCATCCCTTATCTTATTCGTTCCAATGTTGTTACCATTCAGATTGCGACTCGCTCTAGTCGTTGATTGGAATCCGTTAAGGAGAAGCTTGTGTTTTGCCAACAGATCAATTGGTGGCATTCCCTCTATTACATCTGCCGCATCATCTAATACCGAGCAAACTACAAGAATTACTCTTACCGCATATCGTCAGTAAACTTCAGCCAAAATTTAGTCTATACCTGATCTTGAAATTACCTATTTGGATTACAATGTTTTCTCGTCTTTTCCGGCTCGAGATTAATACCGCCTCCGTTTTATGTTTGGCTAACAGCATTCTGGTCTTAGATAACCATTGCTGAATAATGGATATGGTCTCGTTACAGATATTTTTTGCTGTCGGCTGTAGCATGGCTGAAAGTGCTTGAATGGTCGTATTTCCTCTGGAAATAAAGATGTTGCTTCCGACTACCAAGGTTGCAATTTGGTTAGATATGTTCCATTGAGCTTAATATGAATGTCCCCAGTAGAACTAGACCCTCCGATATTTCTCGTTGATTGCTGGAATATGTTGATTGTTGTTGTGTTTGCATTTGGAAGGCCGACTTTTGAGCAAATTAGGCAAACAAGAAGAATTGCTTATGTCTAAGATATTCTTTTTTGTAACAAATTGAAAGTGAGTTGACTGTTTTATATTCGTTAATAGTACTATAAATTTTGTCGTAACCCTTAATAACGTTTTGATACTCAATTTCGGTCACCGAAGGTTTGACCAATAATTTATCATATAGTGCCGGAGTTGTTAACGGAATGTACACAATGTAAAGTAGACACAATTTGCTACTAATGATTTTGATATTCGCGAAGTCTAATGCTTAACCCATCTTCGATCATTGAAATTATAAAATTTGAGTTAAATGATTTTTCGTTGTCAATTAGCACAACTTCGCTCTTGACTTTAACGGTCGCACAAGGCGAGTTTACTGTTTTTGTCAATTGCCGTTAAAACCAATTTATTTTCTGTTAAATAAATATCCAGATGGAGCGTATGCCCAGGATAATTAGGGATAGGGATGAGAATAGGTTTATTTGGATGATGATCATACTTATTGCCTTGACATGTAACACAACGCTTGACCCGTAACTTAATTTCTTGGTCATCCTTTGAAAGTCATAATTTTCAATTATTTGATCTGGATTTTATTACGATGTGCTCGTCGATGGACGGACAATATGGTTTCCTCTTGTTGGTTCTCATCCGTAATATCCTGTACCATCATCTGTATCGTTGTTATTTTTATTGCTTATCCCAAGTTATGTTTAATGGCCGGATGGGATATGGACCACTAATAGTGCGGAATCGCTGGAACTTCTGATGGAGATTCATTTTCCTGGTTGTTCCGAATCTGTACCTAGCGTATCAGTAGGTATAAGGTATAGTATGCTGTGGGCGATAAACAGTTTTAAACCATATAAGTCGCCTGGACTCGATAGTATTATCCCTGCGGATATTCAACAAACTACGGATCTAACAATTTTCTGGTTAGAGATAATTTTCAAAGGCAGCCTAGAACTATTTCACATTCCTACCAAATGGACGGAAGTGAAGGTTGTTTTCATACCTAAGGCGGGAAAACGCTCACACTGCAATCCCAAAGACCTTGGACCGATTAGCTTGTCTTCTTTCCTTTTTAAATCACTGAAATATTAGAGGCACGATTATGAAGGAAAAGCTGTCTAAATCTCAACATGCCTATTGCAAGGAGAGATCTGTAGAGACTGGTCTTCATTCTCTTGTATTTTTCATTTAAAAATCTTTCGAATATAGAGACTACACATTGGTAACCTTCTTGGATATTGAGGGGGGCCTTTAACAATGTGCTTCCAGGGGCTATAACTCGGGCACTTTCACATCTGGGAGTGGATGAATCACTGAGGGACTGGATAGATCAGATGCTAAGAGGCAGGATCATAAATGCCAGTTTTGGGGAATCCTCCGTCAGAAGATTTGCAAGCAGAGGTACGCCACAGGGTGGCGTACTGTCCCCCCTTCTTTGGAACTTAATCATAAATGACCTGTTGCTGAGACTGGCGGATGGTGGCTTAAAGGTGGTTGCCTATGCGGATGATGTTGCTATTGGTGTCCGTGGTAAATATCCCGGCACCTTAAGTGAGCTTATGCAAAATGCCCTGGGTACTCTTTCATTATGGGCCAATGGCTGTGGGTTGAATGTGAACCCACACAAAACCGAATTGGTTCTCTTCTCTAGGAAATATAAACTTCCTCACATCGATCCTCCCACTTTAAATGGGTTCAGCTTGACTTTTGCAGTTGAAGAGAAGTTTCTGGGTCTCTTTTTGGATAGCAAATTATATTGGAAACCCAATATTCTGGAAAGGGTAAAGAAAGCTACGGTAGCACTATACTCTTGCAAAAATGCCATTGGGAAAGGATGGGGGCTGGAGCGCCGCATCGTACATTGGCTTTGTACCGCAGTAGTTAGACCCATACTCTTGAATGGGGTAATAATCCGGTGGCCTGCTCTGGACAAAACTGTCAACCAGAAGCTGTTGACCAAAGGTCAGAGAACAATCTCTCTGTGGATCAGTGGTGTACTGAGGAGCACATCCACTCGGGCACTAGAGACTCTGCTATTTTTGACTCCTCTAGATATCTTGGGGAAACAGTTGGCAGCTTGTACTGCCATACGGCTAAAATCCATCTTAATATGGACCTGCAACAATACAGGGCACTCATCTATTTTGTGTAACAAACAAATTCCCAAGACCACCGACTATACTGTCCTGTCACTATCTTTTGACACAAAGTTCCAGACTAGGATTCCATCCAGGGAGGACAGTTTTGGAACCAGGAGTTATTAACTTCTTCACTGATGGTTCTAAACGGGACGGGAAAGTCGGAGCTGGAGTGTTCTGCGAGGAACTTCTGTTAAATCTCTCCTTTCTTCTCCCCGACTATTGTAGCATTTTTCAAGCTGAAGTAACTGCCATAAAGGAAGTCGTAGACTGGTTGAGGTATAATGTAATATCGGTTTGTAATATTCGCATACATACGGACAGTCAGGTTGCCATTAAAGCGCTTCAATCACACCTCCTCACGTCGAAAATAGTCCAGAACTCTCTCTCATCTCTTAACGGTGGCAGATCAGTTCAACATTAACATTTTATGGGTTCCAGGACATTTCATAAATACAGGGGACATAAACGCCGATGAACTGGCTCAACGTGGTACAACGGACCACTTCTCAGAAAACAGAAAGGATATTGAAATTCCTCTTGCGGTATGCAAACTGCTGCTTCAGGAAGAAGCTAGCAAGCTGACGAATGACAGATGGTCAAGTATCACCTCTTGCGTAATAACTCGGCAGGTCTGGCCAAAGTTGGACTTAGCGAGGTCCAAACAGCTGATCTCACTTAAGCGAAGTGAGATCAATGTGGTTGTTGGAGTGATTATGGGGCACTGTCTCATAGGGAGGCATGCGAGTAGACTTGATGTCTTCTCACATGACTACTGTCGTAGCTGCGAGGACAAAGATGAGGAAGAGAGATGGTACTTCATCTTCTTTGCACCTGCCCTCATCTGGCACGAAACAGACTAAAGTTTCTAGGGGCACCCCTCTTCAAAGACCTGACGGACCTCTGTAGGATGGATGTCATTCGGGGTCGGAAAAAAGGTGTGGACATGTTCTTATTGTTCGTTCTAGTCTTTGTTATTGTTCCACGTTTAGGTGTGAGGTTCTAATATTTATATTATTCACGGATAATGATCAAAAAGCTCTTGTCGGTGTGGCACCGAGCTGCTTAAAACTATCGTTGCCGATTATGCCATCGAATGATCTCAGGCTAGATAATATACAAAATTTTAGTTTCCTTTCTGGACCGAAAAAATCGATTAATGCGTGGTGCGTAATCTTAACGCTCCCAGCAACTAAATTTGCCATGAAAGATTTCTCGTTAGGAATGGGATTACGAATATATTGTCTTTGGATATGATTTTTATTAGAGCCGGTATCAATTAGGAACTTAAAAATTTTTCCACTCTTCGCTATATGGTCTATGTAGGTAAGCGAAGAGTATATTAATCTAAAAAATGGATTTCGTCTATTTGTTTTTCTACGTCTTGTTCCGTAGGATATTCGTTATGGCGATTTTCTACGACAGGTAAGTCTATAATTTCGTGTGAGTCAGTATAATATAGAAGAGTTTGGTCATATTTGGGATCCTCTAATTCCATTTGTTCATGATAGTTATGCAATTGCGCAACGTGATCCCCATGAAACGGTTCTGCATGGTACACTCTTTGCATTTTAACCGGTTGGTGTAACTGATTTGAATAAGGCCGTTTGTTTTCGAATTGGTTTATTTGTGGTCGATTTTGGTAATTGATTTATTGAGAGTGTATAGATTGGTCCACTTCCATTGGCTGAGAAAAATAGTTCCTATTGGGTATTCTATTGTTGATTAAAATATTACGACATTTGTCTAGAAGTTGAGGGATGTTGATAATTATTTTGAAATGGTTTATGATAATTTTGGGATCCTTGAGGATTATGTAACAATGAAGGGTAGAAGTTTCGAGCTTGGTTAGGAAACTGTTGTTGTTGTATTGGTATGTTTGTCCAAAGTGCAAATGAGGGCTTGAGAAGATTAAGTCTATTGTTACTTTTTGCGTATGAAATGACGCCAACACGAGGAATTGATAATAAAGACTCACTCACTTTAATCACCAATAACTATTTATTTATTTGTATAACATGAGAAATTTTAACTTTACCTTTTCTTCAAATTACTCAATCACCAGATGCTAATTTTAATATATAAATCTGTATTACCGCGTAAAATAAAACTCGACCGTATCGAATGCTACAAAATAATCATTGTTCCTCTTTTTTTGATTGTTTTCTTCTCGTTATGTTGGTACCCAACGTGCAGCTAGGTTCATGTAGAAAATTTATTTTTGTTTTAATGTTTTGTGTTGACATACGAGAAGAATCGCATGCCAAACTTCGTTGTTCTTTTAATAACGAGATGGAGTCACAGAGAAATATCACTCAAGTTTAGATTGAGGAAAATAATGTTAACGAGATGGGGCAAATGTCACAAAATATAATTTAGTGTTCGATTATATTTTGTGTACATGTCGTCTCGTTAGATGGCGAAAGAAAATACGTTACGCAAAGAGATATCTTATGCGTAAACCCTATGTGTCTGTGGTGGTGAATGTATTGCAATTTATATAAACAAATAATTAATTTGTTGATTGCAATACGTGAGCTGCTACAGGACTCCCAAGTTCAGTGTTAGGCTGAAAACGAACTGATTTATGTTGCCGAGAAACTGATTTCGTATCAGCGGAACATAGTATGCCGTAAGCCGGTTTGAGCCGGTCAATTGAAATGGTTTGGTTTTTTCCATTAATTGACACGGTGAATTGCTTCCGAAGGCGTCGAATAACTTTAAACGGCCCTTCATAAGGAGGAGATAAGCCTGTGCGAACCTTGTCCGTTCTTACGAACACAAAATCACAGTTAGCAAGTGACTTGGGAACAAAAACGTCATCTTGTTTGGCTTGCCGAGTTGATTTTTGGATAAGGTTTTGCATTGTGTCACGGAGCTGATCGATAACTGTGTCGCTGGTTGGTAAAGGTAAAAGAGGATTTTCGACGAAGAACTCGCCTGGTAGCTTGATGGTTTGTCCATAAACCATTTCAGCTGGTGAGCACTGCAGATCTTCTTTTACTGTTGCTCGGATTCCCAGTAATACGATGGGTATTTCCGAACTCCAATTGATCGTGTTTCCTCTGGCCATTAACGCAGCTTTGAGTTGCCGGTGGAAGCGTTCGACCATGCCATTGGCCTGAGGATGATAAGCCGTTGTACGAATCCGATGTGAGCCAAGGAGTTTTGTTAACTCGCTGAAAAGCTTTGACTCAAACTGCGTTCCTTGATCAGTAGTGATATTAAGGGGCACGCCGAATCGTGAAACGTAATTGTTGACAAAAGTCAAGGCAATGGTTGCAGCTGACATATTGGTCATGCAGTAGGCTTCGGGCCATCGAGTAAATCGATCGACACAGGTTAGCAGGTAAGTATATCCATTAGATGGAGGAAGTGGTCCTACTATATCTGTATGGATATGTTCAAAACGACCTGATGGTATTTGGAATTGTCCATGTGATGATTTGGTATGCCGTTGGACTTTGGCACGTTGGCAGGATAAACATGACTAAGCCCAATGGCTTACGTCCTTGTTCATACTAGGCCAAAAATATCGAGCAGTAATCAATTTACGAGTAGCACGAACACCAGGATGCGAAATGTTATGTAAAGTATCGAAGATGGTTCGACGCAGTGATTGTACGATGAATGGGCGATTGTACCCAGTTGATGTTTCGCAGATAATGTCGAGGCCAGGCAATTGGAAAAGCGCCAGTTTCATTGATGAACCAGAGTGACATTCGGAACCAGAAAATAAATTCTGAAGTTCTAGGTCAGCTTTTTGAGCAATTGCGATTTTGTTTAAGTCGAATTGTGTCTCGACTGCGGCCGTTTCATTGTCTGTTGTGCGAGAGAGTGTATCTGCAACAACATTGTCATGTCCGTGAACATGCTGAATGTCCGTGGTAAATTGACTAATATAATCCAAGTGGCGAGCTTGCCTCGGATTACGTTCAGTTTTAGACTGAATTGCTCTAGTCAGAGGTTTATGGTCGGTAAAAATGGTGAAGTCCCGACCCTCGACAAAATATCTGAAGTGTTTAACTGCCAGATATATTGCGAGTAATTCCCGATCAAATGCGGAATATTTCTTTTCAGCATCTGAAAGTTTCCTTGAGAAAAATCCCAATGGCTCCCAACACTCATTGTTATACTGTTGCAGCACTGCCCCAACGGCAGTGTTAGATGCGTCAGTAGTTAAACTAAGCTTTGAATCGCTCAGTGGATGTGCAAGCAGTGTTATTTTCGCAAGTTCAGCCTTAAGTGACGTAAATGCCTGTTGACATTCGTTAGTCCAAGAAAAATTCTTTGGTGTTTTAGGTTTACGTAGAAGTAAGACAAAATGGCTGTGAACTGGTGCGAGTATTTCAGCAAGTTTTGGTATGAATCGGTGATAGTAATTTACCATACCGATGAACCGCTGAATGTGCTTAATTGAGCTTGGAACTGGAAATTCCCTAATGGCATTAATTCGTTCTTCAGACGGCAGAATACCATTAGGGGTTATTTTGTGGCTGAGGAAATCAAGAGTGGATGTGCCAAAGACGCATTTTGAACTATTGATGTGAACATCAAACTCAGTTAACCTTTGGAAGAGTTGTTCCAGGTGGAGTTTGTGCTGTTCCTCACTTTGCGATGCCACAAGAATATCGTCAATGTAGACGAAAACAAAGTCTAAGTTTCGAACAACTTCGTTCATAAATCGCTGAAACGTTTGAGCGGCATTACGTAATTCAAACGGCATTCGAGTAAATTCGAACAGGCCAAAAGGAGTTATTATTGCCGTTTTAAAATCATCTTCAGGTGAAACGGGAATCAAATGATAAGCTCTAACGAGATCGATTTTCGAAAAAATTTTACATCCATGCAAGTGCATAGAGAAATTTTGAATGTGGGGAATCGGATAACGATCCGGTATATTCACAGTGTTTAACTGTCTATAATCCCCACATGGTCTCCAATCGAAATCTTTTTTCTTAACCATGTGTAATGGACAAGCGACAGGAGATGCAGACGGCCTGCAAATCCCTAATTCCACCATATGCTGAAATTCCGTAAATGCGGCTTTATGGCGGACTTGATCTAGTCTTCTTGGTCTTGATACAGGCAGATGTCCTGCTGTGACAATGTGATGGACCACATTGTGTCGGACTGGCAATTTATAATTTGGCTCTGCTGTAAGTTGAGAAAACTTTTTGAGCAAAGTGCCGTAGCCGTTGGTGATTGAATAATGGATCGGAGTCGGTGTGTCGACGTGAACCATGTTGGCATTGATTGACAGCTTTGTCGCTGAATCAATCAGCCGTTTATTCTTCAGATCAACCAAAAGTCCAAATTTACACAAGAAATCGGCGCCAATGATAGGACGATTCACAGCAGCTAAAATGAAAGCATGCGTGAAGGTTCGTTTTAGTCCCAAATCCAACTGAAGCAACTTTGTGCCGTAAGTATGGATGTTAGTGCCATTGGCGGACGACAGAACTAGATTAAAATTGCGTTTTAGTATATTGAATTCACTCTTATACTGATAAACTGGAATAACCGAAAGGTCAGCGCCAGTGTCGACTAAGTAGGTAATTCGGTTTATTCGGTCGAATGCGAATAACCGAGCTGAGTGTGGATTACTTGTTATTGGGTTCCCGCCCCTGTGTTGTATTAGTTTTTTGAGTCGCCATTGTTGCCATCAATTTTATTGATTTGTGACGTCGATGGTTGTGACGTATTGAAATTGCATGGCGGTACACATTTTTTCGCGGCTGGGCCGAACTTGGTATGGTACCAGCATCTGCAGTGTCGGCGCGAATAATTGGCGGAGTTGCGGGATCTGGACCGTGAGCGAGATGATTCTCGCTGTCCCCTTGATTTATCACGAAATAAATTATCTAGTTTTGGTTCAAGCCGAGCCAATCGGTTTTCGAACGAGCCAGAATTCTGGCTGGTCGATGGGACCAGGTCACCGCGCACAGTGGGACGGGATTGCCTTTGATTGATTTGTGACATTCCGGGTTGTTGTTGGCCGATGTTGATCACCTCGTACATGCGGTCAGCCGTTTTAGCCAGTGCGTCAATGGCTATTGAATCTGGCTGGGCAATTAACGCAATTTTGATAATCTCTGGCATTTGTCTGATCCAGAGTGATTTTATCGTTTGCTCATTGAAATTCCTGCCCGCCAGAGTACGAATGTGACGTAGCGCGTCAGAAGGTCTACGGTCACCAATATCCTGGCCCGTAATGAGAGCTTCCAATTGCCTCTCAGATGAAGGCGCTAATCGGTCCAACAAAGTTTTTTTTAAATGAAAATACTGTTCTGTATGTGGGGGATTTGACAAGAAGTCTGAGATTATATCACAAGTCTCTGGTGCCAGTGATGACCGAGTATGTAAATATTTTGCTTTTCCAGATTTTACACCTTGAAGGTCAAACTGAATTTCAGCCAGCAAAAACCAATTGTGTGCCTTTTGAGGCCAAAATGGCTGTAATTTTACTAAATTGTTTGCGGCTGATACCTCCAAGGGTGCTTGCTCCCCCGTCTCCATCTGTTGGGGTTGTGGTGGATTGATCTCAGTTTTCTTTTCTTCGCCATTGACTATTTTAGAAACGTGAGTTTAATTCTCTTAAAGAATGTTTGTTTCTGGCGAGTAATGAGATCAAAAACACTAAAATATTTAAAATAGGTATGAAATACACTATATATTTTTTTCGACCGACCACCAAATCTTTAAATTTTCAATCAATATGAAATGAAAATAAAGAAATAGAAAGATAATTTCAAAGAACACTCTGGGAAAATCATATAAAGAAAACAAATAGATAAAGGAATGGATACCTTGTTTGACAAAAATAAAGGTGGCACGTATTGGCCAACGATATACCCCCGAATTACGGGACGAGAATGTCACCTACGTATTGGGGGGGATCGTTCAAATTGATAATAAAAAAAATATAAAATAAAAAATATATGACTTAATAAGATGATACGTAACTAGCAGAAATTCCACTGTATGTGTGAAAATTTAACCGTTAACGAAAACAAAACAATCTCGAGAGCAAAAAAAAATTTTCAATGTGAAATTTATCCGAACAAATTGGTGATTAGTTTACATTAAATGAGTTTTCGAAAATAAATTGATACAAAAAAAATTTTGAATTTAAGTTTGAAATAGAAATAAAATAGTGTAAAAAAAAAATTTAAAATATTTCAAAAAACAAAATTTTTATCAAATATGTATATGTATATGAATATGTTGAACCAACACAAAAAAAACAAAAAAAAAAAACACTTAGCTTTCTCTTGTTGTTGCTGCTGCTGCTGTTGACGTTAGTGTTGTCTTTTTATACGTGTACGCGTGTATTATGTTCACGTTGCTTGATGATGTTTGTTAAATTAGTCGCACTGTATGTGTAGGTGCACTATTTTACTTCGTCCGTTCCAATCTTGTTGATTAAGTTATTTTTCCTGCCGATGTATTCCGATTGTTGTAAATGTAATGTTTGATATTTTGTTTTTTTTTTTCGTTGCGATAAATTGAAATAAAATGTTGTATGTCAGCTTGTTATTTCCTTTTCTGCTTGTGTGAATCACCCTTACATACAGTCGTCTGCGAATGGGTGTGTAACTCTGTGTTAATTTTGTTTTTTTAATCACCCTGTGCACATTCTGCATGCACTTAGCACCGTGATGTCTCGCCAATAGTCCGCTCGCCGACCGAAAATTAAATTTACAAGCACGAAACACAAGAAAGAAAAATAATTAGATTTGTGGATAATTTTTCAAAATCAAAATTGATTTGTGTATTTTATTTATGGGATTAATGAAACAAAAAAACACACCCACTTGCCTGGTACGCTTTTTGTACCAGACATCCACAATTTCAATGCTTCAAAAAAAATGAATCCTTGTGTGTTGTGTCCCTTTAATTGTTACGCCAATGTTGGCGTGCTCTCGTGTAGGCGCGTGTTGTTTTTTTTTATTTTCACAATTCTTGTACTTGGCACGGGTTTACAGATCCCACACCGCACCAAGTTTTATATAAATTTCAACAGTAGTATATAAAAAAAATGTATGTCCCGTAAAAACGGGCGTCGAAGGTCACCAAATATTGATCTTTTTGCGTATGAAATGACGCCAACACGAGGAATTGATAATAAAGACTCACTCACTTTAATCACCAAATAACTATTTATTTATTTGTATAACATGAGAAATTTTAACTTTACCTTTTCTTCAAATTACTCAATCACCAGATGCTAATTTTAATATATAAATCTGTATTACCGCGTAAAATAAAACTCGACCGTATCGAATGCTACAAAATAATCATTGTTCCTCTTTTTTTGATTGTTTTCTTCTCGTTATGTTGGTACCCAACGTGCAGCTAGGTTCATGTAGAAAATTTATTTTTGTTTTAATGTTTTGTGTTGACATACGAGAAGAATCGCATGCCAAACTTCGTTGTTCTATTAATAACGAGATGGAGTCACAGAGAAATATCACTCAAGTTTAGATTGAGGAAAATAATGTTAACGAGATGGGGCAAATGTCACAAAATATAATTTAGTGTTCGATTATATTTTGTGTACATGTCGTCTCGTTAGATGGCGAAAGAAAATACGTTACGCAAAGAGATATCTTATGCGTAAACCCTATGTGTCTGTGGTGGTGAATGTATTGCAATTTATATAAACAAATAATTAATTTGTTGATTGCAATACGTGAGCCGCTACAAGTCTTTTGAATATTAGTAATGCACATTCTTGAGTTTTAAGCACAGGGAGAGGGCTTCTGGTAAATCCATTAGTCCCCTCATACTCAATAATTTGGGTAAATCTCCTTTGATACATCCAATGGTGTCGAGCGCCTTATCTCTGTATGAATTTCAACATTCATAGCTTCCTGGCTCATATCGATGGACGACAATTTATTTAAAATAAGTGAAAGATGTTAATAAATCTGTTGGTAAAATTCTGGGATGGAGCTACCTTTCTGAATTAGGGTAGTCATCTCATACTCAAGCGTACCTAGGTCTCGTTTATCCGCGTAGTGGGACGTTAAACATTTTGAAATTACTTCCCATTTGAGAGGGATGTTGTAAGACTCAAGGGCCGTATCCGCGTTACCCGTTATTTTATTTCTTATAACACTGAGAATTCCATAATATTTCGGTGTTCATTTTTGGTGTTCATAAATTTTTAAAATACGGTCTACGCTTTTCTTCTAGGATCCGAATTCTCCTGGTTGTCTGGAAAAGTCTCGTAAACTTTTGGCTCTGGTATTTTATCCAGATCATTCTGATTATTGAATCTAGAATCTATCGTTTGGCAAACTACTATTCTACTATTTACCGGAGTGTTAGTCATTCGGTCGAATAATTGTTGATTCTGATTTCTAACTATTTCCTATATGATGTTTTGGTTGTGCGAGGTCAGAAACGTTTGTACCACTTGCGGTAGCTGTTGACTGAGAGTGATCTGTTGGATTTAATGTAGGAGGTTTGAGAACTATTTCGTGGCCCACTGGTTAAAAGTAGCACGTAGTAGCAAGTGTTTTATGCGAATGTCTCCTATTAGTGGTTCAAATGGATGGAAATGGATCTCGCCGCTAATTATTAATAATGTAGTGCAGCGCAAATTCAATTTATATAAAAAAAAATTTTGTTAGAGATCTAGTTACTCTTATCTTACGTTTGTAAAAATTTTTATAAATTTAATTAAAAAGAAGAACCTTTAAAGCTTTTTTTCTTAAAAGGAATTTATCGATAGAGATTTGGTTACTCGTATCTTAATTTTGTAAATATTTTTAAACTTTATTCTTAAAATAATTTCTTCTTATAAAAATTTTAAACCGATCTTTTTATTATATTCTTATAGTAAAAAGATTTATTAATAACCTAATAAATTTTAAATATTTTATTTATTCTTTCGTAAAATTATGACTTTCGTTAAAATTAACAGATGTATTATGGACATCTTGAGTTGTAATTAAGATTTTTGGGACTTGCTTGCTCAAAATTTGCTGTTGCGAATTATTATAAAAATACGGCGTGGTTATCCTTGTTTTAGCTATTCTCAACTCCGTTTATCCTCGTAGGAAACTTCGGGGCTTCGATTTCCAATACTTATAGTTGTCGTTTAAGTAAACTTGTTATATTTAAACTTTTATAAGATCTCTCAAAGTTGAACATAATTTTGCAAAATGGAATTTTGCAAAACAGAATTATTCGAGAAACTAAAATTTCGAAAAAACCGAATTTTGTAAAAACAGAATTACGTACCGATTCCAAATACAGTCAATTCGTGCAATGGGATTTTGTTCATATTGCAGATATCAGAGTTGTGAAGACTTTTGAATAGGAACAAGCGGTTTCGAACAACCACACCTCACAATCGCTAGAAAATATAATGAGGTAACAAGAAAGTTATTTGAAAAGGTTCCAGTAGTTAAAAGTAATTTCAAACCTAATTTTAATATTTGGCTATTATTTTGAATGACAAAGTGTAAGACCATTGGAATTAGTGTGTTATCTGCGATTTTTCTAAATCTATTAGAATGTTCCGTTCATAAATGTTGACAAACAGAATTGGACACATTATGTAAATAACAATATAGGAAAACGACCAAATAAAAAAATTGACAGTGAATAAATAAATAAACGAATATACCAATGGTATATAAGCACATAACTCGGAATGGAAAAATTATTCTCGTAACATAAATTAATGCTAAAAATGTTTTTAGTAACCACATAAATAAATTAGAAATGACCATAAATCTAATTTGTGAATTAAACAAAAAAAAAAAACCGGAATAAAATAAAGAAATTAAAATAAACTAAATACAAATGCATACATGTGTATATAAATATAAAAACTTATATTTCACATCAGGCAAAGTCACTTGAATTTCAAATTTTATTCCAGCTATATAGAAATAGAACATTATTTCACATTCTAAAGCATTATTATCACAACAATAAATTTAAATTTTTACGTTTATCAGCATTCGTAAAAATAGTATTTGAGCATTTCAAATTAAAGTGTTGTTACGGTCCAAAAGACAAAACTTAATAAAAAAATTGTATTACCTTTGATTTTTATTCAGCTGAAAATGTAGGTACAGCACATGAAAAATATTTTAATTATAATTTATATTTTCCTTTATACACACATGTATGAAAAAGCAAATTTATTTGAGTCGGAATGATATACCCGGCACCCAATACTTTTATGGGAATGTAGATAAAAAATTTTCTCCAAAAAGGGCGCGTTAAAGTGTAAGTTATGCGAAGAGATTTCCGGTAATTCAAGACGATTTAGGTAATTGTTGCACGTAAATCAAAAAAAGCAAGCTGGTACCAACCAGTGAAGGAAGTTTAGGTACAACTGTACCTTTTTTTGATACGATACATTTGCAAAAGTACAAAAGTACATTAAAGTGAAATTCAGTACAATGTGAAAAATTTGAATTTTACGTACATCATTTAAACATTAACAAGTTTCCTTATGCGTTTTTTGCCTTATAAAATTTAAAAAACACAAATTTTATTAACCAAAAATTATAAAAATTGTGTACGATACAAAAATTAAACATAAATCTTGAAATTACTAATTGCTTCTCATTATTTAATTGATTTGCAATTTTTGTAGCTTATTTTGTTATTTAATTTTTTAATAAAAAAAAACCGACGCTTTATTCGCCATTGTCAATGGTAAAAATATAAAGGGCTGAAATATTATGACTTCGTCG
Organism: Tipula vernalis; assembly: GCA_958295665.1. Classification (NCBI taxonomy): domain Eukaryota; kingdom Metazoa; phylum Arthropoda; class Insecta; order Diptera; family Tipulidae; genus Tipula; species Tipula vernalis. The sequence continues at coordinate 187,777,815 of OY282558.1, forward strand.
AAACTTCGGTCTTGATTAATTCAACTCCCAAATCAATCCCGAATGGAACTCTTAAGTCAATCTTGAGCTCAACCTCCAACTCTGGACTTTTGAACATCCTTCCAGCATTTTACCGCTGATCTAAGGTGCCTCTTAGTGAGGCCGCAAAAGGGTTCTGGTCCAATAAATCGAGAGGCACAACTCTCGGGGGCGGGGCCATCAGCTGCCTCATTTCCTTCGATTACAGTATGACCTGGCACCCACATACGTGTAACCTTATTTAAGCCTGCCAGATGTTTAATAACCCTCAAACAATCCCATACTAGCCTTGACTCAACGGTACAAGACCTAAGAGTATTTAAGGCCGATTGACTTTCTGATACAATATAAATCTTTGCATAGTTTATGCCTTTTGCTATGCCTATCCTAGCGCAAAGTTCTATAGCATATACTTCTGCTTCAAAAACGATAGCATTGGTACCCAAAGACTTCAAGAGGACAGTGACACTCCCGTGTATTCCTATCCCCCCCCCCCCTCTTCCGTTTTTGATCCATCTGTAAACCATACCACGGACCCTCGCTCAAAGGATGGTATGTACACCTGCACTCCACATACACTGGTCAGGTAACCGATCACAAAATGGTTTGTGGAAGTTCAGTTTAGTTGGCATACAGTCGGAAAGCATTTCTACGGTAGAGTCTGTCTGAAATTCCTTAAGGATTTCCAGATGACCCACCATGGTTTGATATTTTCTTCCGCCTGAATTTTCAGGGCCATAATTGCAGCATCCTTTTTAACATGCAGGTGTAACGGCGTAACAAGTTCCATCATACTTTTCCATATTTCAGAACTTCATCCAAAAATCATTTTAGAATCCCATTCCCAATGTGCAAGCCGGATTTCATAATAATTGATTAAAAAATAGGGAAGTTTCATAGAATGGAAAAGTATAATCCCATTTCGAACGCATATATCAAATGTCATCATAATCGGTTGATAAATATGCAAGTTCCATCATACTTGGCCATATTCCAGAACTTCATCCAAAAATCATTTCAGGATCCCATTTCCAACGCACATATCAAATTTCATTATAATCGGTTGAGAAATGGACGAGTTCCCACATAATTTGCCATATTGCAGAACTTCATCCAAAAATACTTTTAAAATCTAATTTCCATAGCGGATGACAAATTTCATTAAAATCCGTTAAGAAATAGATAAGTTCGAAAAGCAGCCAAAAGTAATTAGCTAAATGTTCAATTTGGAACGTAAAAGGTGTAAATTGAGGTTTGAAATATTAACAGTGACCTTTCTTAAGTCCTAAACAATATTCGTGAACAGTTTGGTTCAAATCGGTCAAGGCATGTGGAATACACATGTGCTGTATATACATACATACAAAAACTCCGTTTATTTTATAGATTGCTCAACTGCTCACTAGACAGTGGTCCAACACCATCTCAACCCCAATTCAACCCGTAAACGATCCCCCAACTCAACTCTGAATTCAACCGCAAACTCTCTTTCAATTTAATCATCAAACCAGCATATATACAAAATTGGCCAACTGTTCACCATAGCGTAATCCAACCCCAACTCAACTTCGAATCAACCCTCAAATTGACCCTTAACTTAACCTTCAACTCAACCCCAAACTTAATGGTCAACTCAATATTCAAACCAGCATGTATAAAAAATTGATAAATATTTCTATAACCAGGTGTTTTGGGTCAATTCATATGGCAGGTACCGGACCCTCTTGACGTACAGGTTCCTAAAGCTTTCCAAATCCCCGCCTTCACCATACAAATAGATTGGCAGAAAAAATTCTAAATAGGACAAACTGCAGTTACAAAGCATTCTCGAGATATCATCGGTATAGACATCCAGACATTTAGACGTCCAGACAGACGGACGGAGATTTTTTTTTTTTTTTTTTTTCAAAAAATCGGACTTTCAAAACGTCGAGAAAAGTGGTTTCGGACCAACCAAATTTTTGATCATTTTTGACAGGAGGTCTTTTTAAACCGAAGTAATATCAACTCCCGCAAACATGAAAAATCTCTTAAATATGAATTGCTTGGTTTTATTTTGTTCAGGTTATCGCGAGTCTACTGTAATTGTATTATTATTTAATCCTTATGAGGTATTGGTTAGATCAGAGTATTTTTATTCTATTTTCGCACTAACACTTTCAACTATATGGTATTAAATGTAAGAGGATATCTGTGTGCCTTGTCACTGAGTAAGGCTTGTAGTACATTAGTGTTGGTTTTGATCATAGGGAATGACTGTAATAATTTGGGTGAGTGTGTTTTATGCCAAAAAATATTACGTGTGAATATTTAACACAATATTCGGGCACGGACTTAATAATCAAATAAGTTTGCTTTGTTTTACATAGTTTGAGAGTATTTGATAGGGTGCGCCGTTTTAAAATGCGCATTTTTTGATTAAATTAGATTACATTAAAATCATTAAATTAATTAAAATTGGTCAACACCAAATAATTAAATCGATAAATATGGCTAATTAAAATATAGTATAAATTGACATCAAATAGAAGTATCAAAAATGCACATAACAACTACATCGTATGTAGGTTTTTAAATGTGTCTTCGCTAAATGCACTTTTTCCAATTCGGACGCACCCATAGAATTTTTTTTAAGTTCTTTAACTCAATTAACATAGTTCTAAGTGTAGTGGGACCTATCTACTATTTTAACCTATCAAACTTTTTAACCTGAATCCTTTGGTCTCATTTTACACGATTTCGATTTACACGATTGTCCGTGGGCCGTATATACTTTCTAAATTGAGGGATGGGTGGACATATTAATTTCATGTTTCTCAGAATTGAATTGACCCTTATCAACTTCCACTATTCCGATTTATAAAGTTATTTAGGTTAAAGAAATAAGCCGTACAGTCAGTATCTGTTCAAATATCCAATCTGAAAATTAATTATTCTGGAAAAAAAAAATCTAATGCATACATTTGCTGAGCGGATTTAATCAACGCCTGAAAGTCATATAGCAGCCGCTAAAAATATAAATTGGTATACAACCTCATATTGAATCCCAATTTGTGTTGTATTCCATGAGTTTTCCGAAGCATTATTGCTTGTATTGCAAGTCATAAATTCCAATGGAATATTGACATCCAGGATTATAACCTAAAAACAAAAGAGAACACACAGAGAATCGTTTGATCGCGAATGTAATTACCATTTATACTTATCTGAATTAATTGTCCATCAGACGCTTCTTTTATTCCTATAATTTGTTATCTGAAATTGTAAATTTAATAGTTAGTTTAAATTTAGGTTTATATCGAGTCATTTAACTTATCATCACCAATTTAATTTTTGTTTACTTGATTTTGACAGTTCCAATTTTAGTACAAGCTGTGGAATATTATATTAGGTGTGACATTACACGTCCCAAATTTGTCCTAAAAATTGTCTATTGCTCAAATAAGTTTGTAATGTCTGACAACAGATGACACTTTATATAATTAAGAAATTTGTTGTAAAATCATGGCATTGCACAAATTTTTATTTTTTTATTCTAGAAGTGACAGTCGTGCCAATTAAACCGTGTAGAATAAACACTAACCTAAAAGGAAATTACAATCTATTAAATTCAAAATTGTTATTAAATTTTCCAATTTACCATATTTACCCGAAGTATTTTCCAGAAGAAGAGTGAAACCAGCGTGAATTTCTTACCCTAAAGAATTCATCATCACATTTACACCATTTTCAACATTGTTCTACACGGATTCCGGTGTGAATTTATTTATCCAAAATAAATCACCAACAATCATTTTCGACAGTATTTAATAAAGAAACTTGATCCAATATCCCGAAGAACAAGCAAAATTATTTTGTGCTCTCCATTTTTATGGTTATGGACCAGTTTGGAAATGGAAGTTATCATATGATAGCGTCGACGTAGCAATCAAGTGACTAATTTAATCGTTGTCGGGCAAGCCAAAACTAGAGAAGGAATTTTTAGTAAATTTAGCATGCTAGCAGTTCTTGGTGCGGTAGGTGGATGCCACTTGCCATTGTTGCGCCACCCGAGGTTGATGATTATTATTGCGGAAATTAGTTTAGAACTCGGAAAGGGTACCATAGTCTGAATGTTTTAGTATGTTGCGACTCGAATATGCGAATTAACTATTGAAATGCTAGGATTCCTGGTTCGGTAAATGACTCGGCCATTTGGATGACGTCCGAAATAAGAAAATATTTTGTCGATAATTTTTCAACAATTTCAAATCAAAGCAATGTTCTAATAGGTAATTCTGGGTTTCCAATAGAACCTTGGCTGTTTGTTCTATATCACAATCCGGATAATGGAACTAAAGGATTTAATTATAACGAGAGGCTCCAACACAATTTACAACTCAACCTCTATCACAATCGCAACACAATCCTGAACGCAATCACCAAATTAACGACCAACCCAGCCACCAATTAAATCACCAAATCAACCTTTAATCAACTTTAAATTAATCCTCAACCTAACCCCAAATCAACCTTTACATAATTCCCTAACCGAACAACTCACAATATAATGCAGCTCTACTCAAATCGCACCCCTCTGCTCAACTTTACACTTATTATCTAACCCAATCCCAAAATTAACTCGACTGGAAAGCTACATGCGTGTATAAACTGAACTCAATCTAACCTCCCACTAAAACATAAACTCGACCTCAAATTAATCCCTAACTGAATTTTTCTTTCAAATCCAATTTGATTTCAACTCAAACCATACTCACCATCATACCGGCATACGTACCGTCGTTTCATTATTCCATTACACCATCATACCGTCATATTAACACAAACATTCATAACCTCCAAGGTGATCTAATTTCCATGAGTTCAAAATTATCCTATATTAAAAATCGTCATAATAGCGATACTTCCAAGTCTATAAATAAAACCAGTAATATTAAAGCTAATGACTTTACGACTGTAAGCGTGGCTGTTTCTCAATCTATTCAACAATTAACCAATAGCGGTGGATGCAACGGTAGTCATATAAATATTAATAATAAAGTTAATGATAATGAGGGTACCGTAGCTCAGATTTAGTCTGAACGGGCTACAAATTTATTACCGACGATGATGACTAATAATGTTTGTATGAATCAAACTAAAATTAAAACCTCAAATATAAACATGTGCAAAAATGTTTCACCGGTAATTTCATCGAAACATTCGATGAAATATAATAATAATGTGGCTTTCCATAACAAAAAGCTTAAACCTGATGTCATAATTGGTACCGGTAGTAATATAACATCAATTGAAGCTATTCCACCACGTAAATGGATTTTTGTGTCGAGACTTAAACCTACCATTACTGACAGTGAATTCACTGAGTTTGTGAAAAATAATCTTCAAATTTCGGATGCTACTTGTGTACGTATAAAATAAGTGTGCCGCTTGAATCCTTTGAGATTATTAGGAATGCTGATTTATGGCCGGAACACGTACTTATCAAGGAATTCAACTTTAATCAAAATAGAAGAAATTTTCGGGGATACCTAATAGTATTGATTTAAGAAACAATTTTATATATTTTCAAAATGTTCGCGGTATTGCCTCTAAATCCGCTGAGTTCTATCGCTTTGTCGTCGCTTCTATGTATCCCGTTTACGTGATTGTAGAGACCAATTTAAATCTGAATATATATAGTTCTGAGTATTTTCCGACAGACTATATTGTATACAGGTGTGACCGCTCGGCACTATCTAGTGTCAAATCAAGTGGAGGAGGTGTATTGATGGCAGTTCATTCATCTATTGTAAGTGTGGCAGTTGACAGTGATCCAACAATTGAACTTTTATGCATCAAATTAAATATATTTATCTGTCAATCAATATATCTATCTGATGCAGTTAAATTACAAATGGATATAGTAAGCTTTTTGGTGTAAGAATGCAAGAATAATTTATTACATTTGAATGTAGCTAAGTGCAAAATGGTGACGATTACACGTTCATTTTCGTCGTCAGCATGCTGAAGCTATTTTTATTTCCGATTTACTTAACGGTAATATTTTGAGTGCGTACTTGTTAATGAACCCAAAAATTGTATGCTCCTATTAAAAACCTACGTACTCGCACACTCTTGAAAATTGATTTTCACCGAACGAATTATGGAAGCGATGAGCCTTTGAATTCTATGTCGAAACTTTAAACCGAACTTTGCATATTTTGCGACTTTAACATGACGAAAGTGGAAATCAGACAATCATTGAAAAAAAATTATTTCAGTTAAATAATTTATTTGTGCTTTTAATAATTTAATTTTTTGAGAAAATTGTATTTTTGGTTATTATTAGTCAAAATTGTACAAGAGCTTATGGTTCCGAATAAATTTTTTCTATGATTTTAATATGTTCCGAAGATTGTAAGAGAATTCAATCCAGTGTCGAACTGATGAGCTTATGATTATGAAAAAATCAATCTTCTCAATCATCAATGCTCAAAAGGAAGATGTTGTGTTTTTCAAAGAGGAGTAGATCCCCTTCATCATTAAAATCTCTCTGATTTCTTGCCTTTTACCTTCTGCTGATGATTTTATTTTTGTTATTTTAATAGTATGACGTATTAAGAGAGATCCTTTTATTTATCAATATAACATCTACATATGTATGTATTAAACTAATAATTGACAAAAGTAATTCCACCATACATATTTTCAGCTATAATTGTACACATGTTAGTCATATTATACATTGTTATGGTGGCAGCTAAAGAAGAGTAGAATAAGTTAATTAATAGCGGAAAGTTTACTGTACTTAAATGAAAATTTTCCATGCTGGACTATTCTTACTGGAAAAATTATGAAAGTTTTAGAAGTTTGTTTTGAAGTTCTTTAGTTGCTATCACAAAGCTCTCAAAGGTTAAAAGCCAAACAATGTTTTAATAACCTCAATTCTGTTAATTTTGCCTGACATTACAATTCAATCTTTTGATCATTCCGTTTAGAATTTACGGCATGGTCGCGATCTTATCGACGGAAAGAACAGCAACCATACGTTATCAAGTAAAGTACTTCCTTCTTCCTTTACTTGCACAAACAAAAACAATTACATTTCATCCAAGGCGAGCGGAAACGGAACGCGTTTCTTTTTCAACATTTCTATTTTCATTATCCGACACCGTTTAATTTTCACAAGATTTACAAATAATACTATAGGTATGTACATAGCGAGTGTATTTTATAGAATTCGAAACAAATTTGTGATTATACATAACTACATATTTCTGAATAGCTATACCATTTTATTTCGGTCACAAAATCACTAGACCGATTATTATCTTGTTAGCTGGATTCTACCATTATGGTTTTTTATCCATAAAAACAAACAATGAAACATATGTTTCGATAAAGACTAGCACAACAAAATATAACAAATGTACATTTTTATTACAATCCACAAACATGGAAAATGAACATATGTACGTATTATACAACTACACATCTTTTTTAACATAACGTTTCGCAGAATTTTGTTCATTTCTACATAAAGTCGTGTAAATTAATTATTCCGTTAGAAGGGACACATATGTATGTACGTTCAACAATAGGTAGGTATAACTACGGTATAACTACAGCTAAATGTATCTATGAATATTTATGTTTTTAATGTACCGAGCTTATGTGGAGAGAAAGGTGCCTTGAGCTCGTGTGGTATACATATGTACAATTCTATACCATTAATAACAATAGGAGATCAGTCAGCTTTAACAAATGCCAGTTGATTTTCTATATTCCAGTTACGCCAAATACGCTGTACTTAACTTTCACAAAATCCGACAAAAGGCAATCAACAAACCAGTTAAAAATACCTGATTCAAGTACAATCCTGACTAGGCATGAGGCTGAAGGCTTAACATCCGCTGGCGTTAATTGTGTCCGACTGCTTGAGAAACAAATTCAACTTTTTGATAGCTTACCAGATACACACACAAATTTAACTGCTATTCATCGGTGGAAGAGGACCAACTGCGTTCTTTAATACGAATTGCCTTAACTGCAAACCAATTAGAACCCAGAACATATCTTGGAAATACCTGACTAAACAAAACAGTAGGAATCAGTCATTTTATTTCCAAAATGTAAATAAAATGTCTTCGAAAGCAGCTCAATTTTGTGTTAAAAGCGCCCTTTCCGATTTATATCAACTTTGAAATATTATTTCAAAAAGTGGTCCTGAGTTCTGAATTATTTCCTAGGCCTATGTAGTTTATAGATGTGACCATTCACCACTAACAAGTTTTAAACATTCTGGTGAAAGAGTACTCATATAACGGTTGATGCATCATTATCGAATGAATTAGTTGAAATATCCAACCTGTCTATCGAGCAATTATGTGTTAAAATCGCAATCAACAAAAAGTCAATTTTTATCTACATTTCATACATAAGTTCCGCCTTCTCGTCTTACGTGAGTTCGAAAATAGAGTGTCTGTTCATCGATACCATTTTCTGTATAAATCTAAGCCAAATTTGCGAGGTAAATAATGGTCTGGACCGAATTTTAAACCTGATTTTTACAAATGAACCAAATCTATTTAAAGTAAATTAATCACCTTCACCATTCGTTATTCATTATATTAACCACAAAGCCCTAGAAATAATTTTTGAAAGGAAGGGCAATAATGTTATTGATAATCATCAAAACCGCAAGCCGCATTACAACTTTAGAAAAGCCGAAATAATAAACCTTCATCTACATCTTGAGCAGATTAGCTGGGAGAAAGAACTTATCAGTACCAACACAGATGTTAACGTGGAGAAATTCTACAAAATTATATTTAAGGGCCTAGAACTATTTGTTCCTGCTACTGTGTCGAAATCGAACAAATATCCAGCAGTATACGACAATAAACTTATCAATCTTATACCCTAGACAGACTGTGGTTTAATAAATCTGATTTAGCTAAACTACTTTAAGTATTATATGGAAAAACAAAGGGATTAGCTAAATCGACTACTGCGACTAATCTCGAAATTTACTAAATCGGTTTTATTAAATCGCAGTGTGTCTAGGGTATTAAGGACAACAAAGACAAAGTTTACAAAGTTTACTTTAAAGTTGCATTGTCGTTTAGGGTGTCGATTATCTGATTCTTGTTGAATTTGTAGCTACATTGGGCATCTAATCCCGGCTAATGTTCGGCTTTTAATTCTTCCAGACTGTTGATCTCGCAAAGTATGGTTTCATGGAAAAGGTTGCATTTTCGAATGATCCCCAACATTTCGTCTTGGTTTACTAGAAGTTCGTTGTATTCCAAGATATTTGTTTGTTGTTCTCAATCGTTGGTCTTACCATGACGTGATTGTATTCTCGTTTACTTGTTTTTGGTACTGATATAACATATAGTACTGTTGATTCTTTAGCCAACATCATAGGTTCTGCGTATTCCTTTGCTTCTATATCGTTAGAATATGGAAAGGTTTCTATTTCTGCAACCAGGCGATTGATTTGCTCTTTATCTAATAAATTTTTATTGATTATTTTTCCTTTTGCTAATTGTGTGGTTGTTTTTTATTCCATTGATGATAGTTGGATGGAGATTATCCCTTAGGATTTTTATTAGAGTGTGTTTATTTATTTCGGGTTAGCCTACGATAAGTAGGATGTGGTTCTTCATGACAATCAATATCTTTTCCTGTCCTGATTATCAGTTGGTTTTTGAAGACGTTTATAGGTGCTCCGCAGTACTGGATTAAGTCTGTGCTGTCTTCTTCAGCGCTGTGTATCGTAGAGGTAGATGATAAGGTGTTGACCTCTAGTTCTTATCCAGGTTTGTACATTAGTTCATAGTTGTATGCTTCCAACCGTGCCTCACATTTTTTTAATTTTGTGTTATTATTTTTAGTATTTAGTCAAAATGTGAGCGGCTGATGGTCCGTGAGGATTTTAATCTTTTTCGCTCTATACAGGTAACTTCGTAGGTTATCCGATGCCGAAATGATTGCTAACATTTCTTTTTCGTTAACTGCGTAGTTCTCCTCAGTTTGGTTTAACGGTCTGGATATATATGTGATTGGTCTGTCTGACGTTCGTCTCATGTTAACACTTCTCTGACTTGATGGAATGCTTGAAGTTCATTTTCTGGTAAGCTGATTTTCACTTTTTTTGATTGTGTTGCCTTCTTCGTTCTTTCGCGTCTTGTGAGGTTCATTAAAGGATTGGTGATTTTTGCGAGGTCTCTAATAAACCGTCGATAATATGATGCGAGTCCAAGAAATGATTTTAACTCTTTTAAATTTTCTGGGCTCTTTAGGTTCCGTATAGCCGCGACTTTTTTAAATCTGGCCTGATTCCTTGGTTTGTTGCGATGTATCCTAGGAATTCTGTATTCTGTTTCGAAACTATTTTTACGACAGTATAAACATAGCAGATAGTTCCGATGAATTCTTTCAATAGGTCGTCTATCATTCTTTGGAATATAGTCGACGCATTTTTTAGTCCGAAAGGTAGTCTTAAGAATTCATATTTTCCATTCATTGTGGAAAAAGATGTTTTCAGAATATCCTTTTCTTTCACCCCGATTTGGTGAAATCCTGATGTAACGTCGATGGTGGTAAAAAACTTTGATTTTCCTATATTTTTTATGCCTGAGGCATCCAGCTTTTTTCGACTACTCAAATTGGTGAGTTGTATGGGCTTTTAGACGGCGTTATGATTCCATCCTTTAGAAATTGATCTATTTGCTTCTCGACTTCTTGCCTCATGCTGATTAGATAGGAATAAGGTTTCGTATAAATTGGTTCATCTGTTCTTGTTTTTATTTCTGCCTTCACATTAGTATCGATTGTTTCAGTATTGTTGACTGGTTTAAATAGTGTTTTGAATTTTGCAATAATTTCTTGATGGTTTTGTCTGGCTTCTGAAGATAGGTGACTATCCTGAACTTAAATGTTGTTTACTTGAACTGAGTTTTTTTCCTTGAGTGGAATTTTGATATTTGGGGTTATTGTTCCACGTTTTTTTTCGAGTGTCGTCTCCGATTATTCCACCGAATGTTTTTAAACCAGGTAGTACAAAAAATCCTATTAATGTGTTGATTCCAATACATTTGAAAAATTGTCCGGATATTTTTTTACTGATTTTGATATCACCTCCCGCTGATTTTATGTTAAACGGGACGTTAGTGGGAATTGCTCCTTCAGCTAGTTTAGGTTTGATGAAGTTCTTGTTGGCTGCCGTGTCGATTAAAAATTTGGGGATGTTGTTTTTCTATTTTATACTCTAGGTATGGTATGCTAGAGAGGCTTTCTCCATAAAATTTACTTCTGAGTTCATTTCCTCAGGTTCGTCTTCAAATGTCTCAATATCTGTACATTCCTCTTCCACCTGTGTCTCTAAATGATAAATTCTTTGATGCCTTTTGGATTCGCCGTAGCGGGGATGTTCTACTTTTGGTGGCTGGTTATTTTGATATGCTGTTCTATTCAGGTAATTTACCCATTTGGTTTAAGTTGACTGGCCAATTTCCATTGATGTTGTAGGTTTCGGATAAATTGGCCTAGGTGTTATTTGTTGATTCAGGTTTTCATTATTGTATGATGTTTGGTTGGTATAGTGTTGATTATTGTACACCATATTTTTCCGTTGCGGTGGTATTGAATTGTGGATTACTCGTAGATTTTGTCGATTTGTATACGAAACTTGGTTGACCGAGTTATTAATTCGTGGATTTTGTGGGTTGAGTTTAGCTGTTACCGAGTTATTAACTTTCTTTTTATGAATTGTCAAATTTCTGAAATTCATGTTTTGAATCTCATACCATATGCTTCCGGTAGTGTGGTCGGTTTTTTGAATGATTAGCATTATTGACAGTTCTCCATTTAACCCTCTGACAAAAACGTCCAAAGCTCGATTTCTGTAGTTTTCGACTAGAACGTTGATGGTTTTTGTCGAATAATCCTGTTTTGATCTTATTTACAATCAATGAGAACTGATGATTCACATTTGCGTAGATTCCATCGATCGTCATATTCCTTTGTGCAAGGTTATTTAATTGGTGTTCTAATGTTCGAAGATTTCTCTTATCTGCGAAGTGGAGCGATAGGTATTTTTTTATAGATATCCACTCGTCATCGAAGATGTTATATGATATTATTGCCGCATCGGCGTTTCCTCGAATCTTCTGACGTATGTGTGTGCGTACTCTATAAATTGGTTTGGTGCGTACAATATTATAGTCTCGTAGAATATTTTCGATATTGTGCACCCAAGAGATATATTGAGTTGGGTTTCCATCAAATTGTTGTAGTTCTATCACGCAGTCAGGTAACTCACTTATATCTTTAAGGTTTTGTTAGTTTTGTGGAGTTGCGAATATTGTTGTTGCATCTGAAACTGTAGGTTTCTCCAGTACTTCAAGTCTCCGCTCGAATTTTTTGGTGAACTCAATTTGAGCATTTAGGGATCCGGTTATTTTGGTTAATGCAACTACCGCAATATCAGAAAAATAAAAGCCTTAGGTCTCGAGTGTAGGAAGTAAGGATTGTCGCACAATGCCACTGAAGGAAAACAATAGCCTTAAGTGTCTTGAATTGAATGTTATATACCACATTTCTCAACGGTTGGGAGGAATACCAAATTTGATTTTTTTTTGTTACGTCATATCGCCTTTGCTCGTTTGAGTAATTTATTGTTCAAACCAATAATATCACAGGGATTATCGCAAGATACCATTAGTAGGGAATGATAGACTTGATTCTGAATTTGGCTAACAAAATTAAATAAATGTTAGGGAATTTCGAAATTAGTTCCATAAAAATTGAAATTAAAAATATTTAATTAAGCTCTACTATTGGACTAGCAGACCTGGTTAAAATGTGATTGCTTCTGATTCTAAGTAATTTGAAATTAAATTAAGCATTGAACCCTGACACGAGTTCACCTGTATACAATTCAGCGAACCAATTTTGATCTATGTATTTTAATATGAATTTGAACATGTTACGTAAACGTGAATTCTTTTTCTTAGAAACTTTTCAAACAAAATTCTATATAACACACAAAAGACTCAAACTATACTACTAACATATTGTTTAATAAAAATCAATATTGGAAATGATTAATTACTGACAAGTGTGGCGGTCTGTGTACTAATTTTTTTTTTTCGAAATTTACTCAACCGAAAATTAGATACCAGAAACCTTTTTTCTAATTATTAATTTACTTTGCGATAGCAAATTTCTTAATGAAAAAAAACAATTTTTTTGTCTCTTGTTTTATTTTACAAAAATTATTTTCTTCAAGACACAGTAAAATAATAATTAATTATTTCCACAGGACATAATGGAACTGTTATCGTATCGTTTCGTTGTGTCGCATAACACAAAATTTAGGGGTTAGTCAATTTTCTGTAAAATATAGTTCAATTGTTTTCTTTTGTTTTGGAATATGACCATATCAACGATGGAAAAGTAGGATCAAGCAAGCCTTAAAGTTTAAATAAAATAAATTAGACAACTCATTGACTTGACTGCCATGCTATAATTAAATCAAATTTAGGGATTTTTTTATTTAATTAACTATTTATTATTGATTCATACAATAAATCCATAGTCGCGTTCGACATGTTCGACAAATTTTAAGACATTAAACTATAAATGATCATTCCCTTGAAACACAGAGATGTTACCAAATATTGGCTAATATTTTACAAAAGTTCAATCTTTCCAGTGCACGAGAGATCATCAGATAATTGACTGAACTGCCCGTCGATTTTCACGTTGCTCCACTTTGCTTCACGGATGCTCAATCTTTAATGACATTTCGTTTCCTTTTCTTGTCAATTTTGGCCAATTTTTTTGTCTCCCTGTAGTTGAATATTTTTAATACCAATTAAGGTCGGACTGCTTATAGGCAATCAAGTTATAGGTTTGCTGTATAAAATAAACTACTATTACTTGTAAGGAACAATTAATTGTAACCAATTTTAGTTGGAACCTCTAAACTATAGAAATCACAGGCCACCACAACCAATTAATTACCCGTAGTAAGCAGAGGACAACCGTAGAAAATATCAGGAATCGGGAAGAACTTTTTTTTTTCCTCTATTTAATATTACAACTGATTTACAAATCATTTAGTAATTTATCTTTCTTAAATGAAGATTCACATTTGACGGGTAGCCCAGTGGTTACTCCCGTTTGAATTTACATAGTAATTATTTTTCTCTATCCTAATTAAATACAACTGCCCAATTCCTTTGAAGTCTTCTTACTGCATTGGTGGTATCCAACAAACTTCGTATGTCTGCATTTTGGTGCCGAGATATCCGCTGAATGTGTTTCTTCGCATGATTTTGTATTTCTTCACTTACATATTCCATGTTTAAGTCCCTATGGAGGTTATCATTTCTAATGTACTATGGTGCGTTTACAATGCCACGCAGCACTTTGTTTTGAAAACATTGAATCATTTGTTTATTTGTCTTCTTGGTACAACCACAAAGTTGAATACCGTAGGTCCATACTGGTTTAAGTATTTGCTGATATAATAGCAATTTGTTATGTATTGTAAGCTCAGAGTTTCTACCTATTAGCCAATACATTTTCCTATATTTGATGTTCAATTCTTCCTTTTCCTTTTTAACATGTTATTTCCATCTAAGCTTGCAATCGAGAGTCATGCCGAGGTATTTGGCTGTATTTGCATTTGGAACCGCCCTTGAATTAAGTTTCACTGGAATCCAGTTAACTTTCTGGTTTGTGAAGTTTACGTGAACCGATTTTGCTTCGTTTAGGCTAATGCGCCATTTCTTTGTCCAACTACTCACTGTGTCGGTTGCTTTTTGAAGTTTGGTCGTTGCTTCTGATATACACTTTCCAGTCGCCAGAATAGCTGTATCGTCTGCAAATGTTGCTATGGTGGCACCTTCTGTATTTGGCATATCTCTGGTGTCCAGGGTGTACAATATAGGACCCAGTACGCTACCCTGTGGTATGCCTGCTGATATTCTCTTTAGTTCAGAGTACTCTCGGTTATATTTTACACGGAAATGTCGGTCTGCGATATAAGATTCAAGAATTTGATAGAATTGCTTAGGTAGATCTCGATGCAATTTAAATTCAATTCCTTGGTGCCAAACTTTGTCGAAAGCTTGTGCTACATCTAAGAAGATGCTGAAGCATATCTTCTTATTCTCAAGTGAGTCTTCGATTATATCCGTTATTCTGTGAACTTGTTCTATCGTAGAGTGATTTTCTCTAAATCCAAATTGGAGTGGTGGAATCAAATTTCTTTCTTCTATTATTGGCTTGAGTCTCTTGAGCAGTAATTTTTCAAATAATTTTGAAATTACAGGAAGTAATGAAATCGGTCTGTACGACTTTTTATCGTTCGCTGGTTTGCCTGGTTTGGGGAGCAAAATTACTTCAGCAACCTTCCATTGTCGAGGGACATATTTTAGTCTGAAGACAGCATTGATAATTTGAACCAATTTTCTTAGTCCCTTCTCGGGAATGTCTTTTACTAATTGTCCAGTAATTAAATCATACCCTGGAGCTTTTTTTGCTTTCAAATTACACTTGATCTCATTTTTTAATTCCTGTAATGTTACACATCGAATATTATATCCATCAATTTTGCTAACTGTTATTATGTTTTCATCTGATATTTGCCTAGGTAACGGTTGAAAGGTGTCTTCCAAGTGAGCCGCAAATAAAATAGCTTTTTGCTTGTCGCTTTTGGCCCAGGTTCCTTCCCCATTTTTAATAGGCGGCGGCACATGCATTTTGGTTCTTTTTAATCCTTTTGTTGCTTTCCAAAGAGAGTAATCAGTATCTTTATGTTCGGTGAGACCATTTAAGTACTTGTTAATAGTTTCGTTTTAAATTTCTTTTATAAGTTGTTTTAGTTTATTGCATAGAAAATTGAGGATTTTTTTGTTTTCCGGGGCGCGTGTCCTTTGTCAGGTCTTTCTTGCCTTCCGTTTCTCTCTAACTAACACCCTGACCTCAATAGGATAATTTTGATTCCTTCGGGAGTCAGTGTGACTAGCAGAGAGGAGAACTTTCCCATGCTGCTTGTTGAATAGTACTGTTAAATACCTCTAGTTCGTCTTCCAACTGTAACGGTGTTTTAATCGACACTCGTAGATTTATTTGCATTTCAATTAGTTCTTGGAATAGGTCCCAGTTAGTTCTATTATTTGTTAATTTAGGCAGATTATCCTTATTAATTATCATTGTGCTGAGAGTCTGTCAGGTGTATGATCGGAATACTATATATCCCTTCGCTGTTTTCGATGCACATGTAATCCTCGAAGATCCCTTTCGTTACATTGAAATCAATGAGATCTGGTATTTTATTTATATCAGCAGGCCAGTATGTTGGTTTACCTCCAGAGTGGAACTCGCAGTTATTTATTCGTCCGGCTTCGAATAGCTCTTTTCCTTTATGGGCTGTAAGTCTTGATCCCCAATAGGTGTTTTTTGCATTAAAGTCACCACCAATAATAAAATTGGATCCTAGTGATCTAAAGAGTCTATTATAATCTTCTTTGTTTAGATTATAGCGTGGAGGGCAGTAGATAGAGGAAATACTGTATTCATTATTATTGTTAGTTTCAACTTTTATGGTTTTAACTTGCATACTTTCTTCTTCTATACTAGGTTCTTCATAGTGTTTGAGATTCTTTTTCACTATTACTGCTGATCCTCCTGGGTGAACAGCATGGTAACATTCATAATCACTTATTTTAATAAATGATGTTTTTGTCAAATGGCTCTCCGATATAAGGCAGATATCTATTTTTTCTAAATTTAGAAAAGTGTCTAACTCTGGAACATGCTGCGCTAGTCCGTTCGCGTTCCAGATGACAATTCTTAATGTTCGGCTCATTTTAGTATATAAGGGCTGTTGCCTCGTTCATGGTTTGATGCATATCTAGACGCTTATATAAAGCTTCTAAACCACGTTCTTGCTTTGCTAGCCGTATACTTATGGCTTCTATGCTTCGACAAATCCTTTCAAGGGGTTATCATTCATAGCTTTAGATGATTGCTGTACAATTTGTGAATAACTTTTCCGCTCTGTACCTATACCTGGTGGTTTTGGCTCCGCTTGGGTTTTAGTTGGTTTCTCTTCTCTGGTAACCCTAGGGTTTTGAGGAAACTGATGCATTTTGTTTCTTAGTCTTTGAAGTTCATTGGCTACTTCACAGCCTCTATAATTTGCAGGATGATGTCCTTTACATTTTATACATTTTGCAGTGGTGTTTCTACTTTCTGTACACTCTTTCGCGTTTTGTTTTCCAGCACATTTTACGCATCTTGGCTCCCGTCTGCAATATTTTTGCGTGTGGTTGAAACCTTGGCATTTTTTGCATTGAGGTATTAGCCTCGTGTTTTTCTTTAGCGGTTCTATTTTAACCTTCATATTGAGAATTGCTTTGATGTTGAAGATGTTTTCAACTTTCTCCTTTTTGTTAAACGTAAGCATGAAGAGTGGAAGCCCCCTTTTTTTGACTTGATTGTTCTCACCTCTCTCTCGTTTTAGGATGTTTACTGCATCTTCTATTTGCAGATCTTTTGCCTTTAGGTCCTCAATTATGTCCTCCTTCTTATACGTTGGATGAAGGCCTCTGGCCGTAACCTTAATTGCGCGTTCGTTTTTATCTTCGTATGTGAACCATGCTTTACCTTCCGCATTGAGCTTTGTTGCTAGAGCTCTATATGTATCGGAATCTGGTGTATTGATTTTCCACAAGTTATTGTTTAGTGACACTACTCTATATTCCTTAGCTGTCACTGATTTCATTATAGATTGTATACTAGCAAATTCTGTTATGCCGATTACATTAATTGGCGGAGGATCCTTTTCTTTCGGTACAACCTTTTGTTGCCGATTTTATTGCTGTTGCTGGTCAGCTGGTTTGGTATTAGTATCACCAGTTACTAATACATTAGCTTGCGAATGATTTCCAACTTCAGGCGAGAATTCTGCTTTTCGTTTTTTGGTAGGTCTTTTCTTCTTTTTCAGTACCCAATCTGTTTCTCTCATGAGATCCTCTTCATCAATATGGAACTCATTGTTATAACTGGTGTGAGTACTTGTTTCATTATAACAAGTTAGCGGGTTTTCAGAAATCTCCATTGGTTTGGGCTTCTTTAATTCTTCATTTTCTTTTTTTAGTTTTTCAATTTCGCTTCTTAGTTGGATTAAAAGTACATCTACTTCACTGAGTTTTCGACAGAGTTCAGCGTTTTCGTCTTTCTGCTGATTTGCAGAGTTAGTATGAATGTTTGGTGATCTTAAAACCATTGAACTTCTTTCGAATGGGTTTAGCAATGATTGGCTCACCCCAGAATCGTAAGAGGGTGGATTAGCCAACTGGGCAGTTGGTTTACCACCTGGGGTATTGTTTCCTTTTTGCGTTGTATTTATTGCTTTAAAACTGGTTATGTATCAACTACCAACCTAACCAGAACAACTTAGTAGTGGGTCATTGAAGAGAACATCATTTGCTATGTTCTCGGTAGTCGGTTATTCCGCCGTATCTCGGTCGCCAGAGCCTCTTTAGTTAATTAGCAGTAAGTACCACGTGCAGGTGAGGTTGGCATTTGGGCTAGTATATTAAGACCATCTAAACCGGCGCCCCTTATCCCTCAAAAAAAAAAAAAAAACCGAAATGACCTTAACGATGCTTGGTTACGTTTAAAATCGGAATTTAGCATCGACCAACTAATCGCTATTTTAAAGAGAAAAAAAAATTCTCTAATGGGAACCTATAGAGCACTACGGAGGAAGGTCATAGATTCTATTGTTTCCGGTTGTAATATTGACGAGGTATTTAGGCCATCATGGTTCGCCTTTGATAGAATGGACAGCTTTATAAGGTAAACCGGAACTATAAAGCCGACAATAAATACAGAGGTAAGCGTGTATTAATGTTTCTGTCATTTTATTTACTTAAATAATAAAATTTTTTTAATTTAATTCAATTCATTTTGCCATTTAATTTGACCGTTTGTTTCGAAATAATTGGCGAATTCTTGCCGGATATTCTGTGCATCTACAGAAGTTTTCCTAGCAACTTTCTGTAAAGGGATGAAAGATGTTAGATTCTTGTTATCTTGTCGCCAAGATCCCGGTGTAAACGTTTGACCGTCTTCTGAGTCAAACGAACCAGCCTTAGAATACACTTGAAAGAATACACACTGACATTCTATTTCTTCGAAGAAAATTTTGTAACAATACGCATGTCATTGTCACTGAGGCAACTTTTTCTGGTTGCAGTGGCATTGGTGCCCTAAAAACTTGGAATACAGAGGCCATAGTGCCAAATGCATTTTTGACCACTCTACGTGTTCTGCTTAGCCTGTAATTGTATGTCTTTTGCGTGCTTCCTTTAGGATGCATACCTGCATATGGTTTTTGAATTCTGGTGCTGAGAGGGAACGCATCATCTGCAACGAATAAATAAGGCACCGGTATGCGCCTTCCTGGATGTGGCTGATCGGGTGGTAAACTTAATTGCTCTTCCTTAATTATATAATATAGTGTTGTGTTCCGAAAGACACCCTCATCACTGCCTCTACCCTGACACCCTACATCTGCGAACAAAAAGCAATAATTAGCATCTACCAATGCCATTAGAATACAATACTAAATGAATGTTTGTAATTATAGTACTCGGTGCTACTGTTAATCGAAGATTGCATAACTATATGCTTTCAATCTAGCGCTCCCACGCAAAGTGGAAAATTCCATATCACTTCGAACTCGTCCGAAATATGTTGTCATTCTGCTTGGGTTTTTGGGAGCTGAAATAATATTAAATATTGACATATTAGAAAACAATAACTTAAAAACTATTAGTATTAGTAATAAAAATATAAAACAAATTTTTCTTTTTTTTTTTAGAATGTCACATATCCAACAGAAGACGAAGTTTGTGAGGCTTCAGAAGAACAACTCGTTCTGATGGAAAATGTATTAGTAAACAAGGTGTTTCGATCTTCAAAGGCAACACCACCAAAGAAGATGCGCACATCTTCAATAGACGCAAACCTACAAAATAATATAAAAGAAGCCACCGATGCGTTGCAAATAATTAAAAAGAGGCATTCTCGACCACCTCCTGTTGAGTGCTCCTTTGTCAAAAAGAAACAGGGTTATCCTTACAAATAAAATTGACAACTTGATGTTTGAGGCCGAGATACAGGAAATGGATCTAATGCAGCTATCATCGGACTCTAACTCTCCCTCATTTACTCCAAATTCCCAACCCTCCCAATCAATTTTATCTCGACGAAGTACTCCAAGTCCTCTATTTCAATCCATTTTACAAACTTCGCCAACATCAAATATAAATTCACGCCCATGTACTTCAAATACCCAACCTCTCCTAAATTCAATTTTAACGCTAACATGTACCGCAAGTCCCCAACCTTACCATAAAACATTATCTCGAGGCATTACCCCAAGTTATCGACAATTAAATTCTATTTCACAAATAACACAAAATTTAAATTCTCAAAAAAGTACAAGCTCACAAACTTTCCAGTCATTTATATCGAATAATCCCAGGCCTGCTCAAATTCAAAACACATCTACTAATTCCTATGTTCTGTAGCGTTCAGGTGTTCAGGTGTTTATGATTGGACAAAGCCACCATGTGTATGTTTTCATTGACGGATTAAACGGTAAGCGGGTCATGAAACTTCGCGGCTGAACCTTTCCATTCGACCTCATTCAACATACTTAAATGTCCACCATTTCCTTTTTTTTGTATATCCATCCTTCCTCGCAACTCATCTGGATGATTGGTGTAACAAACTGTGCAATAAAATAAATGCAATAAAAAAAAAAACAACAAGAACAAACAATTTTTAATCCAATAATTAAATATTTTTTTTATTATTTTATTCACCATGGCACGGCGACGAAGATTGGCAACTCAATCTGGGAAACCAACCCAGAATCACAAAAAAAAAAACTTGCTAAACAATAATAATTCGGATGAGCAGTTTCGGGGCAACAGATGGCGCTAGGCATGCAGCAAACAATTATTTAAAATTAGCGCTCAAAAATTTGAGGGAAATGGCGAAAACTATGGAAGTGCGCGAAAAATATAGAAAAATAATAGGAAATACCGATTTACCGTTGCGCGATTATTCTAGAAAGACCCTAAAACACGCGGTGGCTTTTTAGTGGTGTTCATTTGCACCCCGCCCGAGTCATATTGCTCGCAATCGAGCTAAGCCGGCTTATCGTGCTGGTAGACTGGCGCCCAAAATCACGCACAGTGAGTTAAACAAATTCAGAGTCTACCCAAGCCATCGCGCGTTGACGAACCAATTGAGACAGCACGTTACAGTTCATATCCCACAATTTTCTTCCGCTAACTCTAATCCGTAATCAGTTTCAAACCGAAATCAAACAGAATCCAAACAAATAGTTGCGATCAGTGTTATAATAAGTGACCCGATCCCTCAAGATCAATCAACGTCTTTACAACAGGGAAAAACCAAACTGCTTTAGATTATTATTTTCAAACATCTGACATTATAGAGTTCGATTTTCAGGAAGAATCTATCGAGCTACAATAATACGTAAATTATGCGCTTTTGTGCGATATCTTTTATTCGAATTTAATTAGGTTTAATTTAAAATGAAATATGGTGATTTTTTTTATTTTGATAAGGTAGAAGCAGACATGAATATAGAAACGCCCCCTTCTACAATATTATAATATGAACCATAGTTATAAAATAAAATATATCAAATTATTATATTAAAATGTGTTTTACCTTTGCCTCATCATGTAGGGCGTCGTTTAACGCTTTACTAACTTCTAAAATAATTTTAGAAATCAGCTGCGGTGAAATTTTAAATAAAAAGGATAAACTTTTATAACTGTCTCCTGTCGCCAAGAACCTGAGTGTAACAGCAGCTAGCCTTTCCTGAACCGGTATACATTTCCTCATATTTGTATCAGTTTTCGGAATACGATGCCCTATTTTAGCCAGTAAACAATCGTAATCAATGGCCGACATTCTGATATTGATTAAAAAATGTAATATTTATAAATTGTATTCATTAAACATTGAGTACACATAATTTACCTAAGTACTTGTGTATGTACATAATTATGAATTTAAGTTTAATTTACCTTTTCCTGCTTTTATTTAGGGATATCATCCACCATCTCCTTTTCTTAATTATTTTATTTTTATTTCTGTTTAATAACATCACAGCACTCACAGCAATTAATAATATTGCACTGGCCAAATCAATCTCGTCGTCGCCATTTATTTCCATTTTCAATTTTGAATAAACCGAAGAACTTGAAAAAATTTTAAAAACAACAAATTTGTTTAATTTGAAATTAAATGTAAAAATTTTACGATATATGTATGTTCTAAAAATGTCTATCAGTATAGAAATGTGCATTAACATTCGCCTACATGTGATCAATGAACATTTAACGAATCGTGTGTACCGAGATGTTGATAAATGTACATTTCTCGCTTAACCGTCTTCATTCGCCAATTAAGCGAATAAGCGCGCATAAGTGTACATTTCACACCTCGTGTGGATGCGGCTTTACACATAAAGCATTTTGTTATAAATGTTTTTTTAAATTCCTAACCAGAAACCTGGTGAAATTTTTTACCAACGGCAACTAACACTCAACAGGTACAACGTTTTAAGAAAATATTTTGCGCCAAACAAATTATTCTCGTTATCATCCAATTTAACCAATATCGTAGTACTTTGAAATATTAATTTTATTGTATCTAATTAAATAAAGTTTAATTTGTTTACTCGAAACCTTAAAATTTTTCTCAACACAATTTAAATAAAACCAATTATTTAAATTTTTATTATTCTAATTAAGTTTCAGAAAAAAACTGAAAATTTCTGGTATAAGCTGTATAGGTACATAGCTAGAGATACGTTTTTACTATATGTATGTACTAACTTTTGTATATACATACTCGTATATTGTATGTGGAAGAAAGCTCTAATATGAGTTAATAAATTAACATGGAATTAAACAATTTTAGTTGTTTTGGTTTTGGATTTGAATATTTGAGATTTGCTTTCTTTTACTAAAATAATATTAAAGAAGATGGAAAACTAAAACTTAATATTTTTGGGTTTCCTAAATCTGGAATAGTGACTTTCACTATTGTGGCATCTTTCCATCCTTCTATAACCTATAAATTTGAAACCTTTTGTTTTTACGAACTAAAGCGGCTGTTAGGACTACATTATGTTGAAAATCTTTACATGTCGCAAGTCCACTAAAATAGGTTTATAGGTCATTGGGAAGGAAATTTTATTTCAAAATTATTTTTCGTAACTTAATTAATTTGAAAAAGGCATACTTCTATGGGTATGATAGGAATGCAAGAAACAAAGGCAAGTTCCTCCCTTTGCTAGTTGCATATCGTTCAAATTTGCCCAAAGTTAAATAATTGGCTTTTTAAATTTCCAATAACAACAATAATAAAAAATAAATAGATTTTTACCTGTACCGTGTCAGCAATCGGGTCCCATCAGTTTCGACACCGAACCAGGTCATCAAATTGTCCTAAACAACCTGTAGGCGCCATAGGCGCCAATTCAGTTTAAGATACCTTCCAACGGATGGTTCACCTCCCAGCGATCGATGCAGTGTTTTTTTTTAAGTAGATTATCAGCATCGGTTTAGTCTTTATAAAGAAATTTCCAGAATTTGTTGAATACACCCAGGTCATTTATACGTGCAAATGCAAAGCCACCATAAACCGGCTAAATGAGATTGGTGAAAATCTTAAGCATTGAGAGCAAAACGCCGGTATTAACATCAAAAACAAGGGATTATGAAAAAGGGTAGAGAACCACCATTAGAGGATGGACTCTTCTGAGCTTTGTTATGCCGCACTTGACGGCCTAACATTTCCACAATACCTTTTGGTCTGGTGCTTGTGTTCGTTATCCAACGCTGCACTGTAATTATGTTCTACTCATTCATTGCAACCAAATTTTTAAATTAATTCATACTTCTTCTGGTCTGGTTAGTATTTATTTTGGTAAGAGTATAGTGAACACGATGTGTTTGTATAAGGTTGTGTGTTACCTTCAGGGAAAATTGCAATTGGATGTAGGATGACGTGATGTTATCGAATGTTTTTTCTATGAGTATTTTTCATAAAATTCTTCGGATGGACTTATTAATGTGTGAGGAGACGAGGTGCGTGATTACATGACAACGAAGGTAAGGTATTTGTGGGGGGAAGAAGGGGGGGGGGTTCATTCCAGGTTTTTCATTCCAACCAAAATTTTTACTTCATTTGGTTGACGCAATGGAACTTAAATTACTTACTGAAACTTTATGTGCGGAGGAATTGGAGGTAGAATATATATTTTGTAACTTATCGCCTTTTGAAATAGGTGTAGAGTTGAAACTGCGTCAATTACTGCAGGAAGAGCGTCAAAACTCTCATCTAAAACCTAACTTGCACATGTAGGATGAGCGGAGCGGATAAGAGCGAGGAGGGGAGTGGAGCGAGCCGATTTTAATTAGAGCGTCGAGCTTAGTGACAGCGATTAATGTAGGAGTGGAAACGAGTGAGGAGCGAATATATTTACTAATGTTTTTCTTTATTTGGGGTGCCAAAAATATAACTGCTGGTTATAACTACTATCTATCCTTGACGACATCCGTTTAATAAAGCTTAATAACTTTAATTAAATTAAATTTTAAAAATTATCGAACATTTATGTTTATGAATTAATTAATTTTGTATTTGTAATTTTTGATTTTCTATGATATACAGTATTATGAATTATTATAAAGTTATTTTGATGTTTTATTAATTGTTTGTTTGTTTGTTTTTATCCCTGCAATCTGTTCTGGGGCTCGAGGCACTCCCAACTCTTTCGCAGTTTGCTTTTTACGTCCTACCTTACGCCTTTAATAGCCAAATCGGGGACGTACAGCTATAGACCCGTTTTCGTTTAAACCACCGGCATATTGCATTGTTTCATGCCAACCTATATTGCTGACATTAAAGGTGGGTCGGCCCATGGATTCCGCACTCTCAACAGGGGGTCATAGATGTGTTCATTTTCATCACTGATCGTAATCAGATAATGAAAAATCCCTTTTGCATCCCGCCCCTATAGGGATTCGAACCCGGTACCTCCCGATCCAACCGCCGCAGCTTTAACCACTGCGCCGTTTGCTCGGTGTTTTATTAATTTCTGCATAAATATCTGCAGTGACGTTGGAGCGGAGCGGATTGAAGGAGCAGAGCGGAAGGACGGAGCGGAGCGAATCGGACGAATTTTGCTCGGAGCGGAGCGAGAGTGGAGCGAGTTTCTTACCAAGCGGAGTGAGAACGGAGCTGGAGCGGTGTTTCTTTCGCTGCGTATCCCTGTTTAATCACTGCCAAATTTGACGAGTTAGAATTGTTATTGGAAGCAATAGATGATAACTATCCCTTAGAATATAAACAGTCTGTCCTAATTAAACTAATTCATTGGAGAGACAGAGCAGTAACGTTGGGAAATTATTTTGCCAATATAGCCTCCATCTCCTTGGTAATTACTAGATTCAAAAGGATCATCCGTAGTTTGGGTCATGATTTGAAAAAAATAGATTTTAAAAATCTCCCCAGCCCACAAGGGGATGAGAGTGAGGTGGAGAATTCAGACTTCGACGGCACTTTTGAGAGTAGATTTACTAAGAAAATAGAAGAAATGACATCAACATTTCTGAAACAGGCATCATTGACAACACCTCCGACATGTCACTCCAAATCAAGAAAATTTGAACACCGTAGCCGAAATAGAAACAACATGAGTGATAGTGAAAGCAATTAGGATTTTTCAATAGACAATCAGTTTGGAAATCATCGACGAAATAAATATGAACCTTCGAAAAGCTATGGTAAGCGATGACCGGATCCCACCAAATGGAAGCTTTCATTTTCAGGCAAAGGCAATAGTAGGGATTGTGATAATATCCAGGACTTTATTATGAGGATGGAGGAACATGAGCGTCAAGTCGATGTACCTAACCGAGAATTAGTTACTCTAATGCGAAATTTTGTATCCGGTGTCGCAGAAAAATGGTATTATGTGTTTATCAGAAAGAATAAAAATGCGTCTTGGCATCAACTCACGTCAGCACTATTGGAGCAGCCTCTAGAATGCAGGAATCCAGCGAATCTTTCAACGATTTAATTCGGGAAATTGAGATGTCGAACTCTAGGCTTTCTAGACCACTACCAGAAGATGACATCTTAGAAATTATGTTGGACAATATGAATGTGGCACTTAAAAATGCTATCCAAAACCAGGATTTCGAGGACGCCATAAAACTACGCAAGATTTGTTCGAATCGCGAAAAGCTATCGTCAATATCAGGTTAATATCCGCGGAAACTGATCAAATCTCGTTATATATCGAGAGCTTGTATCCGTGCAGTGGAAGAAATTGCAAGACCGAGTTCCCAGGACAAACATAAAGTTTCAAAGGGAAATATGAGGTGTAGCGAAAGCGATGATTCCATACCCGACAACGGTAAGAGATGATAGCGGGCAACAGGTTAACTCATTTGAACGTAGGAATAGCGTCATAATATGCTGGAATTGTAAGGACATTGGCCATACCTTAGCTAAGTGCTCAGTTGAGAGAACTCATAACTTTTGTTATGGTTGCGTTTGGCTGGCAGGAATTATGATGACTGTTACAGATGTCTCAAGAAACGTGCGGGGAAATGGCAATCCGAACGTCAATCGTAGGGAACTGCGTTCGGAGAACAACAAAGTCCCCAAAAGTTCCCAACAGGTACAAAAGGAACATCCTGCCTCTACAAGCAAGGACTAGACACGGTATCAAATACGCTCAATACACGTCTCGCCAGAATTATTCGGTACTGGAAGGAGAAAAAGAAAGTTAATCACAATTGCTGTATATCCACCCTCACCGAATTCAAGGAAAATGACCCGAGCCCTTATTGCAAAATTGTTCGGATTATTAGATAATGGAGTAATGTTAAGTGTCTTGGATAAACGAAGCGAGCAGCTGGTGAAATTGTTTAGGGCCTATTTGAAAACCGATAAATTCCACCATACAAACAGCGGATGGTTCTCAAAATAAAGTTTTAGGTTACGTAACACTACCAGTTACCTATATCCATAAAACCGAATCCATAACCTTTTGTGTCGTCCCCTCATTCCAATCTGAGGTTTATTTAGGGATAGATTTGTGGAGTATGTTCGGAATATCCCCACAAATTGTATCTGAGATATCAAGTATGGCCGATTCTGAAAGTCTTAAGAAACTGCACAACTTAACGGGTGACCAACAAGAAAAATTAAACGAATTTATTGCGAGATTTCCATCAATCGCTTCAAAAGGCCTAGACAGGGATGCACTTAATAAAACACATTATAGATGTCGACAATGCAACTCCAATTAAACAAAGGTGTTATTCGGTTTTGCCTGCAATACAGTTTTTAATATGTATATGAAGAAGTTGATAGAATGCTTTCCTTGGGAGTAATCGAAGAAAGTTCTAGTCCTTGGAGCAGCCCTATAGTGATTGTTCGTAAATCAAACGGTAAAGGGAGGTTGTGTCTTGATTTCAGAAAAGTTAATCACGGCTCCAAGATACAAAATATATTACCAGCATCGATCTTAAGGAAACATTCTGGAAGATACCTTTGTCCGCGGACTCAAAAGATATTACGGCTTTCACAGTTCCAGGTCGCCCTCTCTATCAGTTCTTGGTCATGCCGTTTGGATTGTGAAATGCACCCCAAACCATGAGCAGACTAATGGATCGAGTCATCTCCCTCATCGGTTCTGAGATAGAGTATTTGTCTACTTAGACGATATTCTAATTATCTCTGCGGAATACGATGAGCACCTGGAACTGCTGAAAACTGTTGCTCATTTACTTTCTGAAGCGGGATTAATGATAAATCTAGAGAAATCTCATTTTATGCTCAAAGAAACCAGGTATCTAGGGTACATAGTGGGAGAACAAGGACTGAAAACTGTCCCATTCAAAGTGGAAGCAATTCAAAATTTTCCCAACCCAACCACAGTAAAACAAACGCGCAGATTTCTGGGAATGGCCGGATCAAACGACCATCGTATTCGCCGAATGGGCTGAAGCACAAATTGATATTGATGTTGAATTTCCATTCAAAATTTTGTTTTCCGATGAAGCCCATTTTTGGTTGAATGGGTAACGTAAATAAGCAGAATTGTCGGATTTGTAGTGAGGATAATCCACAAGCTTTTGTCGAAACACCATTATATCCACAGAAAATTACTGTTTGTTACGCTTTATGGGCTGGCGGGGTCATTGGTCCAGATTTCTTCAAAAACGATGATGGTCAGAATGTTACTGTCAATGGTGAGCGGTATAGGGACATGATTAGAAATTTTTTCGTACCTCGATTAGCTGGCATTAATCTTGCTGACATGTGGTTCCAACAGGATCGAGCCACATGCCACACAGAGCGCGTTACAATTGATTTACTCAAAGAAACTTTTGATGAAAGAATAATTTCGCGTAATGGTCCAATTAATTGGCCACCAAGATCGTGTGATTTAACCCCATTGGATTATTTTCTTTGGGGTTATATAAAGTCACTTGTCTACGTCGATAAACCAGAGACAATTGAACACCTGGAAATCAACATTCGAAGAGTTTTTGGCCAAATGGTGTTCCAGATTGCGCCTTGTACGCGCCAATCATGGCGGCCACATGGCCGAAATCATATTTAAACATTAATGTCATACAATTTTCTATCCAATAAAGCCCGTTTCATTGATATTAAAAATATATTTCTTTGTTTTATTATGATTTAAACTTGTGTAACTCTATCAAAAACACCTTATAGAAGAATAATTTCTATATTTATATCGAACATTTCCTAATAAGATTTTGTAATAAATTGTTTATTAATAAATATATTTACTAAAATTTTAATTATAAAATATCTATAAATTTGCATTTTGTGCATGGTGTTTGTTTTTTAAATAATTATATTTACAAATAGAATAATATTCTTACTACTTCAAGATACTGCCGACACAAAATTGGTGATAGTTCAGTGCATGGCAGTACACAGTGAAAGCCATATGTGACTGTAAGTTAGCCCTAGGTAAATAGAGGACTTAAATCCAAAATCATCACTAACAACTGTACATTTCTTTAGGGCGGAAAGGAATCCAAATGCTAGCATCATAGCAATACTATTTAGGTAATGATGCATCTGGTTAAATAGATGAAAAACAAATTTACAAAATGACAGCAAGGAGAGAATTCGAGTCAGCAATGAGGACGAGCGATTACAAAAGTTATCGGAATCGGAGCGGCGACAAGTCCTGGACAACTTTTAGTGAAATCCTTAAAGTAGAAACTGATATTATAAGACAAATAAGACTCTAGCGATAGATAAATCAGACAATTAGGAACCGTTATGCAAGAGTTCTGAAAGGTCTTCCCCCTAATTATTCAATTATAATATAGAAAGAGCACAACTCAAAGAGGGGTTGCTTTTTGCAAAAAAATTTACTACCCCAGAAAGTGGGAGAGGGGGTCTTTTATTTTATATACAACTTATAGAAAAGACAGCTATGTTAAATTCGCTTCTAGGGTATTTGCAGTGAGTCTAAGCAATGCATAGGTTCCTAGGCAGTGAACGAAATTAAAAGTGTTTGAATTAATTTTAATGCGAAAGGAACACCGGCTGATTAATATATCATTCTGGAGCTATTATCGGTAACAATACCTTAATAAGATCCATTTTGCTTATCAGACGAAGAACATTTAAATGTATCCTGTCTTATGCAAAAATCTTACATTGTTTAAACTTAAATTCGATAAATTCAGTCAAACACAAAAACATACTTTCAAGTTTAATTTCTTCATAATACATAACTGCCAATGAGCTGGCCCTCTAAAACTGTCTTCACTGTTAAAAATTTCAAAAATAATAGAAAAAGGTTATAGTTAAAGTTAATGACGTGCCGAGCATCAAAAATACAAAGCGCCGAGTACTGTACACTCTTCCTTGTTCCTAAAATAAAGGATGATTACTCCGAAACATTTATCAAAATTACTTTACAGATGCAGGTCATTATTGTTCGCCCTGTGATTGAATCAGTGGAAATTGATTTTACGAGGCATGGGAGTGTCCCACCCATAGTCTAACTCGGCCTTTTTGAGTAACTTTGATGTATTCACCGGGTTGAAGTAGTTTCAGGGAGAACTCCGACCAGAAGGACAACGATCTTTAATCAGATTTTATGCTTTCCATCGGAGTTAGAATCTGGCGAAGATCCCCAGCAAAACCAAATATACTATTATTTTACTGAAACTTTAGATTATTCAGGAATTAGCCGGATAAATAATAATTTTACCAAAAATGGAGGTTTCTCCTTTTCGTAAAATTATTATCTAACCAGCTACTTCCGGAATAACTTAATGTTTATTGAACGTTTTTAAAGGGAAATTGTAAAATTTGGTAATACTACAAGTGCATGGTTTATTCCTATAATATATGAAAAAATCAGTGTTATATTTAAGTTAACAGTTCAGTCGCTATAGCCTGATGATATGATTTAAAAATTATATATTTTTCACAATCCTCATCAGATCGAAGCTGAATTTCAAAACTCTTAACAATTTCTACTCTTCGTAATATTATTTTACTGTTAGATTTAATTTAACATCTTTTAGCTTTCCACCGATTACATCACACAGTGCAACAATAGTTTACTGTAGTATTTTTGAAAAGGTTATTCTATCGGATGTAGTACACGTGTAGTCTAAATGTGGAATGCGCAATTCTTAACCGCCGTTGACTAGCTTAGGTCACTACAACCGAAAATTGCTGGTTAAATGCAATTTTCAAAGTTTAACTTGAAACTTTGCTAGGTTATACTGGAACTTGTCGTCTACTTTGTCGAGGACATGGTTAGATAGTTTGTGCAACCCTAGAACAAAATTCCTTGGAAGTAAGGCTTAGAAATTACATAGAAAAATATAATTTCTAAACAAACATCCAAGGTTTTCAAGAATTGGATCCTACCCTACCAGATTCGGCAATTGGTCATGTTTAATTAACCAATTAAGCGATAACATTACTCGTGCTATTTATCAACGAAATAAAACCGGATTTATTGAAAAAAGTGACCGACAATTGGATAAAAATAAATAAATATAAAATCATGCTGATGAAAAGCACAAACCAAAAATGAAAAATACAAAAGCCTATCCTTTTGTCTATGTTAAACTTAAAATGATTTTATGCTTTTGTTTCTACTAATCTTCTTTTTTATCTCTCAAATAGCATGTTCAAAAGTATTGATTTTAGGTTAAACTAATCCAACTAATGCCAATTTATACCAATGGAAAATATAATTTGCAAAAAAAAAAATCACAAACCAATCTTATTTAATCCTTTTAGGTACGAAATCTTTGCCATTTAAAGATTAACAGTATAATTTAGGAAAGACAATATATCTATAAGGATTTATCTAAATGGTCGCTTTGATATTTAATATTTTTCATTACAGACAGCAATAGACCCTTATCACAAAATGTTGGTCAATCAGAAAAGAAAATCTCATTCCTTAGACAGTACTTTATTTGATTGTGTAGAAAACGAGATGTACGTTTATTTGTTTTATTTGCTTTTAACACGTTTAATGAAACTATCCAAATTTAGAAGTAAGAATTTTAAAATGATAATTTATTACAAAATCGATTTTAGTTTGTTTTCCGTCCCATCATGCCACACGCTTTTTTTCAATATTGAAAAAATTTATTTCTGAAACAATTAAGATTTTTAATTTGGAAGAGAAAAAAATAGCAATCAGTATGTATTCTGTTTAATTAAAATTCCAATTATTTAAAAAAAAAAAAAAAAATGTACATTGCCGTCTGGGGTACTTATAAAAAATCAACATGGTAATATCGTACAAGAGTTTACCAAACAATTTGCGAGTGAGCAATTTTTACCACTCGTCTTAATACTTTCTTTTTACTTAATTGTTTTTTTTTTTTTTCAACTCCGATGGAAGACAACAGTACGTAATTTTAATTAGGAATTGTGAAATGAAATATTTTAACACGTTTGCTTCTTGCTGCGGGTTGTATAAGGAAGATAACAATGGAAATGGTACATTAGTTGTGTCATTAAAAATTTAAATATTAATTAAAACCTTTATCGTCAGTGGCAGATTTAGAACATTTTATTAATTATCTAATATGTAAAATAAATGTAAAATTTCTTAAGGTTATGTAAAGCTATATTGTTTGTAGTATGCATACAATAAAATGTTATTTACATACCAATATATAAACAACAGTTGGCGCAACATAGTTTAAACGCGCGACTGTTGTAGTGTTGCGTAGCAGTGCATAATGGTGTAAATACCCAGGTTAATACAAATACTGTATGTTATTACTTCGACCTAAAAAGACCAAAGTATTGAAATCCTGTCAAAAATGACGAAATATTTGAATTTTTTTTCAAAACCACTTTCTCAACGTTTTGAAAGTTCATGGTGTCCGTCCGTCTGTCTGGACGTTTGGATGTCTGGATGTCTCTACCCATGGTATCTCGACAACAGTTTGTCTGATTTCGAATTTTTTTCGCCAATCTGTTTCTGTACTTAAAGTGGAGATTTGAAAAGCTTATGGAACCTGTATGTCAAGAGGTTCGGCAATTTAAGTTTCTATTACGTTGTCTTAAATCAACCTCAACAGCTACATACCAAACCTAAATAGGCAACGTCAAAAAGCTATATTGACATATTTCTCACAACCTCGTCTAAAAATTATTTTGGATCACATTTCCGTCTATTCGTTGGAAATGTCAAAATTCATCATAATCTGTTAAAAATAGCTAAGTTATATTCATATTGATTATATTACAGAGCTTTATCCAAAAATCATTTTAGAATCCCATTTCCAACGCACACGACAAATTTTATCATAATCGGTTAAGGAATACCCAAGCTCCATCCTAATTAATTTGAAATGTAAAAGGTTCAATTTGAAGTATAAAAGGATCAATTTGAAGTGTAAAACTAAGGTATGTTGGTATGATGGTAGGATCGTATGATGGTATTGTTGTATGATGATATTATGATGGTTTGATGGTTTAATGGTATGTGTATAGTGGCATGGTGATATGATGGTATCGGATCGTACGTATTTAGTTGAATGAATAAAAACGCCCGAATTTTTAAGAACCTTACGTATTTATTGTTGCACTATTTAATTCACTTGAATTTCACAATTAATTAATTGTTAATTAGTCACCACTGTGATGCGCGCACAAAGTATATTTATTTTCCTTTTTTTTTCAATAATAAAAAATGAGAAAATATAAACTTTTGTAATTTTATTAATTGAAGTTTGAATATAAGCAAGTATGGCTGCTGCCCGGTTTCGTATTCCAATCATCAGAAGGTAACTTTTGAATGTGCTTTTTTTAATTTTTGTTTTTTGGTTTCGCTTTTATGTATTTAATTTTTTTTATGTTTTAATGCATTGCGTATAGTAGTAATTATTTTTGCGTTGGTATGATTGGTACTAAACGGGTGTTTCCTTTTGTTACTGAATGTGTTCTTATGAGAGTAATCTTGTTGATTGTGGTGGTGAGTGAATTAAAGAATTGAATGATTGACTCCCCCGCGAATGATTTCCCCCTCCCTAAGGAATAATTGTTTGAGTAGATGCAATACGGACGGATATGTGTGTTCGATAGCTTGATATTTGATCAGCCGAACTTAGAATTCCGTAATCTGGTTTGAGTCAATCGATTGAATTAATCCAAACCATCAATCGATACGACGAAATGTTTTCGTAGTCGGCGTATAACTTGAAATTGACCTTTATAGGAAGGAGATAATCCCGTTCGAACCTTGTCTGTTTTGATGAAAACAAAATCGCAATTGTTAAGTGGTTTTGGAACAAAGACGTCATCTTGTTTGGTTTGACGAGTTGAGTTTGGTACAAGGTTTTGCCTGGTTTGTCGCAGTTGGTCGACGACGTAAAAGTTTTTTTTTTTTTATTACGACTTAGTCTTGTACCCATTTAGTAATTTACATTGCATAATAAAGTTATTGATTAGTAGGCACAATCAAGTGATTATACCCCGTTTCGTGTAACTCCTCCTCAGATTTTTCCCCACGGTAAGTCTACTGACCTCCTGGTCGCGATAAGTCCAAAGGTTTGGTTCTTTGCAGTCTTCTTGTTTGTGTGGTATTCAGCATACAGCGTATGTCCAGATTTTCATGCTGGTGCAGACATTGTAGGTGTTTTGTTGCATGATCCTTAATTTCATCCGCGACAAGCTCGATCTTTAGATCTCGATGGAGGTTGTCGTTTCGAATGTACCACGGTGCATTAACAATACATCGCAGGATTTTATTTTGAGCCGTTTGTATGATTTTGATATTTGTCCTCTTGGCACAACCCCAAAGTTGATACCAAATGTCCATACAGGTTTCAGAATTTGTTTGTATAACAGCAGTTTGTTATGAATCGCCAGTTCAGATTGTCTCCCTAGGAGCCAATGCATTTTTCTAAATTTTATGTTTAGTTCTTCTCTCTTTTTTTTATGTGTTCCTTCCATCTAAGTTTAGCATCTAAAGTCATGCCAAGATATTTAGCAGTGTTCGCATGCGGTACTACTATCGAGTTTATCATTATTGGTATATGATTAACTTTTTTAGATTTGTAAAGTTTACTTGGAAAGATTTTTCTTCATTTAATTTAATTCGACATTACTTTGTCCAATTACATATCAGGTTAGTAGCCTTCGGTAATTTACTAGTGGAGTCATTGATGTTTTTTGCTGTTGCAAATATGGCCGTGTCATCGGCAAAAGTCGCCATTGTTGCTTCTGTAATTGGTATATCTCTAGTATACAGGAGATAAAGGATTGGCCCAATAACACTTCCCTGAGGAACTCCTGCTGTTATCCTTTTCAGTTGGGAGTATTCATTCTCATACTTTACTCGGAAATGCCTCTCTGATATGTATGATTTTAGAATTTGAAAAAATTGCTCCTTAAGATCTTGGTGAAGTTTGAATTCTAACCCCTAGTGCCATACTTTGTCAAATGCTTGCGCTACATCAAGGAATATAGTTGAGCATATTTGTTTGCTTTCTAATGATTTCTCGATTACATCAGTAATTCGATGTACTTGTTTTATCGTAGAATGTTTTTCCCTAAATCCAAACTGATGTGAGGGGATTAGATTCCTTTCTTCGATAATTGGTTTTAATCTTTTAAGAAGAACCTTTTCAAATAGTTTCGATAATGTTGGTAGCAGAGAAATTGGCCTATATGAAGCCTTATCGTTCGGAGGTTTGTTCGGCTTAAGTATCATAATTACTTGTGCAACTTTCCATTGTCTTGGTACATATCTTAGTCGAAATGCTGCATTGATTATATGCACTAGTTTCCTCAACGCTTTCTCCGGTAACACTTTTATTATCTGACCCGTTATGAGATCATATCCTGGAGCCTTATACGCATTCAAATTATTCTTGATTTCCCATTTTAGTTCTTTCAATGTTACAGGTGTAATTTTTATTTCATCCTGTTTATTTATCGGGGTAATATTTTCCCCTTCCGTTTGTTTTGGGTAAGGTTGGAATGTTTCTTCAAGGTGATTTGCAAACAAATCTGCTTTTTGTTTAGCATTTCGAGCCCAATTTTCCTTATTTTTAATTGGAGGAAGCTGAAGTTTGGGTCTTTTAAGATTCTTTGTTGCTTTCCATATTGAATAATCAGACTCCTTTTGCCCAGTTAGAGTGCTGAGCTATTTATTAACTGACTGATTTTTAATGTCTTTAATTAGATATTTTAATTTGTTACACAAATGATTAAATACCCTCTTATTTTCCGGGTTTCGATGTTTTTGCCAATTCTTCCGTGCTGTTCTTTTATTTTTGAGAAGTTCTCTCACTTCCTCTGGATAGCTAACATTGCGTTTCATTTCCTGATTGTTATTAGGAGTGCTTTCCCACGCAGCACTTTGGATATTATGAATGAGCTTATCTAGTTCGTCTTCTATTTGGACTGGTCCCTGTATTGGGTTCTGCAGATTAATTCTTTCTGTTAACCGTGTTTGGAAGAGATCTCAATTGGTTTTGAAGCTCGTTAATTTCGGGTTGCTCTCTTTCATAATAATTGTTTGGCTAAGTATCATAATTACTGGTGAATGATCTGAAGATAGATTTTCATTGTTTTCTATATGGATATAATTATCTGAAATCCCTCTTGTAATAAAGAAGTCTATAAGATCTGGAGTCTTAGTGATATGAAAGAAATAAAACCTTGAGTTTTACTCTTTTATTGAAACTAGTTTGTGATTTCAATCCTTCGAGTGCGTTCTGCAGGTTCATTTCCTGCGAAGTAAGTCTTTTATTGAGGTTCTCTAGATTTCTCAGTATGTCCTGTAAAACGAGATCCACTTTAGTCTGTTTCTGCTCTATTTGCTGAACTATTTGAGCATAAGTAACGTTTTCATTTACTCGCTCTCTTTGTAAGTTAACATTATGAGTCAACGATTTTGGCTCCGTGGTTGTTTTGATAGTTTGTACATTTCTTGATGTTCTTGATTTTATCTATCATTTTTTG
The DNA here is from genome assembly GCA_958295665.1 of Tipula vernalis. Classification (NCBI taxonomy): domain Eukaryota; kingdom Metazoa; phylum Arthropoda; class Insecta; order Diptera; family Tipulidae; genus Tipula; species Tipula vernalis. Next base: position 187,814,490 of record OY282558.1, read on the forward strand.
CAGTTCTACTGCAACTTCGCATCCTCTGTAATTAGCTGGATGCTGGCCATACACTTCGGTGTTGTATTTCGAGAAATTGTGCAGTCATTTCCTACATGTTTTCCTGCACATTTAACACATCTTGCTTCTCGATGACAGTATTTTTGTATGTATGATTATAATCTTAGCAGTTTTTACATTGCGGAATTTGTCGGGTGACCTTTCTCGGTGTTTCTATTTTAACTCTGAGGTTAAGGATAGCCTTATTATTATAAATATTTTCGATTTTTTCTTGGTTGCTGAAGGTTAGCATGAAAAGTGGGAGACCTCTTCTTGTGATTTCAACCTTTCCCTCCCTGTTTTCTCGTCTCTCTTTTCTGATGATGTTAACTGCATCAACTATTTTCAGGCCTCTGTTTTTCAGGTCCTCAATGATTTCCTCTTTTGAACAAGTTGGGTGTAAACCTCTTGCCATTACTTTAATTAAACGATCATTTTATCCTCGTAAGTGTACCACTGGTGAACATCAGCATTTAATTTGTTAGCTAGAACTTTATAGTCTTCAGGCTTTGTTGTATTTATTTTCCATATATTATTACTGAGCGATATTACTTTGTAGTGATTTTGTACTAATTCTTTCATCCATTTCTGAATAATACCGTAATTTGTTATTCCCAGTATATTGATCGGGGGTTTCTGCCTCTTTCTACCTGTTTCTTCTTTTCTGGCTCATGCACTTTTGGTGCAGTAATTGCATTGGCATTTTTAAAGTGGGTTTGAATTAGCTCAACTTCTGGTGATGATTCAGCTTTCCTCTTACTTGGGTTGGTTTCTTTTCTTATTTTCTTATTTGCTCTCTTGGCTTTCTGCAGTCTCCAATTGGTTTCGCTTTCAAGGACATATTCATCAGTGTGATATTCGTCTTGTTCTCTGATTACTTGAAATTGGTTGTTCATTAATGCTGAGTTTCCTGCGTTTTTATTTTTATTTACTGTTTCCTTTAGCATAATATTTTATTTTTTTAACACGACAACTTTATTGTTTAGCTACGCGATTAACTTCTCCATTTGTTCAAATTTATTTATTAACTCCGCGTTGTTTATTTTAACTGTTTGTGCACTTTGCGTGACTTCAAAAGTTTGCTTGAGAGTTGTATTCTTCATAGAAAAGATATTTTCCTTCTCATTGTTAAGTTCATTCAGCATTGTGGTGCTCGCTGACGGTGGAGTTGAAGGTGGCGTTCTACGAAGTGTCGTACTTCTTCCACCAATGGGCCATACTTTTATATCTTGTTCTGTGCTTCCAGTAATAACAGGAAAAGAATCAGCCAGATATTGCAATGACGTTATTTCACTTGCTGTAGCGAAATTTGCCACAGCAGTAGTAGCAGTGCTTGTAGTTTTATCTGTCCAGCTGCGAAGTGCGCAATTGCTGAGACATTGTGGTCGATGGATTTTGAAGACTGGGAGCCCACTCGCTCACTCCCAAAGGTCGCCGGTACTGGGTGTCCGGATCCCTGAACAGTAAATTTTTCTTCTTCGCTACCCATGGTTGGTTTTTGATCAGGGTATCTTTACCTTAGCATTTTATGCCTACTGCCAGGCAAGAAATCAGCCGCCTCTTGCATGAGGAACAGATGCTGTTTGAAGCTGCACCTCCTGGTGAACACACGTTTTTTGCAAGTTTTGGTCCACGAGTGGTACTTTATTATCCACTTATCCGCCGGTGAACCGGTGAGGGCATCCCTCTATCCGCCACCTGAGGACGCGCCCGATAGGAGACTTGCAGCTCCCACGGGTAAAGGTGAAAGAGGAGTTTCGATAAAGAACTCGCCGGGTAGCTTGATGGTTTGTCCGTAAACCATTTCGGCTGGTGAGCACTTCAGATCTTCTTTCACCGTTGCTCGGATTCCAAGTAGATTTTCGAACTCCAATGCATTGAATTGCTTCTGGCCATGAGTGTGGCTTTGAGTTGCCGATGAAAGCGTTCGACCATGCCATTGGCTTGTGGATGATAAGCCGTTGTACGTATACGATGAGATCCGAGGAGTTTTGTTAACTCTGTGAAAAGTTTTGACTCGAATTGTGTTCCCTGATCAGTTGTGATCTGTAGGGGCACGCCGAATCGTGATACGTAATTGTTGACGAATGTGGTGGCAATGGTTGCAGCTGACATGTTTGTCATGCAGTAAGCTTCGGGCCAGCGAGTGAAGCGATCGACACAAGTGAGCAAGTATGAATATCCATTAGATGGAGGAAGTACGATATCTAAATGGATGTGTTCAAATCGACCAGGTGGAATCTCGAATTGTCCATGGGGTGATTTTGTGTGTCTTTCAAATTTGGCACGTTGGCAGGATAAGCAAGACTAGGCCCATTGGCCTACGTCTTTGTTTATACTGGGCCAAAAGTAACAAGTAGTGATGAATTTACGAGTTGCACGGACTTCAGGATGCGAAATGTTATGCTGTGTGTCAAAGATGGTTCGACATAGTGGTTCTGCGATGTATGGGCGATTGTTCCCAGTGGACCTAAGCCAAGTAATTTAAAAAGCTCTAATTTCATTGATGAACTAGTATGATATTCGGAACCAGAAAATAAATTCTGAAATTCTAAGTCAGCTTTTTGTGTGGTTGAAATTTTTTGTAAGTCGATTTGAGTCTCGACTGCGGCCGTTTCGTTGTCAGCCGTGCGGGATAGGGTGTCCGCGACAACGTTGTTATGTCCGTGAACATGTTGGATGTCCATTGTAAATTGACTGATGTATGGATTACGTTCAGTTTTTGAGTGAATTGCTCTAGTCAGAGGCTTTTGGTCGGTATAAATGGTGAAGTCCCGACCATCAACAAAATATCTGAAGTGTTTGACTGCCAGACAGATTGCCAGTGCGAGATGGATTGATATTATTGTATAATGGTGTGATGGTATGATCGTATACATGATTCAACATACGATGGTATGATTATAGGACGATATGATGGTATGACGGTATTGTACGATGGTACGATGGTATGATGATATGATGGTAAAACGGTAGAATTTGTGGTGGATTGATGGTAAGACATACATCCTGGTGTGATTGTGATATAGTTAGTTTTATGTCACTATGGTACGATGGCATGTTTGTATGATGGTTTAGTGGTATATTATCTTGATGGTATGATGGTATAATAGAATAATGGTACGATGGAATGGTTGTTTAAAGTTATGTTGGTACGATGGTACGTATGTCGGTGAAGGTATGATAGTGTGTAGGGTTTGAGTTGAAATTGTGTTGGATTTGAAGTCGAGTTTATGGTGTAGTGGAGGATTTCCTGGTGTGTAAATTTGAAACCGGAATTTTTTTAGTAAAAATTACACGTTCATCGTTTGATAATGGTTAAGAGTACTTTATTCAAGAGTAAGTATTGCCCATTATTAGTTGTAAATTTTTCCCATCTTTCTGGCAATGCATGGATGCCACGCCAAAAAAACTGTTCCTCTTTTGAGGCAACCTAATTATCAAGCCATTTTCGTAGTAAGTGAATTACTCCTCAACAAGCCCGTACCCGATCGATATGAAATCATATGCACGCATAGGAAATCAGTGCTTCCAGCGGTTCCTTGACCGGGTATGCTTTCGTGCACTTTTTGTTGCCTTTTACCATATTCTGGTCGTTTTTCACACAAAGCTCGATTCAAATTAATCATTTGTTATTGGTAGCGTTTAGTATTTACCGTTTCACCAGGTTTTAGCAGCTCAAAATAAATCATACTCTTCTGATCCCTCCAAATATAGAGCATTGTCTTCCGTCCGAAGCGATTTGGCCTTGCAGTCGATGTCGATGGTTGCCCTGGATCAACCCAAGACTTTTGCGCTTTGGATTTTCAAAATAGATCAATTTTTCATCGCCAGTCTCAATTCGATGGAGAAATGACTTTCTTTTGTATCTGGCGAGTAACATTTCGCAAGTGGTTTTTCGATTTTTCTGTTGTCTTTCATTCAGTTCATGCGGAAACCATTTTCCCAGCTTTTGGATCTTTCCCATGGCTTTTAAACTTATGGAGACGGCTTTGCGTGACACATTCAATTGATCCGCGAGTTTTTTTTTTGCGTTTGAGTGTCATCCTCATCTAAAAATGCTAGCAATTCACTGTCTTCAAACTTTTTTGGTGGTATTCCACGTTCCTCGTGTCTCACGTTAAAATCGTCACTTTTGAATTTATTAAACCACTCACAACCACAAGAGCATGCTAACTGTAAGTTTCAACAAGCATTCGATGTGATTCTGCAGCAGTATTCTTCAAATGTTAACAAAAAATCAATGATGGCCGCAAATCGTAATATGTAGGCACAAAACTCGACATTTTTAATACGTAAAAAATGCGTTATTGTATGAAACTTGTATGGTTACGAATTGGATGTTATTGACAGACGTCAAAAGAAAACAATGGCGGTTTGTCGAAAGGTACATGGCGCCATTGATTGGTAAATTCCGGTTTCATATGTACATACCAGATAGATTGAGTTGAGTTTGAACACGCATGTAGCTATCGAATCGTGTTAATTTTGGAATTGGATTCGAAAATATGTGTGGAGTTGAGTAGAAGTTTGAGATTTTTTCGTGCTAAGCAGAGTTTAATTTGAGTTAGGATTTAATTAGCTTGCATTGGGTTTAAGTCAGTTGTACGGTTGGGGAATTGTTTAAAAGTTGATTTGAAGTTAAGTTAAGAGTTGATTTGCAAGTTTATTTGATGTTGATTTAGTAATTGAGTTGAGGGTTCGGTTGGCTGTTAAGCTGAAGATTGACTTAAGAGATTCATTTCGAGATTGAGTTGTGAGTTAAATTAATCAAGACAGAAATTCGTATAACCCCATGAGGATCAGGCCTTTATATTTTGGCACTGAGTTTTTTTGATTGATTTGAAGGTTAAGATAGGGGTCAATTTGCGGGTTGAGTTGAAATTGAGCTGGAGTTGAGTTGAAGTCTGATAAGGGTGTAGTGAGGATATAGTTAGTTGAAGATTGAGTTGGGTTCCATTTGCGGGTTAAATAAGGGTTGAGTTGGGGTTGGATTATGGCTTAGTAAGCAGTTGAGCATTCTGTTTACTGTTTATATGTATGTAAGCTATATGTGTATGCTACTTAAACTAATCCACACGCCTTGACTCATTTGAACCAAACTGTACACAAATATTGTTTAAGGCTTAAGAAAGGTTACTGATATTATCTCAAACCTCCATCTCCTTCTTGAGAGATGATAATCAGTCCCAAGTTACTGATTTTTGTTGACGGTATGATGGTATGATGAATGATGATATGATGGTATAATGGTACGATATTTTGTATATAAGAATGGTATGATAGTATAATGGTATGATGGCGTAATAGCATGATGGTATGATGGTATGATTTTACGGTTATATGACGGTGAGATGATATGATGGTTTGACGATATGAGGGTACGATGGTATAATGGTATAATGGTGTGATAGTATGATGGTTTGACGGTATTACGGTGTAATAGCATGACGGTTGGATGGTATGGTGATATCAAGGCCTAATAGTATGATGGTATGATTATAAGATGGTACGATAATGTTATGAAGGTATGGTGGATTACTGGTACGATATACAGCACGGTTTAACGGTATTGTATTCTGATGGTATAATGGAATAATGGTACGATTGAATGATTGTGCTAAGTTCTGATGGTACGACGGCGAATAGGAATATGAGTTTAAACTGAGTTAGATTTGAGTGACAAGAACGATTAAGGATTAATTTGGGATCGAGTTTAGGGTTTAGTGGGAATTTAGATTAAGTTGAGTTTATACACGCTTGTAGCTTTCGAATCGAGTTAATTTTGAGATTTGGTTGGCGAATAAGTGTGGATTTGAGCACAGGATTGAGATTTGGTTCGAGCTAAGTTGACACAGGATTTTGTTAGCTTGCATTGTGGTTAAGTGAATTGTTCGGTTTGGGAGTTATCTAAGAGTTGATTTGGAATTAGGTTAAAGGTTGATTTGAAAGTTGATTTGGGGTTGATTTAGTGATTGAGTTGAGGGTTGGATTGGCGGTTTATTTGGTGATTGCGTTTAGTATTGTTTTGCGATTGAGATGGAGGTTGAGTTGTAAATTGATTTCGCTGAAGTTTGACTTAATTGGTTCATTTCGGTATTGATTTGGGAGTAAAATTAATCAAGACCGAAGCTCTTTCAGCCCTTTATAATTTTAATTTTAATTTTTAATCACGAAAATATATTTATTGATCACACTATTTCGGATAGTTTGATTCTTTCAAGGTAAATTGTTCTGTAACTTAGGTATCATAATCCAAAATTTGAAGTAACAGAACGCTTGTTGTATTTTACAATAATTTGATTCTAATTGGACTATTAACAATTCCAATTAGAATGTGGATAAGTAACTTTATATGAAAAACTTGAATAATCCCACGTATGTAAGGTGTAGGTATTTAATTAATTAAAAAGGGTACGTGTATGTTTACTAGTATCTGTTACAAAAATGTTTTTTAAGTAAGTTAAGTTGTTTAAAAAATGAGCGCTTCCTAATCTATGACTTAATTACCAAAATGGGTATTAAAGTTTGAGGATTTTGTATTACACGCGCGATTGTCAACACAGAAATAAACAAATATCAAAATGGCATGTTAACAAAATCTTGCATTTTAGGTAAAACAAATCATGTACAGCATCAGACAATCCAATTGGAAATTGAAGTTCCACTTAAGTCTGATTGTCATTTTCAGGTAAGTAAACATTTATAAGGTAATTGGTATTTTTAATATCTCGCCTTCATTCGGATGATTAAATTGGTTGGTAATACAAATAATTGGTATATTGGTTGTTTATTAAGTCCCATTATTGTTTTTAAGGTAACAACTCTAGCGCTCTTGTCTGGACCTGTATGCAATTGTACGACTCTTCCTTACAGCCATTTTGAGGGGGGTAGGTTGTCTGCCGTGATTACAACAATACTGTCTATGTTAATAATTAGTTAATCCTGATTCGATTTATTTCTTTGTTAAAGGTTAGTTAATTATTTCAATAAGGAAGTGTACCGGTATTAGTTGCTCCAAATCTTCATTAGATAATACACGAAGCGGACGTGAATTTAAAATTGCTAAGGTGGGTATATGGCTACCTATTGACCTTTTTAAGTAAAACTTGGTTAATCGCAGCTGCCCATAGGCCGTCAAATGTGATGAGCGTGCAGGTATGAAATGAAAAATTATGCGGTCTCTATAGTAAAGAAATTAGGAATATAATTAGTATTTTTATTATTAATTGGTGAAATTGTTTTATTTGGTTTTTTGCTCCAAAAAAATTCATTCCGTTATCGCTGTGTATTTCTTTACCGATTCTTCTGTGCGCTACAAATCATTTAGATCACTGACTAACTCTAGATGCACCGCCTTGGTGGCTAGGACATACAAATAGGCAAACTTAAGATTTGTATTGTTTTTGTCCCCATCCTCTGGTAAGGTGCGTTAAAAAAGGTCATGCTTAGTCAACTCCAACTTTGAAAAATGGTCTTATTAAATCAATTCCTGAGCCTCAGGCTGGTTATTCATAATTTGATTAATCGGTTTGGCTTTATACTTTGTACTTTGAGTACAACTATGAACACAACGTTTAGTGTCCAATATTTTTGCCTGAGTGTTGACAAAAGATTGGAAACTGTTTCAATTCTAGTTTTAAGAAAACTAATATACTAGATCTTGCTACAGTTATAATATTTTACTATAAATGAAGCAGCATAATTGGTTTGAGGTATCCGCTTGCCTATATGGTTATGATTTTATATATGGTAGCCCACAAGGCGCACTTGAAGAAAGATTCACTGTATGCCAGTTATAAACAAAATAAATGTGTCATTTAGGTGCAACCGAACATTTCGTGTAACTCTTGTACTATGCCTATATTATAATAATTACTTAACGAATTTAATTAGAGCATCAATTATTCCACAACAAATAACAAAAAAAAGATGCTTCCGGCCCATGTTTCGTTATTTTTAAAACAATTTAATTTTCATTTCCAACTTCATTGTTTTTAATTAAAATATTAAAATAATCAAAATTAATTTGAATTCAACAGCCATCCCTTGATCATTTTATTAAACATAAACACACATACTATATACACACATTGCAATACAATTTTTTCTCGTATTTTCATTTTAATTAAAATTTTCATTTCCTTCATTTTTGTACGTATATTTTTTAAGGGATACTGTCCGCACGTTTTTAAAGAACCAGATTTATTTGAAAAACTCATACCAAAAATTTTTTTACGATGTAGAAATTTCTACAGTATAATGCGGTCAATGTTTTAAGGAAAAATTAAAGATTACGGGTATATCTAGGTACAAACATATATGTTGGTTTGTTGTATATTGTGAACTATTTGAATTCTATACATTAGCTCAGGAACGACCTAGCATAATAAATATAATTAGTATCAGCAACTTATTCAGTTGATTTTCGCCATATTCGTCACTGTCGTAGCTCAAACTACTATTATAAATGAAGCAATTCCGCGAACCTGCCGTGATGGACGTTGTCCTGTAATGAATTACAATTAATACCACCAGTAACCAAAATCAAAATTATAAGATGCTAATTAGTTTCTAAAGTATGAAGTTCGCACCGAAGTGCCCGTAAATTAACAAGACAAAATCAAGACAACAAATAGACAATTCCTAAACTACACATCCGTTGTATATTAGACTTTTCTGGAAGCTGAATGAAATTTCTCGGGAATCTCTGAAAATAAAATCAAAATTAATCCTTAATGCTGATTTAACTTCTATAAATAAAAACCATGGCATCCGAATACAACTTGAATTTCAGTAAATCGTTTTATTATTAATATTCGATAAATTAGTTAGCACAAAACCACCTATTTTCTAAACTACGCGTCGTTGAATGCTTGATGTTTTCAAGAAATCCGGTAAGGTTTCTCAGTTGTTTCTAAACTAAAACAAATTAATCGATAATTTCATTATGACCAACTGGTTCGTTTCCAAATTCTAATTTAATTCAAAATTAATTATTAATTTACAAATCAGCCGCTAACTCCCTAAAATTAATTAAAATTAGGCATCTAATTCACTAAATTTGACAAGCCTTAAAATAATAACCTGTACGGATTATAAAATTGTATAGTAAGTATTCCAGCATAACAATAAAAACAAAGCAGCTTAAATCTCGTATGAGATACAGAGACCCAAGTACAGTGCTGTGCAGGTAAATTACCTCGTATAATTTACTCGCAAATTTACGCGTAAAAAATGTATTTTTTACATGGCAATTAAATTTACATAATGTAAAAAATTAAATAAAGTGACATCTGTTATGAATTACAGCAAATTTTGTATTTAAATGTATGATTTTAGTCAATAAAAAACCCTTTGGTAAAGTTCCACCTATTATAAAGTAAATTAATCATCGTCTGGCAATGTCTAGGGTGGTGTATTTCGTCTACATAATATTAATGGCGCTGTTGTAGTATGTTTTTCGTGCATGTTTAAAATATTGTATGTTCGGAAATTCCTATTAGTTTATTACATAATTACATTTATTTACCAACAATTTATGTGGAAATTTTTCCATTTAATTTGGCTATGTAAATATAAATAAATATTTATTGCCATATTTTTCGATTTTCAATAATTGTTATTAACAATTTTTTTTGTGTTTTAATTAATTGTCACATAACAAATTTTAATTCGTTATGATTCCAGAAAAGTCATAGTGTCAAGGCTAAAAAACAAATAAAATTTAAAATATTATTATATTTGGTTTTAATACACTAACACTAAAACAATTTGGTTGAAATGCGGTTTCCTCTTTCTACATTAACTTGTAGTCAAAAATAATAATACATCAGCTGATTTTGTTTTCATTTTCATTATGTTAATCAAATTATTAACGGATTGGGGTTTTCATCCAAATGGATGTTAAAAAATATAAACAAAATTGTAATGTTTCGTATATCGTTTTCACTTTTTCTGTTTGTTGTTAATTTACAATATTATTAACTGTGGTTATCTAAAATATGTTTAGCAACAAGGCAGGGGTAACCTTGCCACGCATTTCCAAACACTAAAGTCAAATAACCAAATAACGGATATTACATACTTACATACATACAGTGCTGGTAAAAAAAAATTGGGCAAACAAATTTATTGCAAATTGGAGTCTTTTTTTGCTAAAATTACAAAACTTTTGAAAGTAATTGGTTTATTGTTTCATTTTAAATACATGTATGACGTAATTTTTTGAAAAAAAAAAAATTGACCTGCAATTTAGGGGCAAAACACCGAAAAATGCCAAAATATTCAAAATACGTTTGATTGGAGTTAAAGTAATGTAATAAATTAAACACTTATTTTTTATTTTTGTTTTGTTTTTTATTGATTTATAGAAGTTGAATCTTTAATATTAATATTTTGTTGGACCGCCTTTTGCTTTTATTACAGCGATACACTTCCAATTCATTGAATTTGATAAATTTTTCAAAGTCGCAGGAGATATGGATTCCCAAATCATCATCAACAAACTTTTTAAAGCTTCAATCGATTCTGGGCGCTTCCTTGCTACTTCTAGCTTCATTATAGATCAAATATTTTCAATTGGATTTAATAAGTTGATTTTTCGGCATTTTTATAGACAAATATATTAATTGTTCATGGCAATCCCAATATTTTCGATTTGGTAAATCAGAAAAATATAGAGGCCAATCGCTCATAATATATCTACTGAAAAAAGTAGAAATATCTTCCCTTCTCCCCGTAATTTTGGCTAAAGGCCCAGAGTTATACCAATGTATAACTCTGCAAAAATGAGAACCCTCCATTTTTGCAGAGTTATAACATTGGTATAACTCTGGGCCTTCAGCCAAAATTACGGGGAGGGGGGAAGATATTTCTACTTTTTTTCAGTAGATATATTATTAGCGATTGGCTTCTATATTTTTCTGATTTACCAAATCGAAAATATTGGGATTGCCATGAACAATTAATATATTTGTCTATAAAAATGCCGAAAAATCAACTTATTACAGACAGACAAATTAAATTCTTAACAAATTGGATTTAAGTCTGGACTATACGGGGGCCAGCTCAACACATCGATACTTTTTTCTTCGAAGTACTTTTTTACCTTTAAATGAAGAGATAAGAAAAAAAAAACAAGTTTTTAACAAAATATTTATGTTTATCTGAAAGCCAATTTGTCTATCTACAATTCAAAATTAATAACTCACAACTTTGGCGGTATGGCACGGAGCGTTGTCCTGTTGAAAAATAAATTTGCAAGTCTCGCCAAAAAGCTTTAACGCAGAAGGCTCAAATTCGTTCTGAAGGACCTGCAGATAAACAGCTGCTGTAACGCTAGAACTAAGGAAGCACAATCGACCGGTTTCATTTCCAGAAAAGCATCCCCAGACCATAACTCCTTCTGTTTTCGGTGGAAGTCTTAAAAGACATTCGTTGCTAAGTCTCTCGCCAGGTTTTCTCCTTACGAGAATTCTTCCATCTCCAACATGCAGCTTGAATTTTGATTCATCAGAGAAAATCACATCATTCCAGATCTCTGGAGTTCAATTAACATGCTCCTGGGCCCATAGCAAACGTTTTTTTTTTCACTATTAATGTGAACTCAGGCTTCTAGACTGGTTTAAGTGCTCTCAAATCAGCTTTAACAAGTCTTTTTCTCACTAAGCCGGCTGAAATTTTTTTTCCCGTTGCTCGCTCAAGATCCTGTCTTATGTCTGATGAAGTTTTAAAACGGTTCCGACGACTTTGTAATAGTATAAAACGATCTTCCACTGGCGTTGTCTTTCTGGGCCTTCCAGAGCCTTTCTTTCTTTGTGTACCGCCCATCTCTCGATTTTTTTAAATATTCCACGCGACAGTACTTTTAGGAATGTTTAATCTTTCACCTATTTCACGCGTGGTTAAATTTTCTCGCGCCAAAATCAACATATTGCTTTTACACTGGTCACTAACTTTTCCCATTTTTCTAACTAACATTGTACTTTATTCTTTATTTGTCTAGGATCACTTACAGAATAACTTAATCTTACAAAATATGCACTATTTATACTCAAAAAATAAATTACAGGCAATAAAACATCTGCACCCTAATGACGGCCAAGAACGGTAGGCGTAAAAAATAATAATTGCTTGCCCAATTTTTTTGCACATCAGTTGCAGGGTTGTACTGGTGTAATAAAAGCAAAAGGCGGTCCAACAAAATATTAATATGAAAGATTGAACTTCTATAAATCAATAAAAAACAAACAAAAAAATAAAAAATAAGTGTTTAATTTATTACATTACTTTAACACCAATCAACGTATTTTGAATATTTTAACATTTTTCGGTGTTTTGCCTCTAAATTGCAGGTCAATTTTTTTTTTTCAAAAAATTACGTCATATATGTATTTAAAATGAAAAAAAGACTCCAATTTGCAATAAATTTGTTTGCCTAACTTTTTTTTTACCAGCGCTGTATATATCATCCGTTCTCCTTAAGTCGGTAAAAACACATTCATAACAGATAACTGCGAATAATTATTCTAACTTTCTTAATTCTGCAAATAGCAAAGAAACAAAGAATGTTTTGAGGTAAATCCTGAAAAATGATAAAATTTGTATAAAGAAATCTAAAACCACAAATTATAATCAAATCTATTATCCGTTTTATTATTGTATTTGTTTCTTGCGCATAGCCATAGTACAACACATCAGGGCCTGAATTCCGGTTCAGTGATAAATGATAATGAGAAATGACTTTATGTTTTATTTCACCTACTCTAAATAAAAATGCTACCGACTAGTTGAAATAAAAAATCAAGTCATTTCTCATTATCATTTGTCACCGAACCGGAATTCAGGCCCAGGATGCATTTAAAAAGTATGATAAATAACATCCAAATATAAAAGGTGATTGACCTTTTGAAAAAACCAAACACGTGATCGCATCAACAAATTCATTATTTCGGAAAAAATATATTCCAAATTTTTTTTAGTTTTACTGATACAGGAGATTTCAAATATAAAATATGTATGTGTATGTGTATACGAGTATGTAGTTGCAATATACAATAGGTATATAGGTTAAAAACATCTGCATGGACTTTAAAAAAAAGAATTTATAAATTTGTTCAAAAATAATTGAGCGAGAATGAGAGAGCGAGCAAAGTTAAGCACGTAAACAATTTTTTACAATTTTTCAAAAAAAATGTTAGCGCCAAAAATGAATGTGTACACACACAAACACACACACAATAAATATTTGTTTGGTTTGCCCTAAATGAGCCGATTTAGACGTGTTTTCTTGCATCAGTTTCTTCCCTCGTGTCTTTACCCCTCTCTCTATAAATTGATTTCGAAGGTCATATTTTTGTAGAGAGAGGGGTACAGAAACGAGGAAAGAAACTGATGCAAGAAAACACGTCTAAATCAGCTCAATAAGTGCATTACAAATTAATTCAATTTGTTCTTCTCTCTCTGTCCTTTTCAATTTCTATAGAAAATGAGGGAAAATAGCAATAGCGTATAGCGGCCAAGATGACTACTTAGACTAAAATTTGTAATTTAACATTTTCTATTTATGTACATAAATATTATTTTTAAGGCATCTACAATACATCTACTCGTCAAGTATTTTGGACGAGACTTACAAGACATGTTTACTACGTGCAAAAAATACTCTTTGTCCAAATTCAGTGCTTGTGATAGATGGTTGGAAAAACTATCATCTAATGCTAAAACAGTTGTAACAATGGCACACAATTCGGATGGTTCAAAAGCTATGATAAATTGTATTAGATTCGAAAGAAATGGCCAAAGAACCATATAATATTGAGATATATGCAGTGGTATCAGATAATGCGGCCACTATGATCAAAATGGGTAAAGATCTAAAACATGACTTATGGCACAGTACATGCAATAGCCATATTGGAAACCTTTTAATTAAAGATCTGATAGATTTGAAATTAATTGAAAACGTGAATAAAGTGTTAAAAGAATTTAAAAATGCAGATGTTGAAAAGCAAATCGTCGATAAAGGTGGATTCAAAATTAAACTTGCATGTGATACCAGATGGTGCTCTTATCGGAATGCGTACAAAAATTTAATTTCGAATTTACAATTCATGAAGCAGGTTGCTATTGATGAGCAGCTCAGAAAAATCAAAGCAGCATTATCAAAACTAATTTTTGATGATGAGTTTATTGAGCAAATTAAAGCAGCTACATTGATTTTAGATCCCGTCTGTGAGTTAATAATAGTTTATAAAAAAATGGATGCTTCAGTGGCAGATGCAGTTGATTTATGGTTGTCACTTGATGTAGAAATTATAGGTAACAAATTAAAACATCGTCGCGATATTGCATTGAATGTGTATGCCTTGACCGCGTACCATTTACACCCGACTTATGAAAACAGCAAACTCAAAACAGAGCATATGAGCAAAAAAATAAAAAGTTATTGTCTAATTTAAGTGGTGATGGACTCGATGAATTAGATCAATTTAAAATGAACCGAGGTGTTTTCGCAATCCTTCAGCAAAAAAAAAATGAAAAAAGCAGATGCGTTTTGGAGAACAGTTGAAATTAATTATCCTGAGTTGTCGAAGTTGGCCTTGAAGGTTATAAATATACCTGCGTCTTCTGCGCAAATTGAGAGAGTTTTCTCTAACTGGGGTCTTATACATACTCCAATTAGAAACCGATTGACATTCGATCGTTCGAAAAAATTGCTTCACGTTTATTTTTCACTAAATAATAAAGAAGAATTGCTGAATAATCCATTTGACAGTGACGAAGATGAAAATTGTTAATCTTTATTATCACGAAAATTAATATAATTTATTTTATTACATTATATATATATATATATATATATATATATATATATATATATATATATATATATATATATATATACATATATATATATATATATATATATATATATATATAGATATATATATATATATATATATATATATATATATATATATATATATATTTATAGTTTGATTTTGTTATTTTATTGACTATAGTCTGTTTTCTGATGTGATGTCCCGAGCTTTACGGGATGCACCCAAAAAATTAATTCCCAATATAACTTTGTCCCTCTGTTTTTTCACGAGCTGGCATATTTATTTATTTTATTTATTTATTTATTAATTTAAATTTTGAGACACGGTATTTTGAGCAGGAGCTCATTTACAATAGTGTGTCATTGCACAAAAATGAATAAAACTCAAATTTTTGGATATGCACAGCCGCTGCAAGCAGCGATACCATTTCTTCAAGCAATATTGTGGTTTCTCTTCGATCACTCTGAACTTGTAAAATGGCGGCGAGTGAATTATTGACCAGGTTTCCTGAAAATATGGCTATTTTACACATTCCTGAAGGCATCCTTATTATTGAGGTACTCGTACTTTAGAACATAATTTTGCTTATTTTAATTTGGTTACGACAATTATTGAAGTTTTTGAAGAAAATTAAAACAAAACACCTCTGCCTGACTCCAAAGTCAAAAGATATAGATGGATGTTGAGGCCTCTTCAAGAGTGAAGGTCGATGTGTTCTATTTCTGCTAATCATGGACATAGAGAATCATGTCGTTTTAACAGACTGATGAACTCAGTTTCTACCTCATCTATGGTAGAAAGAGTATTGATGGTGCTGCAAATAATAAAAAATTATTAGAATTAAAATTCACATAGTGTTTTATTTAATTTAATTTAAAATGTAATTGAATAATTTTTAATTTATTTTTATTTAATTTAATTTTTAATTTAATTGAAAATATTAATTTTGAAAAATTTATTATTAAGCTTTATCAATTGTAAAGTATTTTGGCGCCGTTGTATTAAAAATTTAGCTTGCACAAATTTATTTCAATATAATAGTACAAAAAATTTTATTGAAATAAAAAGTTTAATAGTTAATTAATTTATTTAAAATTTCTAAAAAATTATTATTTGTACTTACATTTTAGAAAATGTATGTCCGCAAGCCCAGTTGTTTTAGAAATACAGTAACGTCGGCGGGGCTATTAATTTAATGTTCGCATTTCTGTGTACGTTCTGAAAAAAAGAAAATTTAATTTTTAATTTTACTATTTCCATTTCAATTATTCCAAATTGCAGAAATAATTAAGAATCATAATTTGTGTGCACAAATAATTATGAGTACAATTAAGTTAACTAAAATTATAATAATAATAATAATAATAATAAT
Source organism: Tipula vernalis (assembly GCA_958295665.1). Taxonomy (NCBI): domain Eukaryota; kingdom Metazoa; phylum Arthropoda; class Insecta; order Diptera; family Tipulidae; genus Tipula; species Tipula vernalis. The sequence continues at coordinate 187,830,747 of OY282558.1, forward strand.
ATAATAATTTCGTTCACCGTGTCCTTAATATCGTGTAATGGCGTGTAAAAAAATCGTAAATTCTGGAAGATTTTATTTTAAGATAATCTGGAAAATAAAGATTTAATTTTAAATTTAAAATGAAATATAAATTTAAATTTAAAATAAATTTCAAGCCTCTAAATCTCCCTTTTCCAGATTATCTTAAAATAAAATCTTCCAGAATTTACGATTTTTTACACGTCATTACACGATATTAAGGACACGGCGAACGAAATTTTGTTAATTCACGTTAGCATGATTATTATTATTATTATTATTGGGGGGGGGGGCCATGCGGGCGATCAGCCACTTCGCACTGCGACCTAAAAGATCTATTGTGCTGGCCCCTGCTTAATTATCCGTCCAGTCAATATTCAGGTTCTTAATGAACCTGACAATACTGCCTCCCGGTACGTGATACATACTATCTGGGCATATTGCTCTCCCTCCTAGATGTTTACTACAGCATGTAGTTCCGCTAGAAAGACGGTAGCTTTGGAGCTCAAGGACCTCGAGAGGGTTGTGCCACTCCCGTATATTCCTACTCCTGCCCCCCGTATTCCGTTTGATTTTACTCTTACGAGTTGCTGGGAATTGCAAATCACCTGTAGGTCACCCAGCCTTACTACAGGAAGGCTAAAAATAAAACTGGAGGGTGCCTGGTATCCAGAGTCCGCATATTTTGGGCTGATTAACCTATCAGCCATTCATCTTTCGGCATATGCTGTACCACCTTAGATTAGGTTTTTTTGTCAAGGTTTTCTCCTTTAGCGCCGTACTTTGGCCTGTGCCAAATGGCCTAAAATGTGCCAAGTGGCCTTAGTTACCAGTGGTTGCCACGAGAAGGCAGTACGTACACTTGCGAATTGTGCACAGGTTACCCCTTACACAATTGTACCCATCACGCAGCTGCCTAATGACAAGACCAGAACAGCTCACGTGATGCGCACCCTACTGGAAGGTTACGTAGCTGGTAGATTAATCTACTCAACTTTGATCCCCCCCTCCAATAGACGCCAAACCACCACGTTAGCATGATAAAAAACATCAATTCACTTTTACTTACCTAATTTTATATACAGAAAATACAGCTATTTTGTATTAAAACTGTTTACATTTTAAATTTTATTTTAGTAAATGCACTATATTTTAACTATCGTTCATTAAAACCGTATGGCTTTCATTATTTTAATAATTTTCTTTCATAATTTGGGGAAAAAAAGAATAACGTTCTCGTTCTCAATGTGTACCGGCCTTTAATTTACAATTATTATAGAGTGTATAAGTATAAATATCATTAATATATAATATGTATTATTTGTACTTACATTTTAGAATATATATACAATTATAGCAGATTAGAATTTATATTCATTTAGCGGAATATATATACATTTATAGATTTCACTATGCGAATGCGACGCCATTAGTCGAGTTTTTATATTTAAATATATGTAGGTTTTTATTATATTTTATTTATATTAAACTTTTATTTTTATTTTATTTATACATATTAAACTTATTTTAATTTTTATTTAAATAAAATATAGATTTTAATTTCCACATATATTTACACATTTCCACATTAATAAAATGTTATATTTTCCACACTTTAAAAAATTAAGACAAAATAATTTGATACGAATTGCGCGTTATGCTCTTAGTTTGACGTCGGTTGGTTTTAAAATGAATAAGAAATTGAGAAAAAAGAAAATATGAAAACATGTGGCCCGTACGAACATTTTTGTTGGTTATGTTGGAAATCCTGTAGTCAAATTAAGTAAAAATTTCTTGCGTTGTGATGCGAATGCGCTATAAAGCATGATTCACACGTTGCAACATTTTTCCAACAAAAAATTAAATTGAAGTGATTAATGTGGTTTTCTTTTTGCCAAAAAAATCAAAAACACATCAAAAAATGTCAAAAACGCATCAAAAAGCAAACTATTTGCCACAAAAAATCACCATTTTTCCGTTTTATTTATGCATATCAGAACAGAAAAATGGATATTTTTTCTTCAATTTGCACTAATACCAATAATGAAGAGAAGTGTCAATTTTTATAGAAACGTCAATTTCTCAGGAAACTTTGATGAAACGTCGATTTTTAATTTTAATAAAAGCAATAGTGAACATATTGACTATAAAACAAATTGAAATTATATTTAAGTGAATTTATTATTCTCAGAAATAATTTCCTTAATAGAATAACAATTTTTTTTTTTTTTTTTTTTTTTTTTTTTTAAATTAAATTATTTGTTTGGATTGAGCGTCGCCACCCACATCACCAAAATTTGATTTTAGAATTCTTTATTTAGATATTTAAATATCAGCTTTTATTTCTTTTAAAAATTCATTCAGTTCATTAAGTTGAGTTTTATTATTATTAATTAATATGTCCTGTAATTTTTTATTATTAATGTTTTTATATTTATTTCTTATATTATTATGTTTATTGCAAATTTCTATTATATGCGTTATATCTTCTTTGACATTACAAGTCTCACAGGTGTCATCATCAATTTTTTTAATTAATTTAAAATATTTTTTGTCATATGTATGGTTGGTTCTAATCCTTGTTATTCTTTTAATCATTCCGCTGTCAAAATTATATTTGTAAAACCAGGGTTTTACTAATATTTTTTCATTAACATTTTTTCTGTGTTGTACACCTTTTGTTATAGTATTCCTTAAAAATTCTGAATTCCATTTTTGATAAATTCTTTTTTTATATTCTTTAATATTATCTTCTAATGGCATTTTAGTGTCTATTTTGTTCGATGTATAAATGCCTTGTTTAGCTGCTTTTTCTGCTATTTCATTACCTTTAATTCCAATATGACTAGGGATCCAGATTATTTTAGTTTTAATGTTGTTAGTATTTAAAATATTAAATAACTCATCTTCGAAATATTTTATTTCCTTTGCTCTATTATATTTATTAATTGATACGCAAGTTGATAGGGAATCCGTTATTATTATTAGTTCTTGAATATTGTTTTTGATGCCTATTTTAATGGTTTCCAAAATTGCTAAAATTTCAATAGATTTTATGCATAATGATTCTTCAATTTTATAAAAAATTATTTCATTGTTATATTGGTTGAATATTCCAATTCCTCTTCCTTCCTTCGTAAAAGCACCATCAGTGTAACTAATTGCATAATCCTTGAAATTTTTAATATAATCCAAAGTTATACTTTTTAGTTCCCAAATATTATAATTATTTTTATTTTTTATTTTAATTGATAAGGTTAAATCAACTTCTATATTTTTTGAAAATGTTCTATCATATATTCTTTAGGTAAAATAGGTAGTTTATCTAATAAATCCTTATTTTGATTATAAGTATTTTTTAATATATAGTTACCATTATTATTTCTTATTTGAGTACCTATTAATGTGTTTTTATAAATTTGTTTAGCTATATATATGTAATTATATAAGTCAATTTTTAAATCAATAGGTAAATCTCCTGCTTCTGTAATGACAGCTGTGATAGGTATGCTTTTAGTTAATCCAAGACAGGTTCTTAAACTTGAATTGATCACTTTTTGTATTATTTCTTTATTTTTTTTGTTTGTGTTAATTAATGCACTGTATCTTATCCTGCTATCTAGAATACTTTTATGTAAATTGAGTAAGGTCGAAGGGTGAGCACCTCCTTTCTTTTTACCAAAAATTTTAATAATGTTAACTGCTGACATACATTTGTTTTTGAGATCTTTATGATGTTGAATGAAATTAAGTTTATTATCAATAATAAAACCTAATGTCTTAATTATATTTGTTTGTTTTATTTCATTGTTATTAATTTTTATATTTATTTTATTAAACTTTTTTTTATTATTAATCATTAAAAAAACTGTTTTATTAGTGTTAATATTTAAGTGAATTTCTTTTAATTTATCATTAAATTTATTAATTTTATCATTTGTTATTTGTTCAATCTCACTAAACTCTTTAGCTGCCGTAATTATAATAAAATCATCTGCGTATTGTAATATGTTGGTGTTTTCATCAGTAATTTCATGAAGTTTATGTGTATAAATATTAAATAGATCGGGACTCAAAGGATCTCCTTGTGGAATGCTATTGCTTGTAATTGTCTCTATTTTATGAATTCCATTATTAAATATAATTTTCCTGTTTATGAGAGATTTATAAATCCAATTTGTATATTTATGAGGAATTTTAATTTCCTGTAAAATCTCTATTAATTTGTTAATATTCACATTGTCAAATGCTTTTTCTATATCTGTTGCTGTTATAATTATTATTTTATTATTTATTTTATGTTTTTCTATTATATTTAAAAGTTGATTAATGAAATCTTTAGTAGATTTACCTTTTCTAAAACCAAAGGAAGTTTCAGGCAAAATATTATTTTTAAATAGAAAAAAGTTGATTCTATTTTTGATCATCTTATTTGTAATTTTCGCTATTGTAGAAATTAAGTTAATGCCTCTGTAATTTTCAATTAGGTTATGATCTTTATTAGGTTTAGGTACTGCAATTAATTTAATATTTTTCCATGTCTCCGGATATTTCTGCTCCTCCCACATTTTATTTATATGATCTGTTAATTTTTGAATATGATTTAAAGGTAATTTTTTTAATAAATTATATGAAATTTTGTTTATTCCTAGAGCTGAGTTTTTACTATTATTGATTATATGCATTACTTCGTTTATATTGAATTCATGATTATCTGTATAGGTAATTGGTAATTTTAATTGGTTATTTAAATCTATTGTTGATTTTGTAATATTATTATTTATAAAATTTAACATGTTTAATTTATTATTCAAAATATTATTAGAACTATTTCTTTTGTTATTAAAAATTCTTATTTTTTCCCAAATTTCTTTGGTATTAAAATTAGGGTTAATTTCTTCAATAAAACTATACCAAGATTTCTTTTTGGCTTTACGAATTTCTAATTTTAGTTTGCTTGTGGCTTTTTTTAATTCTATTTCAGCATATTTATTGTTTCTAGTTTGATTATAAATCTTTAATTTTTTTCTTTTAATTTCCCATAACATTTTAATTTTTGTTGACCACCAAACTTTTGGAATGTACTTATTATCCTTTTTAATTTTTATAGTGTCATTTTCTATAATTTTTTGTAATTCCGATTCATAATCTATTAAATCGAAGGTATGGTCTGGATTTAATGTCGTAATTTCCTTAAAAACTTCATTGAAATTTATTTTATTTGAAATTGATGAAAAAAACTGATTATTGTTATCCAGTGTTATTTTAATTGGCAAATGATCTGAAGAGCAAATTTTTGTGGGATTTATTGACCATTCGATTTTATTGAATAAATTTTGAGAAACTAAAGTGATATCTAAAGTTGAACTTTTATTGCTAGGACCTATCCAACTGTGATCACCATTATTTAAAATTATAAAGTTAGAATTATTTATTATATTGGAAATTGTTAGGCCTCTTTTATCTTCCTTACTATAATTTTCCCATAATGAATGATGTGCATTAATGTCTCCTAATATTATAGTATTATTATCCATATTATGATTATTAATAAGTTTATTAAATTTGTCAATAACTATTTTATTACTAATATCTGGGGGAATATATATATTCCTATTAAGATAATATTATTATTAAAAGTGTCTGTTATTGAAATTTTGATAATTTCCAATGGATCATATTTAATTCTATCTTTAATTATGAAACTGTTAAAATTATTTTTGACAATAAAACCAACTCCTCCGTAACCATCGTCTCTATTATTAAGAAAAAGATTATTATTACTGAAATTAATTTTTTGAGAATCCCTAGTCCACGTTTCACAAATAAATACTATATCTATATTCTCCTTATACATAAATAATTCTAGTTCATCTTTATTTTGTTTAAGACTTCTAATGTTTATTTGTAAAATATTAATTTTGTTGTTTAAAAAATTCATGATTATTTTAATTAATTAATAGTTGATTTTTTTTTATTTTTGTTTTATTAATGACTTTATCCATTTCTAGAATTTGTTGAAGGATTTCCGTTAGAATTAAATCAGATTTGGGTTCTGTAATTGAGGTTGATGGGCTTAGATAATTTTGCGTTGTTGATTGGATTTTTCTATTAATTTTATTAATCTCAGTTATCGTGATTTTAATTTCTTCAATATCTGTTTTAAGATTCTTATTTTCTTCTTTTATATTGTTAACTATTTCATTTAATTCTTTTTTCATTATTTCCAAGTCCGTATTTTGATTTTTATTAAAATCTTTTGATGATAATTTAGGGAAATTTTCTTCAAATAGATTAAAATCTTTAGGTTTTTGAGGTACAACTATCTTTTTCGCTTCTCCATAGGACATCTTTTTTGTAATCATTAAAAATTTTATTTTTTTTTGCATTTTAAATTCTTCACATAAAATACTGTTGGTTAAATGTTCTTCCCCACAGTAGTAACAATTTACTTTATTTTGACATTCAGAAAATATATGATTTGTTTCTGCACATTTCCCACATTTTTGTTTTCCTCGACAATATTTTTGCGTATGACCATAAATAAGACATTTCTTACACAGCATAGCTTTTGGAATGAAATATGAAACTTTACGATTTATTCCATAAATTGAAATGCTTTCTGGAAGATTAGTTGTCCTAAAGGTAACTTTTATAGCAGTAGTTGGTTCAGATTTTTTTTCAGTTGAATTCCATCTAAAAATTCTTTCAACTTTGACTACTTTTGCAATTGCATGAATATTATTTTTAATTATATTTACATCCGCATATTCTGGAATTTTGTTGATGTAACCAATTGTTTCTAACATAAAATTAGTAACGAAAACTTTATAATTATGTATTTTTACTAAATCCACATTTTTAAGAATTTTGTTTGCCGTTTCTAATTCTCTGGTTTGAATTTTTACTCTGTTTTTACCAAAACGATTGATCGAAATTATATTTCCAAAATTGAAAGAATTTAATTTTTCCGCGACTTCAAAATCGTTAATGTCTTTTTTTTCTATAATTACAAAAAAAGGACCACTGTCACCAGGCATGTATTTCATATTTTTAAAATCATCAACTTTATTTGAATTATTTAATTGTATATTATTATCAGTAACATTATTTTGTTTTATTTGATTCAAAACCCTTGAAATCCTCGTCTGTTGTGGAAAAATCCATCTCGTTCGATTCCTTTGTTGTCTTTGTAATATTAGACGCCGACGCCACCGCCATTTTGTTTTTTTTGGAAAACTTAATTTTTTATCATTTACGTTTAAATATTTTCTTTTTTTATTATCAGATTTATAATTATTTTTGATATTTTGTATATTAACACTTCTTTTCCTTTTTACATGATTAATAACCAAAAGTTTTTTATTAACATTGTCTTTTGACGCTGATGCGTCATTTATTTAAAAATGACGCTATTCACTTTAAGATTAATTCTAACTCAAATATGTTAAAATTAAATACTTTTAAACACAAATAAATGTTTATAATTGTTTTTTTTTTTTTTTTTTACACACAATAAAAATCACAAATTACAAAAATTTTCAGAAAAATATTCGTAAAAGAAAAACACATCTATACACTTCACTGACTAAACTGGTCATGGAATAAACAATTTAATAGAAAAACAAATCAAGAATGATGTCTGCCATGACATTTTCTATACGTCAAATAGTACCGGTTTATTATCACCAATACAAACATAAAAATCGTCAATTTTGGTTGAAACGTCAATTTGTTCTTTTTGGATCAGAAAATTCCAGTAAATTTGAAATGGCAAAAAGAAATCGGCATAAGTAAATCGCGAATATTGTCTGAAACGTAGGAACAAAAATACAACAAAAATAAATTTGGTGGATTTTTTTTTTCGTTTTTTTAACTTTGTTTCAAAAATAATTGAGCGAGAATGAGAGAGCGAGCAAAGTTAAGCACGTAAACAATTTTTTACAATTTGTCAAAAAATTTGTTAGCGCCAAAAATAAATGTGTACACTCACAAACACACACACAATAAATATTTGTTTGGTTTGCCCTAAATAAGTGCATTCACAAATTAATTCAATTTGTTCTTCTCTCTCTGTCCTTTTCAATTTCTATAGAAAATGAGGGAAAATAGCAATAGCGGCCAAGATAACTACTTAGGCTTAAATTGTAATTTAACATTTTCTGTTTATGTAATGATCAAAATATTGGGATAGGTCAAAGTCATAAGCGAATCATGTGTCCGAATATTTTGTTTATTTTATTTGTCAACAACGTATTGATGGACAGAAATGTTAGGTATAACTACATTTTCAGCATGACTCTTGTTAATCACGGCGAGGACTATAATAACAATATTTGAGTTGGTATCAACACAATAGAAATGTAAACAAAATCAGCTGATGTATTATTATTTTGACTGCAAGAAAGCGTAGAAAGACGAAACCATTTCAACCATATGATTTTACTGTTAGTACATTAAAAACCAAATATATACATAAAGAAATTGTTTATCCCTTTCTAACTGCACTGTTTAAGTGCAACCCGTCTTTGTTCTTCACAGGATAACAAAAATATAAAATTTATTTGGATTTTTTGATTTGTGAAGATCAAGTTCAAGTCGAAATAAAACACAATACTACTAAAGTAGAAGCATCTACAATACCAAAAATAAATATGATAGTATACAGAGAACAACATTAATGTGAAACGTTGCCAGTTTAAATATACATAGTACATATTTTTCATTTGGTTATTTGATTTTAGTGTTTGAAAAATTGGAAATGCATTTCTTAATCGAATAATCACAAGGCCGCTTGAGTTGATCCTCGTACCTTCTATTTAGGAAGTAATTAATTTCATCGTGAATTAACAATTCATTTCTAATATTTCTTTAAAACTTTAAGTGATATGTGGCACAATCAGAGCCTTTGCACTTTTGCAGACATATGTACGTATTAGTATAATTATTATGTATTTGTTATTTATGATGTGACTGTGGATTATTGATTGATGCTGATGGCTGTGGATTATTGTTATTCTTAAAAATAGTTGATTAATCATTAGTGTTGCATACATTGGTATATTATAAACTCTTTAAACAATTACAAATTATTCCTGGATCATCTCATCTTACATATGTCGTTAACTCATTTATTGGAAATTTTACATTTATTATAGTCAGAGACTACAATCAAGTCTCGATGAAGTTTGGTTATTGAATTGTTATTTGTTAGTAACAATTATATATTGTTAATATTTTTTTATTATAAATAAATGTTAGGTATTTTACACGTCATAAATATTATGGGTATTCTAGAAGTCATGCCTTTATCTCACGTTGAACACGTGCTTATTTACAAAAATTCTCTCTGAAGAGTTCAAAAGAGAATTCTCGCAGGTTTCAATAAATGTGAGAAAGTTACAATATACTATACATATACGAATAAAATTCTTTCGTCATAAGGCATAAGTAGAACGGTCATTCACCTTTTGTTTTGTAACTGCTTACGTTTCATATTATTTGTTACCTTTTTCTATCCAACAAAATGTTCCTTGGCTACTAAATTTAAACGTAATATTTTCTGTTTATGCATACCATTACCAATATTATTACTGAAACTTCTACAATCATGAATTGTTTGGTTTATCTTGTATACTATATTACAAATGTAATTTGCGATCATGTGTCCGAGTATTTCTTTCTTTTATTATTTGTTAAGGTTGTTAAAGTTTCCTAATTTTTTCTTCCTGATGTTTCGGTTATTCATTTTTCGGTTGAGCATTTTGGTTATTTTTATTTTAGAATAAAAATTTATAATGAAAAATCTAAATTTTAAAAATGTATTCAAGAAAGTTCATGCAACATCGATTTCATTAAGAGAAAAGTTATGCTTTACTACATATTTGAACGCGATGACATATTTAGCCTAGTCAAACATATTTTACGTATCAACGGTTAGTCGGTTAGTAATATTGTAAATTAACAACGAACTGAAAACGAGGTACGAAACATTACAATTTTATTTTTATTGTTTAATAAACATCTGGATGAAAAAATATAATCCGTTCATAATTTTATCAACACAATGAAAATGTAAACAAAATCAGCTGATGTATATTATTTTTGACTGTAGGAAGCCGTAGAAAGAGCAAAGAAGTAACTTATGTATAAAACTGAACTTGTCGTTGTATTTTATTTCTTCGGCTATCTATGATTTGTGGAATACCTGTACATTTTTTACTTCTAGCATAACTAATATTTAAGGACATTGATAATACAATTTATATTTTATTTGTTAATAACAATGTTGTAATTTATAATTATTTAATAAACTGCAAAGTGCAAAGTATCTAGATTAGGCTAATGTTAGAAATAATTTAACAAAAAATTCTGGTGAGAATAATAAAGTACGATGCTTTTTATATATTGTATAAAATGATTAAGCAAAAACTTTTACCTAAACAATTTCGAATTGATTTACAATGTGTCAAATCGAATTTTACGAAAAAATCAATTGATTACAGCCAGACAAATTAAATTCTTAATAATTAAATAATAATTGTTGTATCGACTAAATATCAAATATATTTACCATATTTGAATAATATAATTTTATTCAAATAGATGTCACTAAATAAAAATTTTTTTTACATTTTTTTACATTTTACATTTTTTTACTATTTTTTACTATTATTTACATCAAATATGTAAAAAATAGTTTTTTACGCGTAAATGCACAACACTGCCCAAGTAGTCGTATACCCTTGACAGACTGCGATTTAATAAATCCGATTTAGTAAATTTTTCGAGATTAGCCGCAGTGTGTCATGTTCAGACTTAGCTAAGCTTGTATAATTTTGGGTATTGTAATGAAATCGATTTAGTGAAAAGCTAAGTGGCGCCGTAGTACGACAGATAATACAACATCAGTTATGTTATAACTATATACATAAAATTTTATGTAATGATATAAAATAAAGTTAATTTTGTAGAGATATATTAAACATTTTTATTTTAAAAACAGAAAAAAATTTATTTTTGATTTTTTTTTTGTATAAAATACGTGTTTATTGAGGTGGTAAGTAATGACATCGCATGAACAGTTATTAGGTACAATAACGTAGGTTCTTGCTGCCATCCTGTGGTAGGAGAAATTGACAATGGCGATTTTAATGTTTTGTTTCTGACATTTAAAGTTTATTTGTGGTTTTTATACTGCTTCAATGTGTTTTATAGTGTTCAAAATTAAATTTCCTTTCGGCAAATTTGCAAATGATTTTGCAACAAGTGCAACAATTAGAAGAAAGAGGAAAACATCTACAAGGCCTAGTAAAAGAGTCCGAGGAATTGGCCATATTTTATTTTGAGCGAAATATAAAGTTAGCTGCGCTATTTATCGCCTTAAATGCTACAAAAAGTATTGAATGTAAATTGTAGAATTTGATAAAATATTGTAGAATAAATAATAGGTAAACTCATATTTTAAAATTTCATTATCAATCATTTCAGATAAGAGAAAGTTTATATTTGGAGGTAGAAGTGCCATCGTTCGGCGAGCAAAAATTTACTGAGGACTTCAGAATGGGTCGACAAACTTTTAATGAACTTGTCGAATCAGTGAAGTGCTTCGAAAAAATGGACACTTCTTCTAGAAATTGTATCCCAATTGATAAGAGGGTCGCAATTTCGTTATATTATTTGGCATCATCAGCTGAATGTCGGACGGTGGCTAGTCTGTTTGACGTAGGACGATCGACGGTCAGGGGATGCTGTTGGAATTTTGTGAAGCCGTATGCTTTACACAAGAAAACAATAGTTTCACATATTATCCTCCAACGGATGAGACTATAAAAGAGCTCACTGAAGGTTTTGAGCGAACGTGGGGATTTCTTCGAGTTTACGGGGCAGTTGGTAGGTTTATTACTGTCGAGTTTAATATTATAAAATGTTTATTACAATTTTTACTTTAGATGGTTGCCACATAGAAGGATGCCCATCTAAGGAAAAGGCAACGGATTACTATAACTATAAGGGCTGGTATTCAATTGTATATATGGCAGCGGTTGATTACAGGTAATGAAAATAATTTATATTGATACATTTATCTTTGATTAATTGTTTTTTTTTTTTCAGATATCGTTTCACATACATAAACGTAGGCTCCCCAGGTAAAAACAACGACTCATATATTTTTGAAAATTTGCAATTAAAACAAATGCACTAAAATAATGAGCTGTTTTATAAGAACGAAAAAACAATAGAGGGAGCTTCAATTCCCGTTTTACTCTTAGGAGATTCGGCGTTCAAGCTGAGCCCATACTAGAGATGTGCAGTTTCGTTACTTTGAGCAATCACGAGTACTCGTTACTTTTGATGTAAAAACTCGTTACTTTTTATTCGTTACAAAGTAATCGTAAAGAGAAATTAAAAATAGTACGATTACCTATCTACCTATATTATGCCTGGTGTTGCTGCTAACTCACATACGAGTACCATGTTGATTTTTGAATATATTTTCATTAAGAAATTCAAAATTTATTTTTCAAAATAATATGTATTTATTATGCAAATAAAAAAAAATATATTATAATAATTCATCTGATTAAATAAAATAAATAATAAAATAAAATTTCAAAAAGTCACAAATTAACAAATTAGGAACATTTCAAGTTGCATAAACTAGAATAAAAAAGAACTTAAATAGACTTATAACAAAAAATTTTGGTTAGCATTCAAAAATATAATTTTCTCGAAATTTGCGGACTTTAGACGACTACGTCTGTCACACGTCTGTCACTTAATATTTCCCCACTTTTGGAAAATATCCTTTCCGAAGGGACGGAAGTTGCTACAATTGAAAGGTGCTTTTTGGCTAACCGTGCTAGCCGTGGGTATACTAGTTCCCTTGATTGCCACTAGATTAAAGGGTCTTTCTCCCGGTCTATAACCGGTTTCTCACAATACTGACGAACCTCAATTATCGCTGAAGTTTGTGGTGTAATAATGGTCGGGTTTCGGTTGTCAAAATCATCCCATATTAAATTTTTTTTCCCAGGATCATTCAATGCTGGTACTGGCTGAATTTGTTGTGAGTGCGACTGACTTTTTTCGTCCATTTGAAGCATTTCAGTTACGTTAGAAATGACAGAGTCTTTCACTTTATTATAGGCTGTGATATTCGAAAAGGCCCGCTTCTTAAATCTTGGATCCAAAAATGTTGGCTTGCTAATCATTAAATTAAAATCAAGTTTGTCAAATCGCTTATTTATGCCAGCTATTAAAACCTCAAATAAAGCTTCACCAGAAGCACTATGGACGCCTAATTTAATTTTGTGTAGAGCTCTAATAAGGCCATCAACGAGCACAATAACCTTTGACAATGTCACATTTTGTTCTGCACTCAGCTCAATAGTAATCAACTCGAACGGTTCGAGTAACTGACAAAATTCATTAAGAATTACCCATTCATCTGAACTTAGCCTTTCAGTTGAACTATCTAGAACACCCAATGCAGCATTAATGCATTCTTTTAAGTGTCCCATCCGCTGAAACATATGAAATGTGGAATTCCATCTAGTGCGCACGTCGTTTTTAAGTTTTAAAGCTGATCCACTATTTAACTGTTCCTGGAAGTGTTTAAGTTTAGCAGCTGCATGAGTGCTTCGATTAAAAAACTCAACAATATTTTTAGCTTTCACGTGAATTGTATTAATGGAATTTATAGCGTTCTGGACAATTAAATTTAATGTATGCGCAAAACATGGCAAGTGTTTAAATTTTGTAAGCCTACACGCTGCAACGATATTCGCCCCATTATCTGTTACGATTGTATGCACTTTATTTTGTAGATTCCATTGATGAAGCATATTGTTCATTTTAAATTTTATATTTTCAGCGGTGTGCCGTTCTGAAAATAAGAAACATCCTAGAAGTATAGATTTTTGTCTCCAGCTAGAATCAATAAAATGGCATGTCATTGGCATGTAAGATTCTGTTGTACAGCTGGTCCACATATCTGTCGTTACTGTAACATATTCCGCATTATTTAAAATTACTTTAATGACTTCTATGGAACTGTCATATAGCGGTGGTAATAACTGTCGGCTTAGAGTGGTTCGATGAGGCAAAATATAGGCGGGATCAAAACCAGCCAAAAGCTCTCGGAATCCACGATCTTCAACTATTGAAAATGGTTGCATGTCCTTTATGATCATTTTTAATACTAAATTATTTAGTTTTTTTTGTCGTGCAATTGTAGGGGGTCGCATAACGTATTGGTTCATGTCCAACTGTCTTGGATGGTTTTGGTACAGAAGATACATTTTCAATTACGGTTGCGTAAGAACTAGCGGATTGTATATTACTTGACGTCGAAGGCCTAGTGAATATAGTTGCTGAAGAACTTGACGGTATATTTGATACATCAGGAACAGATGATTGTGAATTATTGGATTGCTTTGGCGCTGGTTCGAGAAGTACAATATTGTTCACCAACAAAAAGTGTAGCGGAAATTCAAAAAGAATCCAGTCCACCACCTCATGTGCGAAAACTTTTTTCGCCCGAAAAAAATTTGGATGGACTCGGAACAAATTTCGTATGTCGTGGGAAAATGTGTTATGAATGCACAAAACTTTTATGTCGGGGGATATGAACTCCGAAGCCTGTGGCATCAGGTGTACAACTTGTACAAGGGAATACCACATTAAATGTTTAAAGGAATTAAAATGCTCATATCTTCCGAGCTTTGCGTGCAACTCATGTTTAGCTATGGCAAATTCAGAAAGAGACTGAAGACAAGTAGCTAGCTAGCTATGTAGCTATAGCTATGATTTGAACTGAATGTTTTATTTTATTTTTATGATTAAATGAATTTTTATGTACTTGAGTAGAAACTACTTGTAATAAAATTATATTTTTAAATGAATTTTTTATGTTTCTTATTATTTGTGATAAAAATAAATAAAAAAATAGTTTATTAACTAGCTAAATTCCTTATTTTTTAAAATTTTTTATCGTTTATTTAATTAAACTTGTATAGAGCCAATAATTATATTTTTCAGGTGCCAATGATTGTATCAATGTGCCAATTATTGTACTTTTTTAGGGTGCCAATTGTTATGTCATCGTGCTAATTACTATAGTTTTGGGAAGCTTTTTTTTATTTCGATAATTTAATAATCTTACCAATGAAATTTAATTAAATGTTGTTTTTAGTTCAGTAGAAGACTGTTTGAATATTATAATCAAACTTCAAATGACCAATTTTTTGAAAACCCATAAATTTGGTAGCTTTGTTAAGTTAACATTTTCTTATGGGTGCCAATAACTGTGTTCGTTACTATGTAAATACACTCAGGCTTTAATCAATAATAGATTATCCAAATTCAATTATATTTCATTGAACTTCCATCAATTCATAGTTATCTAATTATTATTATTAGTTGTAAAAAATGCAAGCCATTTTTTTGCATTAATACGGTCTCCTTCATTAAGTCTAAATGTTCCTTTTGATAGTTTTTTGCTTGTTCGCAATATTTTTCGAGGCAAGCATTTCCCCTTGAAATTTTTTTTAGTAACGAGGTCGTCGAGCAGAACTGGATATTGAAGCAACAGCAGTACCTGATGAACGCGTTGATGTTGGTGATGGCAAGGAAGCTGAAGAACTATTTTCATGAAGCAATATTTCAACGGGTTGATTATTAGCTGAAATTCCATAAATTCACCTTATTCTATGTAAAGCAAACTATAATAAAATATTTTTTATAGGACAATTATTTTCTACTTTTACTCACAAATTTTCAACAATTATAGATTCCTGTATTAAATCATCGTCGTTTGACGGGGAACTGCCGATTATGGAGCTAACTTCCCAGAAAACATTCCAGTCTCATGGTGTCTCACCACTGGGCCCAATATTTATTTTCTCGCTTCTACAAGAAGATATTCCATAAAAAAAGTTATGTTTGGTCTGGATAAAATTTAACCGAAATGAGGACGTTTTTAATGCTTTGCTATTGAAAAAAAAGAATTCACTTTATGTATACGTCTAATTTTTTAGGGTAATGTGGTCCTTTATCCAGAGATGAATTTATTGTTTATTTTTCTAAACGAATGAGCACACCTATATCTTGCAGTAAGGTTTTTAATGCGCTATTTAATGTTCGCGGCTGTTTTTTTTACTCCAATATCCTCAAGACTTTTTGAAATGTCGATGGCCGGTTCCATTTTAATTGTTAATATCTAATTATATTTTGTATTTTTTTTTGTCACCAAGCGTTCAACAAAATGCGAGCGAATAAATTTAAGGAAAATAAACAAATAAACAATTTGATGTTTGGATTAATATCAATACTAAACAAGAGAGGCGCTGCGATGCTATTTCAGATTTAATAAACCGCTGTGTGTCAGGGCAATAAGATTAGTTGGGGATTAGTTAAATCGGATTTATTAAACCCCTGTCTGTCTAGGGTATAATGGTAAGTTAGTATTATCTCAGAAGAAAGATTAACTAGAATAGACATTGCGTGGACCAAATTTTTTTTTCATCTTACCTTCTTTTTTGGATGTTGAAGTATATATATTTTTGAATATTATAGTAATTAATACAAATTATGCTGTCAAAACAAAACTTAGGGGTTAAGGATTCTCAATTTTTATTATTTCAAATCAAAACCAGTAAACCAAAGAATACATAACCCCTCTTACCTTCGGCTAATCAAGTTCAAAAAAATGAGTCGAAATTTTTCCATACAAAAACAGCGTTATATCTCTTCTGGTTGTATTCACACATATGTGTTTGTTAAAGAACACAAGACAGCACAATTCTAAAAACTACAAGTCCGCTAGACATTTGAAGATTCTGGAAGGCTGAGGTAGGTTCCACGAAACTTTCTAAAAATCGAAATTGTAATGTGGTTTAATTAGTTATTTCTAAACTTTATTTACTTAAATAAAGTCCAATTTATTTAATTTCAAATTTGGAATTAAAATCATAACCAAAAATTAAATTTAAATTAAATAGATTACAATTTTTTAGTAACGATGCATTAAAACCGAGCATGCACTAAATAAAGCAAATTGAGCTGCATCGGATGTGGTATAATGTACCAGTCCAACTTTAACGCAATCAGTAAATGAAATGGAATTTAATTTGAGGTTAAGCATTCACGCTCCCCAAATCCAGTGAACAAATTGACCTTGCAAAACATTCCTCCCGCGAACTATTTTTTAATTTATATTTTTTAATTAACTTTATGCGTTTGTGTTATCAAATACGCTCTGCTTTGATGAATAAAAACGTCATTATTATATTGCTCTTACTCTTGTTATTAAGGCAAACGGTTACATTCAGAACCTTCTAAATTTCTTTAGAAAGCCAGATTGTTTTATTAGCGAACAGACGCACGGACATTGGAAATGGGATTCTAAAATGATTTTTGAGTTAAGTTCTGGAATATGGCCAACTAGGATGGAACTTGGCTATACCTTAACTGATTTTAGTGAAATTTGACACGCGCGATGTAAAAGGGATTCTAAATTGATTTTTAAGTGAAGTTCTGGAATATGGCCAATTAGGATGGAACTTGGCTATTTCTTAACCGATTGTGATCAGAGTTTACATTTATCCCTCTTTTAGAGCTCTTTATAAAAATTTTCGCTCTTGCTCCCAATGAAATTTTTTTTAGGTTTGCTTTTACTCTCTTACTCTCTAATGATAAAGACAAAAAAAAATTATTTCGCTCTTTCAAAGTGATTCAAATTTAATTTTTTAATTTTGAGGTTAAAACCGGGAGCTTAAAAGTTAAAAATATCGCTTCCAACTCATTCTCCAGAGCGATTGAAGAAAGTACATTAGGAAGCGATATTTTTTGTAACAAACGAATTGTTCTTTGAATACCATTAACTAAAGAAAGTTCGATAAACGATGTTTAGATAAATTTATGAAATATGAGCAACTAGGATGGAACTTGGCTATTCCCTAACCGATTTAAGTGAAATTTGACATGTACGTTGAAAATGGAGTTTTAAAATAATTTTTGGATGAAGTTCTGGAATATAGACAATTATGACGGAACTTGGGTATTCTTTAACCAATTTTAGAGATATTTGAAATGCGCAATAGAAATGAGATTCTCAAATGATTTTTAGATGAAGTTCTGGAATATAGCCAACTAGGATGGATTTGATTTTTGAATAAAGTTCTGGAATATGGCCAATTTTGATGTAATTTGGCTATTCCTAAACCGATTTTAGAGAAATTGGACATGCGCTTTGAAAATGGAATTCTACAATGATTATTAGATATGTATAATTCTGAAATATGGACAACTGGAATGGAACTTGGATATTCCTTAAAGGATTTTAGAGAAATTTGACATGCGCAAAAGAAGACGGATTTTAGTATAGTAACCTAAACAGGTTACGGCAGATGTATAATAAATATATCAATATGAGTAACCTCAAAAGCTATTGTTTCTGGCAGTTTCCGTAATCCATACAGCTGTCGAGGTTTATCTGCTGTAAAGCAGATCGAAAATCAGTAGAGAAATAATTTGTGATTTCCATCCTATTGGGCCGTATTCCAGAACTTTATCTAAAAACTGTTTTAAAATCCAACTTACAACGCATATATTGAATTGCATCACAATCTGTGTTACGACTGGCTTGCGTCTCCACTTGGAACAGTGAAAATTTCTGTTTCGAAAATTCCCAAACGCTCCAATAGTTTGAAAGTTTTCTTTAATTGTAGAATGCCATGACCACCATGGTGTTGTGTATACATATGCTTTATTTTTTTGCTTTGCAATTTAATATTCTCACCGACGGCTATGTAAAGATATTTTATTTTCCCCTGCATCTGCTTTGTTTTCTATGTTGTCATGTACAGGCATACATTTTTTTTTTTTGCGAATTGGTGTGTGTACCTGTATTGGATAGTATGAGATGGAATGTTTATGATGCTAAAATGTTCAATCTCGAATATTCCATTTTTGTATCATTGGCTTGGGTTAGCGCGTGATATTTGCTCTGGGTGGGGATAAAACCAAATCGGTGTATTAGACATGATTTCGATGCTGCCGAACGGGTGAGTATGTACATGTGTTCGTCGTCGTTGTTTGTCTTACTCGTTGTATTTGTGTACATAAAAAAAAAGAGAATTTAAACATGAATAAAGATGTTACAATAATAAAAATAAAAAAAAAATTAAATAAATAATTAACATGTGCACAGATGCAGCGAGTGGGACAGACAACGACGCGAGAGAGAAAATAGGAGGGGGAAATTTTTCTGATTTCTTGGATGTAAAATATTTTGTTTGATAAAAAAAAAGTTAGTCTAGTTTTGATTTTGTGCTAAGTTGGGTCTCGTTTTAAATTTTGGATAGAGACTGTTCGTGTGTTCGCATACATAAAAAATAAAAAAAAAACGATAAAATATAATTTTTAATTTTTTAAAATAATACGAAAACTAGATAAAATAACCTAATTTAAAATTAAATATTCTAACTATAATCTTATTATAAGTATTGTGCAAGAATTATTATAAAATAATATAATAATATTGTATTCTGGGCGCGCGCATTTGTTACGCCGGATCAGAAAAAAAAAGACAAAACAATTTTGGCATGGCGTCGAATTGTGTCTAATGAAATACTGTGTCTGATAAAAATTGTCAAAAGAAAATTTTTTTGTTAAAATATAAATAAATAAACATTGAGTCAAAAAATTTGATAATAGTTTGAAGTAATAAATGTTTAGTAGTTTCTAAATAGATAAGAAAACTTTGTGTGAATAAATTATTTCAAAAAAAAAAAAAACTAAAGGAAAAATATTGTTATAAAATAAATAAATAAAAATAAAAAAAAACAAAATTATTTATTGTGGATGAGTGCGAAAAGGAGAGAACCCAATCAAATATACACGAAAATACACAGTGGTGCATTCTGGCTTTCCTTGTATAATTTCACTGAAAATTCCTTAAATCGAGCAAATAATAAATACGTGTGTCAACACCGGTGTGAAATCTTCTGTTTTGCGAGAATTTCGTTGGTTTTGTGTGGTGCGTTGGTGTATTGAGGCAGATCATTCCCGCCGGTTTGGGCAAGGCAACTATTGAGAGGGGGATCCTGCGTCGGCGCTGGTTGCGGTGTGGTCGGACGGGCCAATACAGGGTAAGAACAAAGAAAGATACGTTAGTAAGGGAAAACAAACTGTAAATTTTAAATTGTAACAGTTGTTTTTCCTCCATTTATTTTCTATATATTGTATATGTATTCTGTGCGGTCATACTCGCGATTTGTGGGGGTGCACCGATTGGGTGTAAGCCTCACCCAGAGCAATTATCTCGCCCATTTCCTTTTTTTTTCTCTCCGTCGTTTTGGAAGGCTTGCGTTTTGAGTTTCCGCGGCTTTTCTATTTATTTCACTGCAGTTCGGTTGTCCGTTGTTTTTTTGGGTGTGGTTCGACCACATAGCGGTCCACTTTTTCATTTCAGGTACTTTAGTGTTATTTTGCTTTTTTGATTTTTTTTTTAACCGTGATTAGTGAAAGTGAAGTTTTTGATATAACGTAGAATCAGTGGTAACGTAATTTATCTTATCGAAATTTTCAGTTTTTGCTTTTACCGTAACCAACATTTGTGTTTGCTTTGAATTTTTTTTATGGTCGAGTGCTAAGCGCATCATGTGCGCTTGAATAAATATTTGATCGGATGATGTGGGGTGTGGTCATGTGAAGGGTTGGCCCTTTTCCACCCTTTTCCGTGCGTGCCGTTCGTTCCTCCAGGACAGGCTGTGCTGGAGGGCGGCACGCCATCTGAGTTGATCGCGTCGGGGTGACGGTCTCGTTCCGGGGGATTGTCGCTGGGATTGTCATGCGGGCGTCCCTCCTTCATAAATGGCATCGGGAGCCGTCGCGACTGGGAACCAGCATCCCAGTAGGCGGGCCGATGAGGGGAGGCCCGTGTGGCAGTCACGGCGGTAGTCGCCTGGGATTGAGACGGTCACTCCGGATCGATCACTCCCGGTTTATCATTTTCTTTTTGCCGCTGAGGCCGTGGCAACTTAATTTTTAATTTCCATTTGTCCCTCCAATTTTATTTTCATGCGGTTATTCAAGCATGAGTTTATGTCTGAGAATCCCCACGCCGCACCGTGAGCTCTAGCCAGCTACTATACCGCATCAGACCACTACTCTCATGTCTGTTAACGTAATCCCTTTGGGGATTGCGTTACATCTGTTAAGGAATAGCCAAGTTCCATCTAAATTTTTCATATTTCAGCAAATCATCTAAAAATCATTTTAGAATCCCATTTCCATTGCACATGCCAAATTTCTCTAAATTCGATTAAGAAATAGCCAAGTTTCATCACATTTAGATCGCACACGTCCAATTTCACTAAAATCGGTTAAAGAGAAACCAAGTTTACCCTAGTTGGCCATATTTCAGAACTTCAACTAAACGTCATTGTTCCAACGCACATGTCGAATTGCAACACAATCGGTTCAGGAATAACCAAGTTCCATCCGAGTTGGCCATATTCCAGAACTTTATCTAAAAATCATTGTAGAATCCCGTTTCCATCGCGCGTGTCAAATTTCACTAAAATCGGTTAAGGAATGGCCAAGTTCCATCCTAGTTGACCATATTCCAGGTCTTAATCTAACAATCATTTGGAAAACCCCTTCCAAACACACATAAGGAATAGCAAAGTTCCATCATAATTGGCCATATTCCAGAACTTCATCGAAAAATGATTTTAGAATCCTATTTCCAACGCAAATGTCAAATTTCAATAAAATCAGTTACGGAATAGCCAAGTTCCATTCAAATTGGCCATATTCCAGAACTTCATCTAAAAATCATTTTATAGTCAAGTTCCATCCTAGTAGGCCATACACCAGAACTTCATCTAAAAATCATTTTAGAATCCCATTTCCAACGCACATTTCAAATGTCACTAAAATCGGTTAAGGAATAGATAAATTCCATCCTAGTTGGCCATACACCAGAATTTCATCCAAAAACCATTTTAGACTCCCATTTCCAAAGCACATGTCAAATTTCAATAAAATCAGTTAAGAAATAGCCAAGTTCCATTCAAATTGGCTATATTCCAGAACTTTATCCAAAAATCATTTTAGAATCCAATTTCCAACGCAAATGTCAAATTTCTCTACAATCGGTTAAGGAAAAGCCAAGTTCCATTGTAGTTGGCCGTATTCCAGAACTTCATCTAAAAATCAGTTTAAAATCCCACTTCCAACGCGCATACACTATATGTTTTTAAACATTGCAAAATATACTTTCGGACAGCCAATACTTCAAAAACATAATCGTACAACATTATAAATGCCATATTGACCTATTTCTCATAACCTTATTTAAAACAAATTTTTTGGGGACATTTCCTTGTGTTCGTCGGAAACGTCCAAATTCATCATCGTAGGTTAAATGTAGCTAAGTTATATCTTAATTGACCATATTCCAAAATTTCATCTTCAAAATCATTTAAGAATACAGTTTCCAACCCAACTGTCACATTTCATGATAATCGGTTAAGAAATAGCCAAGTTCCATCATACATACGCCATATTCCTAAACTTTATACAAAAATCATTTTAAAATTCCATTTTCATGGTGGATGTCAAATTTCACCGAAACCGGATAAGAAATATCCAATTTCCTTCCTATTTGGCCATTTTCCAGAACTTCATTAAAAATCATTTTTTAACTCCATTTCCACCAAACACGTCGAGTAGGCAAGCTAAATCATACTTGGCCATATTCCAGAACTTCATTTGAAAATCATTTTAGAATCCCATTTCCAAAGCACATGTAGCATTTCATCTTAATCGGTTCAGGAATAGGGAAGTTTCATCCTATTTGGCCATATTCCAGATCTTCATCCAAAAATTATTTTCGAATCCCATTTCCAAGGCACATGTCGAATTTTATCATAATCGGTTAAGGAATAGGCACGTTCCATCATATTTGGACATATTCCAGAACTTAATCTAATAAGCATTTTAGAATCCCATTTCCATAGCATATGTCAAATTCTACTAAAGTCCGTTGAGAAATAGATAAGTTCCATCCTACTTGACCATCATCACTTCATCTAAAAATCATTAAAGAATCCCATTTCCAACGCACGTGTCAAATTTCATCATAGTCCGTTGAGAAATAGACAAGTTTCATCATACTCGGCCATATTCCATCCATTTTGTTTTTTTATATACAGTTAAACTTCCGTAACTCGAATAACCACTTGCCATCAATTTTTGTTCGATTTATGGAAAATTCGCAATAAAGAAATTAAAATGAAAATATTTTTGGTGCTTTTATCAAAATATAAACACGATTTATAGAGAAATTCGAATAATAGAAGTTCTAGTTATGGAAGTTTGACTATATGTATGTAGGAGTATGTATTACGTTTTTACATTGCAAATTTCTTTGACATAAAAAATATTTTCTTTTATTAATAATTCCAATAAATTCATTTGTAATTTTAATGATGAATATCAGCCACATTTTGATAAAATTTTATTTAAATAAATATAATACATATATAAAAAATTAAACCCATCCAACTTTTCAGTGCGCTTATCTTTACGGTAAATTACAAGTTATGACGCTTAAGACCATCAAATGTGTCGATACTACGAAGGATCGTGTTTTAAGAACAATGACAGCCATGGATCTTAACTAAGACGCGAGTACTAAACTGATAAAAACGTCTTAAATAAGACGATTTTTTAGTCTGTGACTGTGAGTCAGAATATGCCTGAAAATGTAAGATTTCTTCCAAATGTCCGCACAAATATAATTTGTTAAGTACGGAATATGATAGTTTGCTTATGTCACATGCGATATTCGTAAAAATTTGCTATAGGCGGTTCTACATCCAATTTTATAAAGCATTTGAATGCAAAACACCCGGGTGTAATTTTTCAACAAGCAGCTAAGGAATCTGGTGCAATACAACCATAAATTCCACAACCGATTTCGCAACGTTAAATTTACATTCATCAACATCAGAATCTACCTAGTTGTTAGTGTACCTCAAGTTCAACGAATTTCAAGAGAAGCGGCCCCCTACAATTGCACGTCAAAAGAAACTAAACGGTTTAGTGTTAAAAATGATAGTTAAAGATATACAACCGTTTTTTATAGTCGAGGACAGTGGATTTCGAGAGCTTTTGGCTGGTTTTGATCCAGCATATGTTTTACCTCATCGGACCACTTTAAGCAGGCAGCTGTTGCCATCTTTGTATGATAGTTCAATTGCCACTATAAAAGACACATTGCAGACCGCTGACTTTATAACAATTATGCAACAGACTTGTGGACCAACTGTACCACTAAGTCAAACATGGCAATAATAAGCCATTTTATTGATTCCATTTGGATTCAAAAATCAGTGCTTTTAGGCTGTTTTTTATTTTCGGAAAGGCATACAGCCGACGATTTAAAATCAAAAATTGACAATATGCTACATAACTGGATTGTGCAAAAGAGGATCCATACTGTTGTAACTGACCATCGAGCGAACATTGTTGCAGCATGTAGGTTGACGAAATTAAATCATTTGCCACAATTGTTTCGCACATACATCAAACTTAATTATACAGGACGCTATCAAGTTAATTAAGCTAATACAGGTAAAAGCCAAGACCTAGTGAACTTTTTCAGTCGTAGTACTAATGTAGTACTAAAAATGTTACACTTGGATGTGCGAAAGGGCTATCGTACTAGGGCTATTTGGTGACTTCAAAATATATACCTCGATAGACACTGTCATAAATACAGAAAACACGGTTCACTACCCACAAGAGTTTTTGAACAGTCTAAATCCTTCCGGGTTTTCACCACATTCCCTTAAAATGAATGTTCGAATACCAATTATTTTATTGCGGAATCTGAATCCTCCAAATCTGTGCAATGGGCCAAGACTGCAAGTCAAATCGTTGAGAAACAACGTCATCGGAGTTACCGTCCTCAAGGACAATCGTCAAAGAAACACGTTCGTGAATTCAGAGCAAGTCAGCGACAAGAATAAAGAGAATGATCACGTGGACGACAAGGGCAACAAACATCTACGACTAAGAAGTTTCACTTGCCCCGCGAGCTTGTGTGGATGAGGCTCATGATTTTTTTTAGATTTTGTGGCTTCCCGTAGTGAGTATTCAGTTGCTTCTGTCGCTGTGAATTCAGTAAGATATTCTTCAAATAAAGCTGTTATCAAATTTATAAGTGTGAAGGTTATGCTAAAAAAATAACAAAAAATTACACTGTTAAATTAGCTATTTTCCAATTGGAATTTAAATTATATGAAAATTTAAATTTTTTGTAATTTTGGATTTTTCGTACCACCAAACAGATTCTTTTCATCAGAAAACAGGTGGTTTTCATCCTTTTCAGATAGCTGGACCATCTGTTTATATCGCTAACAACAGCATCCAATTGTGTTAAACAGTACTATATTTCAAATAATTTAAAATTTGACTGAATTTTGATGGTTTAAATAATTATTTAGCGCCTATCCTCCCGAAGTCCCCGCACATTTCTTAGAATAGCTAAGCCATATAGCGGTCAATGTCACCAAGCCGATCCAATTATGATGAACTATAATATATTTCACAGTTTTTGGAATTTATAATAATTTTCCATTATTTGAAAAGTTTTATATCTCTGACCGCAGTGATGTCTACAAGGTCTTGCCCATATTTTGGGATAACTTGGCTATTTGCCAGTCTACGTGGTCAACCTTATCCAATTGTGATGAACTATACTATACTTCCCAGAATTTAGAATTTTTAATAATTGTCTGTAACATTGGCTTTGTGACATTGACCGCTATATGGCTTAGCTATTCTAAGAAATGTGCGGGGCCTTCGGGACATTTCCAGGATCGACGCTAAAGCATTATTTAAACCATCAAAATTCAGCCAACTTTTAAATGATCTGAAATATAGTAATGTTTAACACAATTGGATTCTTTTGGTTAACGATATAAACAGATGGTCCAGCTATCTGAAAAGGATGAAAAGAACCTAGTTCCTGATGAAAAGAATCTGTTTGGTGGTACGAAAAATCCAAAATTACAAAAAATTTAAATTTTCATATAATTTAAATTCCAATTGGAAAATAGCTAATTTAACAGTGTAATTTTTTGTTATTTTTTTTTAGCATAAACTTCACACTCATTTAAATTTTTATTTTGATGTTAGTGAATTTGATCTAAACAATCAATTAACAAAATATAGGCACTGCCCCTTGCAAAACGAAAAATCGGCATTTCATCAAACGTCACATCCAATTTTTTTGATTTTCAATAGCAAAATTATTAAGAAATAGTTCAAATCTATAAAAGTTCCAGTTTATTCTAAGAAGATTTTGTTTAAATTAATTTAATTTTATTCATGAAACCCCAATTTTATATTTTGCCGGCCATCAAGCAAAAATCCGTCCGTGAAATTATAAAATTTTGATATTGAAAATCAAACAATTTTTCTAAAATTGGATTTGACTTTTGAAATGCCGGTTTGCCGTGTGAGCAAGTGGGCAATATCTTAAGCATTAAAAAAAAGTAATTATAAAATTTCCAAAACATTTAGAATCTTAAAATTTTCACGAATCTAATTATTGCAATAAATAATATTCCTATATTCATTATTCATGCACAAAATAACAAGCACACAATTTTAGATTTTCTCGATCAACTGAAGTATGAATAATAAAAATTTAAATAAAACCAATGAAAAGTTCAATACTTAAATAATTCCTTACCAAATTTGCAAAAAAAAAAAAAATTTTTGTACAATAAAATTTAATTTTAATGAATTATGAATTTCCAGGAAACAGAAATGTTGCCAAGTAGCTATTTCTAGTGCAAATAAAAACAATAAAAAACATGTTTACAAATTGCCATACAAAAATGTTTATCTTTCGAATTTTATAATTAATTTCAATTGAACACAAATTAAAATGGAAGCACAAATTGATTCCGCAAAGACGGGCAAACAATTAACAAAAACAAAATTTGGTTTTCTTTAACTGAATCAATTTAAATATATTTAATTAAAGTAACAAAAATTCATAATTTTTTGGAATAATTCACCCACAAGCTTTTTTTATAAGTTCATAAAGTAAATTTTTTCACCGTCAATGCTCACATTATTCAACTACATTATTATGTACGTAGCAACAATAAAATGCCCTTTTTAATGATTCAAATTTAATTGGATTTATAGTCACGTATATAACAAACAGATTACCAAACATGGCGTCCATTTAACCGAGGGTGTTTTATTTGAGGAAAGTAAACTGTGCTTCAAAAAATTTCTTTTATTTTTTAAATTATTTGAACAAAATGATTTTAATCCTTGTGTATTATTTTATGTTGTCTGGCACCGATGTTATCGACACAAGAATGAATATTTAATCATAAAATTAGACAAACGAGACACTATCATTTGGTGCATTAAAATCGATGTTTAGTACAATGAAAATCATCTCGGGTAAATTTTTCAGGATAAACTTTTGAATTACAATTGATAATAATAATTAAATTTGGTTTCAGCTAGAATGGTTACTACAATGGAATATAATGTGGTTTTCTTTTTGCACAAAAAATCAAAAAAAAAAAAAAATGTTAAAAACGCATTACAAAACGAACAATTTAAACAGGATCAAAACAGGAAAAAAATCATTCAAGTTTGTGCAGTCAAGCAGTGTAGATGTGCATTTGAATAGATAATAAAATTCAAATAAAAATTCGCAAAAATTAAATCAAAAAACTGTTAATTATATTTACAGTGTATAAAATAAACAGTTTAGTTAGAGTTAGATTAGATTTTTCCAAGCGACCGTTCTCAATTGACAATGAAACGGTACAACAATCTTCCACCCTAAAACGAAATGCGACTAACTCAAAAAATATGTCATTTAATCAACTATAGCTGGCAAAGCGGCTTACAGAAGAATCCAAGATGCCGTGGACCAAACTATAACTATACCTACAGCTAACAGTTTGTAGATTTGGATGAAGTTAACCTTAATGAAATTCCGCAAACAGCGCAACAAAAAATCAACAAAAAACATAAAGAATTTGTTCCTCCGATAGTTGTTTACGGAATAAAAAGTGATAAAATTGTGACATTTATCAAACAATTAAATATTGCTAATTCCAAAACTAAAAATATTAGTGTTTGTGTGAAACTAATCATTCCTGATACAGTTAATCTTGATAAAGTGAAGACAGAATTAACTACACAAAATTTAGAATTTTACACCTTTAGTACACTATGGAGCATACCCATTAAAGCGGTAATAACTCGTTTATCACAGTAAATAAGATATTATACAAGGCTTTGTCGAAAACGGGATCGCGAACCAAGTTGTACTCAACATACAATCGACAAAACAAAAGACCGTAAAATCAGTTGTCATCTAATATACTACAATGGAAACAATGTAACCATGCAGAAATTACAAAAGATTAAACATTTAAATAATGTGTTACATCCGTTTGCAGTGGATTGCAGTGCGAAAGTGGGTAATCAGCCGAGATTTACTGTCGAGGCAATTTCACATAGACCTTCAGATCGCCGTAATTACACCAATGACCAAGCAATTCAACTAGTATGCTGGAACTGCAACGATTTGGGACTCAGGTAACAGGATTGTCCACAAGAATTCACAAATATCTTGTTTTCGGTGCGGAGCTGCAAATGTAAGAAAGCCAAACTGCCGAAATTGCCACAGAACCGAGTGTCGCACTCGGGAGAAAACCCGAAAACTCAAAACCCAACTCCTCAAAGTATGATGAATATGAGAATTTTACAACACAAGCCAAATTCACAAGGTCCACAATAATTTCACCTATCACCCAAACTCTTAAACAGCCAAATTTATTATCTAAATCTAAAAGACACAACAGAACCTTAAAATATTTCAAACATACAAGATTTTTATGATCCACGTCCTTATGCCGAAATTGTTCTTGCCTCTAAACTCATGCACGCTTTATTGGACAGCGGGGCTTCGGTAAGTGTTTTAGGAAAAAATGCACTTCAATTTCTGGCTGATCTAAATGTTGAATATTGTAAACTAAATTCTTTTATTAAAACAGCTGACGGAACACGAAACAACATAGAAGGTTATGTATGGTGGTTCCCCGTAACATTTAACTCTAAAACAGAGGAAATTAAGTTCTGTATTGTACCAAGCTTAGAATCTCCGGTATATCTTGGTATCGATTTTTGGGAGATTCTTAAGATTGTTCCAAGTTGTAACATAAATGAAATACAAAAGCCTGAAGAAAGTAACACACATGTTTTAAGTAAAGTGGAACAAGAAGAACGTGATAGAGTGGTAAACCTATTTCCATCATTTTCGAAAGATGGACTCGGAAAGACAAAGCTGTACGAGCACGAAATTATAGTGACAAAAGGCGGAGCGCCAATTAAACAAAGATATTATCCTATATCACTTGCCGTACAGCAATGTCTCTATGAGGAAATCGATCGAATGTTGGATTTAGGAAGTAAGAAAATTGATGGATTGAAGTGAGAAAAAAGTGCATGGAGTTCGCCGGTAACACACGTACGGAAACCGAACGGAAAGACAATACTGTGTTTGGACGCACGAAAACTGAACGCAGTAACAGAAAAAGACGCGTACCCACCTCCATAATTGACGGACTTCTTGGTAGACTCTCTGAGACAAAATACATTACGGGACTTGAATTAAAAGACGTCTTTTGTAAGATTCCGCTTGCGGAGTCGTGACAAGACTGCTTTTACGGTACCAGGGCGATATATCAATTCAGGGTGATGCCATTTGGGCTGTGTAACGCAGCTCAATCAATGTGTCGGTTGATGCACCAAGTTATTCCTCACGAACTTCAAGATAGAGTTGAAAAGAGGTGAATTGCTAGAGTTTGGTTGCAGACTTATTACGGACGGCGGGACTGACTATTAACGTCGAAAAAAGCAACTTCATTATGCGATAAATTAGATATTTAGGAAATATAGTAGGCGAAGAGGGCTTGCGACCTGACCTGAACAAAACAGACGCAATAATTAACTTACCTGCACCTGAGAATGTAAAATAGACAAGAAGACTGCTTGGAATGGCAGGCTGGTATCGCAGGTTTATCATAAATTTCGTTTCAATCACAGCTCCCATCACTATCTGCTTAAAAAAGGGAAAGTTTTGTTGGACTAAAGAGGCACAGGATGCTTTCAGCCAGTTAAAAACACTTTTGACGACAGCTCCAGTATTAGTGACTGCTTCTTATGACCAACCTTTTTTTATAAGATGTGATGCAAGTACAGAAGGCGTGGGTGCAGTTTTGTATCAAAGAGACGAAGAACAAAATTAATGACCCATAGCCTATATGTCTCAAAAGCTAAATAAAGCACAAAAAAACTATTCCGTCACAGAATTAGAGTGTTTGGCAGCGATATTAGCAATCAAAAAATTTAGACGTTACGTGCAGGAACATGAGTTCACGTTGATTACAGATCATGCAAGTTTGAAGTTGCTCATGAGACAACGTGATTTAAGTGGTCGACTCGCACGTTGGAGCCTCAAATTACACGGGTACCGGTTTACAATAGAACATCAGAAGGGTAAATAGAATGTTGTTCCAGATATGCTGTCGCGCATTTACCATGATTCTAACGAAGAGCATTTGTCCAACATCTTAAAACCTAGCACATTAATGGAAATAGCATCATCCGAGTTCGAGGACGAAGAATACAAGGCATTACGTTCAAAAATTTTACTTGATCCAAACTGTTTTCCAGCATTTCGTGTAGATAACGAACGTATTTTTATTCGGCTCGATCCAAAAGTAAAAGACGAGTTATCTGACATATCTACTTGGAAATTGTGGACACCGATGAAAATAAGAAAGCGTCTGTTAGACAAGGAACATAATGATCCGTTAGCATCGCATGGTGGAATTGCCAAGACATTGGAGAGATTGCGAAGATTTTATTACTGGGCTGGTATGACCAGAGAAGTGAAAGAGTTCATCTCGAAATGTGACACCTGTAAAATGTCAAAAGCACCAAACCGATCGCTGAAACCACCAATGGGCGATATGTATCAAATTATTAGGCTATGGTAGCGAATCTACGTAGATTTACTAGGGCCGTATCCTCGATCTACCCAAGGAAAAACTATAATTTTAATAGTTCTGGACCATTTCACGAAATTCGTTGTATTGAAGGCATTAAGCAAGGGGACTTCACAACAGATAGTAGAATTTCTAAAAAATGAGATATTTTTCGTCTATGGAGTGCCGGAGACTATTTACTCGGACAATGGATCCCAGTTCAAAAGTGTCGAGTATAAAGATCTACTGAATAGATATGGCAAGTCAAACCAGTCTGAACGAGTGAACCGCTCAATTTTGGCCGCTATCAGGGCTTACATAGGTAATAAACATACTCACTGGGATAAACATTTACCAGAGATAGCATCCGCACTTCGCAATGGTATCCATGAAAACGTTAGAAATTCTCCTCATTTTCTCCACAAGATAAATCATGCAAACGATTACCGAATGCTAAGACAGCTAGGAGCTTTATCGGACGGCGAAATAATTCTTTCCTTACCAAGCAGGTTATCTATTATCCACGAGCAGATTAAAGCTGACATTGAAAAAGCATATTTAAAAAGCGTAGGTAGGTATAATTTAAGAACTCGACCTATAATATATAATGTTGGTCAAAAAGTATTTGTGCGTACTTGTAAAACGTGTTGGCCGCCAAAAGATTGGTTACAAACGTCATCATTAATGTTAATAAATATTTCACATTTTCTAATAAATCGACTCAATGCAGGTGTTGTCAACTGGTCACGGAACCACTCACTGTTCAATGAAACATAAATGTATGCATTGTGCCGGACAACATAACACTGCCGATTGCACAGCTACAACCGAACCAGGTAAATGTGCAAATTGAAAAGGTGACCATAAAGCCAACGAAAAAAGTTATCCTAAACTAAAGGAATATTCCTTGATAAAGGAGTAACTAAATATTAATCGTCAAATTAAAAGTTTCAATCACAGACCTACACCGTCAAAAATCAACAAGTCATTTACAATGGATACAACATCATTTCCTGGATTAAATCAACCAAAAGAGACAGTCATGCAACGCAATGGAACTCTCTGCAAAATCCCATTTCTGGTAAAAATTTGAGGCAAACTCAACCCTATAATCAAGTAACAAATAATAATAATAATTTAAATCTTTTTACACAAGATGAAATCCTTAATCTTATAAATGAAATTGTAACTAATTTAAAGCAGTGTAAAACAAATTTAATTAACATGTAGTTTAACGTATTAGTTTGAAATTTTCAAAGCTTTTACAAAAAAAGAGTTCATTCTTTCTTATGTGAAAATAAGATTCACATAGCCTTGATTTCTGAAACTTGGCTAAAACCTAAGCATAACGCCAATCATGCTCTTTACAATATACATAGACTCGATAGAATAGGTGGGCGAGGCGGTGGTATTTGTATACTTTCGTCATTCAATTTATCGGTGATGGAAGCAATAGGTATTTCTTTCTCATCAAATACAGTTAGCTTAACATTAGTTTCAACATATTTTCCAGGTGGTAGGGATAATTACACACTTGCAAAATTCAAAAATGACTTACTAATACTAACAATCTGACTGGTATATATCTGATTTGAGAAGTAATCGTGCTGATAATGTATTATACAACCAACTAACTAGATAATCCGACATACTTTCCTCCAAATACACAAACATTCTCAACAATAGATATTGTGCTAACAAATGTTGACAATACGACGCAAATAGTTACCTTACAAAAACTATCCTCCGATCATTTACCCATATATTTCGAAATACTTAATACAAATTTTAGGGCTACAATGAATAAAACATATCTAGATTTCAAGTACGCTGATTGGTCTAAATACAAACTCTCAATCAATAATCTAATTGATTTAAGCTCTAAATCTGAATTTCAAAAAATCAATACTGATATTAAAATTGACAACTGTATTCAATTACTTAATCGTATTATACATAAAGCAAAAGTTACATATGTCCCTAGAAAGTCTATTAAAACGAATGTAACAGATCCAATAGTAATAAGCGACGAAATTAAGGCTATTAACCCTCACCATCCTTACTTGAAAACGGTTGTCTAAATTAAGAAACTCTATTAACTCTACTATTTCTAAGCCTGAGAAAGAGGACTTTCTAGTTGAAAGTTATAGCCCTATCTGTTGAAACATGCATACGTTTGCGACTCCAACACCTATATAATATATCCCAGTTTTCCACAATGACGCCAATCCAATTCCTGAAAATAAAAAGAAAACTAAAACACAAAGAATCATTGAAGCAAATTAAAACTACGGTATGCACTTATCTGAAATATCACCATCATCACCAGTTCCAGCTCAATATTATTTATCCAGTATTATGCATCTAAAATTATAATTGAATTCACTATTTATAATTTATCAACAATTTGATTTATATAATTTACCTTTAATTTCGACAACAAAACTATTTGTTTATGTAATTTATTTGACATTTCTAACAAAACCAAACAAAATCTACTTCATAGTAGAGTGTAGAGACATCTACTTTGTGATAAGTTCATGTCGATAACAGCCAAAAATTGTAATAAAAGCATTATAAATGTCACACGATAGATGTCACTATAGCAAAAATTTAAATTGTATAAATTTGCGAAAATATTTTTTTTTGCTCTTCTCGAACCAAACGTCGAAGTGATTACATGTGAATAAAACTAAAATTAATTATAAAATTGAAGTTCAAGTTGTTTTTTATTTCACAATTTTACAAGGTTAAAGGAAAAGAGCTTTGTGCGAAATTGTCCTCATACCTCAAGGTATAAGGTTAGGAAAAGGCAACGAGTGATTTGCAAGGGAGAACCGGCATTACAGCGTTGGGAATTTTTGGCAAGAATAAATCGCATTGTTAACACCGCGTGGATTTTAATCACAAGGCTCAGCTTACTAGATGCAGTTGGAAAAATCTTTGAAAAACTCATATATGCAAAACTCGAGACTGATCCTCAAACAACTAAAATAATACCAAATGAACAGTTTGGGTTAAGAAAAAAACTTTTTACAAGCCATTAATTGCTGAGAGTTACATCAGGTATTAAAAGAGCAGATATTATTCGACTTTTAAAATCATACCTTGAAGATCGAAAGTTCTTTCTGGGTAGTGTGCCGGTTAGAAAAATCTGAAATTTTTTCCATAAAATCTGGTATCCCTCTAAGCGCAGTGATTTCCCCTATATAATATATAAGTATACAGCTGACAGTATAGTAAATTACATCCGAGATAATTTCCACATTGGATTATATGCTGGCGACATAGCCATTTTTAAATCAGACGATGACTTAAATGAAATATTGCAGAAATTCCAACATGCGATTGGCAAAATTTCTGATTACTAGACACTAATTTCTGAGAATAAATAAGGTCAATTAAGTGAAACAGAAAATGATAATTCACATCACTTCCAGAAGGGTAAAAAAGTATAGTATTGTCGGATAAGAGGCGGTAGTCCCTCCATTGCGGGACCAGCAGCCACAACACTCGTTCCACAAACGAAGGAAAGCTTAACAATGAATTGTGTAAAGCTAATAATGCATTAATTAAAGACAACAATATAAACAAGCAACTGAATGATACAATTGCATGGATGCAGGAGCGTATAAAGACGCTTGAAAACGAAGTTAAAGCTTTTAAGCCAATGGAGGACATCGGTAAGGACATCGATTCTACTCCTAACCAGAATACAAGTCCACGAGAGTAGCATACGGATGAAGAAGAACTAGCTCGAGAAACTGAGTGGATTAGAGTTAAAAGTGGGAGAAAAAAAAGGAGACGGAACAATACGCCCTCCCCACCTCAATTAAATGATGATGTTCCAAATATTATCCAGAAACAACCAAAAAAATACCTCCACCACCACCAATAGGAATAGATGAAGTCAAAGACTACGATTTAGACCAAGGGTAAACAAAAACAATAACTACTACTGATAAGTTTGAGTTGAACTCAAAAGTGATGAATAACAACACCATTAAAATAAATTTGGACGATGCTGAAACTTACAGAAAAATGACAAAATTGCTAAATGAAGAAAAACGTGATTGACAAACGTTTAAAGACAAACAAACCAGACCAATTAGTGTCATGGCTAAAAACTTGCACTCTACGTGTAAACCAGAAAAAATAATTGATGACCTGAAAGAAAAAGGATTTAAGGCAACTGAAGCTTGAATTAAGCTAAAACGGAAAGGCAAAGTACCTCTCGACATGTTTATGTTGACATTCGATACTCTTGAAGATATCGAAAAAAAATTATCAAATTAAGTACATCTTGGGGAGCAAAGTTGTTTATACCACAAAGAATTGAAAGATGAATCAATTAGCAAAACTATTTAAGAAAATTAACTAATGATAACAGTACTGACTATTCTCTTTGGAAAGCAACCAAAAGAATTAAAAGACCAATAATGCAGAATCCCCTAATAAGAATAGAAGTGAAGGAATGAAATGTGTACCAAGCTTCTGGAAAATTGCAGAAGTAATTATGATCTCAAAATCTGAGAAACCACCACACATATATACAGGCCAATTTCGATATTGCCAGTCATGTTCAAACTCTTAGAGAAGCTTCTGATTAAAAGGTTAAATCCGATAATCGAGAGTAAAAACTTGATCCCAAATCATCAGTTCGGTTTTCGCAACCAACACTCAACAATTATTCAAGTACACAGAATAACCAGTATAATGGAGAAAGCACTAGAGGAGAAAAAGTCTGTTCAACAGTATTTCTAGACGCTGCGCAAGCGTTTAATAAAGTGTGGCATGAAGGACTCAACCACAAGTTAAGAAATCTTCTACCAATGCAATTTGCTAAAATACTGGAATTTTACTTGAAAGATAGGTTCTTCAGGATTATCCATTACACTATAGGTTGTCATGAAGCAATGCAATTTGCAGGTGGTTTATACAAAACGGGTTTATAGCCGAACGTCCTCGATTTGGCTACTACTGCGTAAAGTAGGACGGTAAAAGTAAACTGCGAAAGAATTGGAAGTGGCTTGAGCTCCAGAACCGATTGCATAGATTAAAACCAAAAAAAAAAATAAATAAATAAAAGAAAAAACAAAAAAATCAACAGTTTTTCATCAATTTGCACTAATACCAATAAGGAAAATAAATGTCAATTTTTGTAGAAACGTCAATTTTGTAGAATAAATCGTGTTTAAATGTCAAATTTCCTTAAACCGCAAGAGCTACTATCTTTCGGAAAACTCCGAAACCATAAGCAACTTTCACGTAATGCCACTAGGTGTAACTATATATTTGCTGTCAAAAATTGTATGACATTTTTTTATGTGCATTTTGTAAACACAGGTGAAAACATTTTCGTGTTATAAAAGTGATTATTATTAATATGTGATAATTTAATTGATTTTGAGAATTTTTTATGAAGGTCCTTTTGAAAAACGTTAGTAATATTTTTTTGATTTTGTAGTGACATCTAGTGGCAAACGCTCTGTACTTTTTCTTTGATCGTGCTGCTTCTTTCGGAAAACAAGATCTATTAAAACCAGATGTACTATTAGCCAAAACAGTTTTGATACATCTAGAATTGTCGAGAATTCATGTTCAAAATATAAATTGTTTAAGATTAGCTTATTGAACTGATCGTACTTTATTTGTTTCACTATTAAACACACATTCAAATAAAAAAATCATTTACCTATATAACAAAAATTACATCAAACAAGTTTTCATACCCATAAAAAATATTAAACAGAACATCCAGCCTTTTAATTCAAAGAAAAACGATTAATACCAGCTTCCAATTGGTTTTCCATGCTAAAAGCCAAGTTGGACGTTTCTTGTGAAGTTACTTTACCCCATTCATTTTACAAAGCATCTTTCAATGCCTGTGCAGACATTATAATTTTCTTATGCGACGTTCCAGTAAGTCACATATAAGTGCTCAATGGTATTACAGTCTGATGACTGTGGAGCTGAGTGCTATTGTTTTGGCTATATGTTTTGGATCATTATCTTGTTGAAAAATAAATTGATGTTTATTAAGCCCCATTTTTCCGCACTATCAAATAAATTGGTCTTTAAAATATCAAGGTAACCATTTTTGTCCATCGTACTATTAATAAGTACCAAATTACCCACACCCCCTATTATTAACCTTTGGTATAAGAGGTTTTCTTGGAAACCAGCTTTGTTCAGGATATTTCGTATTATTTGGGGATTCCAGTTTTTGCCAAATGAATCTTGCTTTTATTCCAGTATTTCCATAGCTTTTAGTTATAGGTTGAACACTGGCAGGGCTTCTCCCTATGGTAACTTCAATTTGTCTAAGAGACTTTTCTTCATGACGAATTTTAATACAAGTTTTTGTTCTTCTAACGTAATTTCTGCACCTTTTCCCATATCGTCGTCGGCCCAGGAATTTAAATAACTTTAAAATTCATTGATAATTTCACTTTAATTCACTATGTTTCTTAAAACGTTTGATACGTTTAAGGCATATATTGCAAAACGGTCTTCAAATCAAATTATTGCAGTGTTGCTTTATAAAAGCTTTGATCTATTGGAGGCATAAACTTCAGAATGCTCATCAAATCTTTGCGTTTTTCTTGACTTAGTGTTAAGTTCTCCTTTTGGCATAATGTGACTTCAAATTCGTTTTCTGATAGAATCTCTTCGGCATATTTGCTTGTACTTCTTGTAAACGGCCACTTCTTGTCGAGTTATTGAAGTTTTAGAGAAAACGGATTAAAACTAAGCACTCTACAATAAAATTTTGAGCCACATTTTGACATCACGCGTAATTTTGGTGATCCAAAATCAAGGAGAAAACATGTTTTTACAGTGAAAAATATGATTTATTTCATAAAAAATATTGCAAACAAAATCCTTTTAAACTTTATTCAAACGTAATAAAACTAAAATCTATACGAACAAACTGGAATTTTCAATAACGCGGGATACGTCTTCTAGCTCGCATTACTTCATAAATACGCCGTGGCTTATTTAAAACATTGCGTATGTATTGCATGGTGATTTGTTGCCATTCTTCTTGTAAAGCGTCTCGAAGTTCCTGCAAATTTGTTGGTTGCCTTGTTCGTTTTCTTACACGCCGTTGTAACATATCCCAGCCGTGTTCTATGGGGTTTAAATCTGGACTTCGCGGAGGATGGCTTATTAAATTAATGCGGAGCTGTTGCAGAAATTGGCGTGTGTTTAGAGCTTTGTGCGGCCGGGCATTATCATGCATAAAAAAAAAATCCGCGCCCAATTTCCCGATAACTTTCACCGGCTTCAACTAAAGCCACAACTTTTGTAGCGCGAACGAGTAATTGTTCTTTTCGATTCATCTCGCTTGACTCTTCAAATAACTTTGCGATGAATTAAATTATTGTTTTCCATACAATAACGTTAAATTTAAAGTGGCTCAAAATTTTATCGTAGAGTGTTTAGTTTACAAGTTAAAAAAAAGTCCTTGTTAACGTGTATAAGCTTTTTGATACGTTTTCTCTAAAACTTCAATAACTCGACAAGGAGTGGCCGCACAGAAATTTTCCTACTACCATTTTACAAGGTTTCTAAATTCTCTATAAAATGGCCGATTTATATTTTTAAATGAAATATCGAGCAAGTTCGTTTACAGCAAATTTTTTTTTTTTTAGACACCTTTTGTTTTACTCAAAAAAGTCATAAAAAAACAAAATAAAATAAAACGGTTTCCAGTATCGAAAAGAAAACAAAATTTCCTTCAACTAGAAACAAAAAAAAAAGGTGTTATTTCACTAAAATACAAGCGTTCATATCTGGGTATTTTTTCGAAGAAAATTTCTGTTCCGTTTTTTATTGGCGCACTGTATTTTATTACCATAGTAAAGCTAGGCATTGTGATCCAGCAGAAAAAGTATGAATATTGTTCATTGTTTGTTGTTAATTTATTTATAGCGAAACGGTCTTCAAGCGCACTGATTATGGATTAAAATTGGGATACATTTTATTTTCCAGTTTTTCACTGTATCGTCTTGAAATAAAAAAATTAATCGAGTGTAAAGAGTTAAAGAATTTCTCAAAAAAAAAATTTGACCAAACTAAACTGTTACATTTTCACTGTGTCGTACGGACAAGCAATCTTAAGAAAATCGATCGAATCTAAAGAGCTACAAAATGTTTCAAAAAAAATTTGGCCAAAGCGAAATTTTCAGATTTTTCACTGTATCGTATTTACTGGTAACCAATATGGGACCCTAATTTTGGGATACCTGGGCACATAACACATCTGCAGAAGCAATCTTCAGAAAATCGATCAAGTCTAGGGAGCTACAGAATTTTTCAAAAAAATTTAGCGAAACTGAATTTTTCAGTTTTTCACTGTATCGGATGGACGAGCCCTTCTGTAATAAATTTGGGACCCTGATTTTTAGCTAGCACAGGTCATAGCACATCCGCATAAGCAATATTAAGAAAATCGATCAAGGATAAGGAGCTACAGAATTTTCCAAAAGAAATTTGGCTTAACTAAATTTTTCAATTTTTTCACTGTGTCATATGAAAGACCCCCCTATAACCAATATGGGACCCTAATTTTTGGATAGCTGGAGCCATAACACATCTGCACAAACAATCTTAAAAAAATCGATCTAGTCTAAAGAGCAAAAGAATTTTTCAAAAAAATTTGGCTAAACTGAGTTTTTAAGTTTTTCATAGTATTGCATGGGCGGAACCCCTGGTGAACAATATGGGACCCTGATTTTTGGATACCTAGGCCTAAAACACATCCACACAAGCAATCTTAAGAAAATCGATCGAATCTAAGGAACTACAGAATTTTTCAAAAAAATTTAGCCAAACTGAATTTTTCAGTTTTTTCACTATATCGTAACCAATATGGGACCCGATTTTCTTCAGATTGCTTGTCCGTACGATACGGTGAAAATAAAACAGTTTAGTTTGGTTAAATTTTTTTTTTTTTAAATATCTTTAACTCCTTACACTCGATCGATTTTTTTATTTCAATACGATACAGTGAAACAGTGAAAAATAAAATTTATCCCAATTGTAATCGATAATCTCAGACCGCGACTACAAATATAATTTACTGTATATATTTTTTGTATCTTTTTATCACATTTTTGAATCTAAATTGATAAATGTGATCTATAAAAAGTTGCAAAAAATACAGAAAATTATAAAAAAGACCATAATAAATTAAAATAAAAATTATAAATATAATTTAATCATTTACAACTGTTTAAAGTTCGAGAAGTAAATAATGAACTGTACTGTCTTCTGTACTAATTACTATAATAATTTATAAATTATAGTTAGCCGATCAGAAATGGAAAATCGTTCATGAGATTTTATTGTTACGGTGACACCTAGGGTGTAATAGAATAAGTTAAATTAATAGCTCAATGTTTTACTGTACTAAAATTGAGTTTTACATAATAAAATTGTTCTAAATGTTTCTAGACTATTCTTACTTGAAAAGTCATAAAATTTCTAGAAATTTGGTTTGTGCATCTAAAAAGGCGAACGAAGTCAAATTGGATGCAATAAAAATTATAAATGATTAGTAAATTTGGGTGAATATTAAAGTAAAGTGATTTTGTGAATTATCGTTAGTAAATTGTGTTGCAATAATTTTTGTGTGACATAAATAAATTCCTTGGTAATAAATTGAATTGTTTTGTTTTTATTCACAATCCAGTGATACGAACCTTGATTGGCAAGGTAAAAACGTAACAATATGATCCTATTTGAATTTTTAGTTGCTAAAATATTCATAATTTTTCTGCTGGCTAATAAATATTTCAGCAGAAAATCGTCTCTTTTGTTTTAGTGCTGTCAATGGTGGTGAGCAGGAAAACTCATTTTGTCTGCTTAAAATTTTCTGCTATCTTATGCAGCATGTAATTTCATTTTTAATCGCT
This sequence comes from Tipula vernalis, assembly GCA_958295665.1. Lineage (NCBI taxonomy): Eukaryota > Metazoa > Arthropoda > Insecta > Diptera > Tipulidae > Tipula > Tipula vernalis. The sequence goes on from OY282558.1 coordinate 187,871,803, forward strand.
GGAAACTTACGAAACATAATGAGCTGTATCAGGAATATAAAGGAAAAAGGAATAAGACAAATAATGCTGTTAAAAATGCTAAAGCTCTTTGTTTTGCTAAGCTTTTGAACCAAAATTTACCATTGAAATCATTTTGGAGGCACCTTACTTACCTTACCTTAGCAAACGATTTGACTAATTATTATTTTATTCAGCAATCCGTTTTGTCTGAGTTCGAAAATATTATAGAAGCTAGTGATAGGGTGTTTTTTTTTAGAAACATTGACATTGTTGACTTAGCTGAGGCATTTAATTCTATTAAAACAAATTCTGCTGCCATTGGTGATTTGCCTTTAAAATTTATCGAAATTTTATTAACTTATATTGATTGTTTCATATTGATTATTTCATACTCCATGTGTTTAATAGTATAATCACGTTCTCCAGTTTCCCTCTAGCACAGAAGCACTCAAAAGTGCTTTCCTGCAAAACCTGCACTCGCCAAGATTTTAGAATAAGTTCTTTAATCTCAAATTTTAGAATACTTAGAACTCCACAGGATGCTTTCTCGGTACCAATATGCTTTTAGATCGAATCATAGTCCTTTTACCGCTTTACAAAACATTAATGATGATATTCGTAGGGAATTTGATGAAAAGCAAGCATGTCTGCTTGTTGAACTGGATTTTAGTAAAGCTTTTGATAAAATGGATCATCAATTGTTACTTATAATGCTCATAGATTTAATTGCATCATATTTGAATGACCATAGTATCGTTTGCTTCGTCTGTTTCTAACGCATGTAAAATCGTTTCTGGAATACCTAAGGGATCAGTTCTGAGGCCAATCTTGTTTATGATCTATATTAATGATCTACTTTTGTGATAAATAATTCTGAATAATTTCCTGATGACCTGCAGATATATAAATTTTGCAATAATAGTAATGGTTCTTTTTATATTGAAAAAGTAAACCAGAATAATCAAGCTATTTCTGAATGGCCCACAATAAATAAACTTGAATTGAACAGCACCAAGACTCAATGTATTTTTTTAGTATGTTCAGAGCAGAGTACTGAGCATCTTCCCAAAATTGTTGTTACTGGAACTGAGATAGATTTTTCTAATACGGAAAAACACATTAAAAATAACCATAACAAACCTAAACTAATGCAAATATTATATGAAAAAAGCAACAATAATAAAATTCTATAGTTTACGCAGTAAACGCAGTAAACATGTCATCTTAGTATGATGACTGCCATCTATAATTACAAATATTTTAGATCAATATTTTGTTATTTTTTTTTGTTTTGGATCAGTCGTCATTTGTTATTACCCGAATAAACATCAAAAATAAAAAAATTGTAAATCATAAAAGAAAATTAATTTTGTTTCTTTAAAATAAATATTGTATTTTGTTGTCAAGTTATTTATTTTTTTATTATTAATTCGAGTAGAGAATTATTTATTGGTGCCGAAATCCGGGAATACGCAAGGTTCTGAAACGAGATTATATCAATTTAAATCACGTGAGTTAAACAGTTCATTGCATTAAAAAACAATTATCTTATATTTTTATGAACATTCGAGAAAAATCTGTGTATTACGTATTAGTTGAGTTGCGGAAATTTCTGGTAAAGTGGTTGAGTTGTGTATTGCTGAACATTTTGTCAATTACTGTGTTCCATTGGAAACAATTTGCTACTGCCAAGTACTTATGAGTAGATGTTCAATGGAACCCACATTTTTGTGGCAGTAGTAAAACATAATCTCAATTTAAATAAAACTACTAGATTTTAATAAAAAAATACAATATTCTATTATGTAATAATAATTAATAATAATATGTAATAAAACATTAAACAACAAAATAATTAAAATATTTTTACGATTTAACAATTGCGCGTCGTATCACAAACATAAACAAAATCTTTTTGTTTTTAACCCTAATAGAACCAACATATTTGTGTTATGTCAATAAATTCAAATTCTAATCAAATAATTTATTAAATTTTTGCAGAGAATGGGTAGATGTCAAGTACGTTGTATGGAAATGTTTCAAAATAAAATACATACGAGTTTATAACTAAATTAATATTATTTTTGAAAATCGATGAATTTATCAAACAAGCCAAAAAGGTACACCGTGGTTGGATTAGGGTTGAAAAATAACGTGCCACACAACCAAAATGGTATAGAGCCATCTATTAGAATTTTTTAAACTAAAATCTCTCTGCCGTTAATTATATGCGTAACTACTTCTATCAACTATGCCATCACTTGAGCAAGACTACACCGAGAGAAATTCTTACATGTTATTAACGAAGGCACATTCCTTAAAAAAATGTTAAATAAATTCATTATATTTAAGAATAAAGTTTTAAAATAAAACTTTTTCTTTAATATACTATAATTTTCTTTAAAAAGTTGATCAGTTTTTTATGAACTTTACATTGACACAACACAATCAAATTAATTAAATTTAGTTGATATCTTTAATGAACTATGACGTTGTATCTATGGTTATTCTTAAAATGTATTAATATTCATGAAAATTATTTTTAATATATAAGTATTTTTCGTTAATTGAATTAATATTTTTCAAGCAATAAAATTAGAGCTTTATGAATGAAAAATATTAGACGTCATCAATGAACTTGTTTTTATATAAATGAAATTTATTTGATACATTGAATTTATAACAATGAATAAAAAATATCGTCCATTGATTAAATTTCCTAGAAAACACATTTTGAAATTCGTTCGTTAAAATTAAAAACAAAATAAAAAGAGAACGATCAGTTTTACGTTAAACATAAAATTATTATTGATTTTAATTTTTTGCGTTTCTAAACTAATTTTTTTTTCGGTTTTATCGAAAAGTGATGTTTTTGTTTGCGATAGTAGCCTGAAAAGTTAGATTTCTCGGGCAGTAATTATATTGCAGCAATGCTGTTGCTTGACAGAAAAAAAAAAGCAGGGCGACAACGATCCTATTCGTCTTAAGCGCTAAATACACTGAAAAACAAAAAGAAAAACTACATTTCAGTTGTTCGCAATGATTTATAAATTTTCGCATTTTAGCTAAAACCTTCTGGAACTTAGTCGTATGTATCATACAATACTAGTTTTAATTTAAAAATTCCAAAAAAATGATATTTTAAAGTAGACATTTTCAGTATTTTTCAGATCGAAATTAGTAGTTTACATGCCCCTTCTATAAAATCTGTTTTATGCCGATGACATTAATTATTTTGCTAACTAAAAAAATAAATTAGGCTGAAACTAGTATTTTACAATTTTCGTTGTGAGAAACTATGACCGGCAGTGGATCTAAGTTGTTTTTATTTCTTACAAAATATCGTATATACAGCTTCCCCGTTAAGGCTTACTCGTCTAGGAAAATGCCATTTTCCGGACTCAATATGTAATATACTATTAGTTGGTTAAAGAAATAGAATTTTATTATTTGCAGTCAGAAAAACAATTTATAGTACATAAGAAATTAAATTCGCATTTTCAAAGCAATTAGAAGTTATTTGGAATTTTTTAAATTAAAAGCAGTATTTTATAATATATACGATCAAGTTCCAGAAGGTTTTAGCTAAAATATTGCAAACATTTAGGAATTGTGTAATAGGTTTCAAACTATTAAACTACCCAAACCATCGCGGTGTCACACTGTTATATCAATAAGCTTTTCTATGCCAATAAAAATTAGTTTATATCACTGTAATGTAATGTATGTAAGTATATTCATTTTCCGGTTTTAAGAGTAGCTATCTGTTCAACTAATTTGTATATGTATATCGATATTATATGTATTTCAAAATTAGTACAAGAATTATTTTACTTCGTCTAAAAAGTTTCTCAGCGACCAGGAGGTTTTGACTTACTATACACTCAATATGTAAACCATAAAGCGCCGTTACAGTAATTGCGAACAAACAATTTAAAGATGCATTATGATGTTTAGAGCAAATGACGTTTATTTTCTAGTTTGTTTAATATTAAACTTCATCAGAATAATTATATAGTATTTCTTAAAATCTTAATATTCTTTATATATATAATTAAAAATAATATATTTAAAAAAAATTAATAGAATTTATTAAAATTCGTCATATAATCATACACTTAATATATAAATAATAATTGTTTTAAGAAATATTCTTTAGATAAATTAAAATTCTTTACATTAAACAACTATATTCTTTAACAGATGAAATTTTTGGCTTGGTTTTTAGTCGAATATTTCAAAAGCGTCCCAAATGTCTAATTGTGAAGTTGATGTTGAAATAAACTATACATTCAAAATTGTGTTTTTTATAAATAATTATTGTTCTTGTGATTGCTAAATGGATTCGTCTAAAATTGTAAGTGATATTTTAAGAGAGTGGAACGTTACGGAAACAATTATTAAAAAATTTGTAGGTAAGTACAATCTTTATTATGAAAAATCTAAAGAAATGCACGTGGTTATATTCCAAACAAAGCTTGTATGTTTTGAGAATTTTAAACAAATAGTGTAACGAAGTAGTCAGAAAATTGACTTAACTTTCATAGTAAAATAAAGTTTTAGATTTATTTAAAAACGATAAGTGTTTTATATATATTTTTTAGTTTTAATTTTCCGTGAACCAAATTGAAATAACTACTACAAATGCGACGAAAAGCAAAAATGATGAGAGATTAAAGTGATACCATATACAGTGAAATCCCGTTATAACAAACACTAAAGGGACTGTGTTAAAGTACGCTAAACTAATTTCTTATAATCGGAGATTTTTAATATCCTCACTGAAATAGTTTGCTATATTGTTATAACCGAAGTTTGTTTAATCCGGAGACTTGTAAAAGAGTTTGTAATTACAGATGTTTTTTATAAAAGGTCTTTGTTATACCGGGATTTCACTGTATATGAGTACACCGAAAAAATGCACCACTCATTATTTTGAACCAAACAAAGAAAAAAAGAAATAAAATAAATTTTATTTCCGTTATTTTTTCGCTTTGATTGGTTCAAAACACGAAAGAACGGCGCAAAAATAAGTGGTGCATTTTTTCAAATACATACATACTCATACGGTTTCGTTCTTTCTGGTTTTCTGTTTCGTTTATGACTTTAAAGTTATTAATTTTGTTCTATTGTTGAAGAGATATGCTTAAACACCTAAAACACGTGCATATTTATTTTATAAATTTTGTTAATTGTGATTTAATTTTTTATTTAAGATAATAATATCGATCAAAAAGCTTTACTTCTATTAACAACAGAAGATATCATTAAAGTGCTTCCGGGAGAATCATTAGGGACACGTATAAAAATTGAAAATAAATTTTGGACTAGAAATTAAAACAGGTATGTGTACATGCTCATTTTTATTTTTGTTGTGCGTTATACTAGTTTTTAGTTTTCACGAGTTTTCTAATTGTACAAATTACATTGTATAATTATATTTTCAAAAGGTATGAATTTATATTCAACCGAACAAATTCTAACCATTTTCTTTAAATACTTCAACATATTAATCATATTTCTTTTTATCTTTCGTTGGTTACAGAAACGTAAAAATTAGTTCTTAAACCACTAAACCGATTTTAAATATTAAGACGAATTGACAATTTTATTAACTTCGCCAGTCTAAAAATATTTAATAAAATTTATAAAATATAACATATTTAATACCACAATCACAAACCAGAACAACTTAGCGTTATAACTAAACATGAATTTTTCGTGTAACGTAAATTTTCGAAACTATCGACGGACGGAAAGTTCAGAAACGGTACAGTGACGTTTTATATTTTGTACAGAAAAAATTTTTCCTTATATCAATAATTAATACTATAATAAAACAGCCCAAACAAATCGTTTATGTGTTGCAACATGCTTGAATAAACATTTTTGTTGGGTTTACTGTGATATACAAAACACTATGAAATTTTAATTTTTTTTATTTCAGACATGATGATGAAAATTCTCAGAGACAAAGTATTTGGAAAATTTACATTACACGAAAAATTCACGGTAAGTTGTTCTAGTTTCCAGAATTAAAATTGCTATATTTCATAGATCCATTTATTTATAAATTTTATAAAATATTTTTAGACAGAGGAAGGCAATAAAATTGTTAAAACGTCTCAATAATTAAAATTGTTTTATTGGGTTGACAACCTGTATATACAGGGTGGCTGAGACCAAGTGTTACCAAATGAAAACGCTGTAATTTTTTTAATTTTGATTATTTTTTATTTAAATTTCGTGGAATATGTTGAAAACATATTACATTTTATGAAAAACATGTTACTGCTCGATATGACCTCCTTTGGCTTTGATTATTTGATTCAGTCTTCCATAGAAAGCATTGCATGCTGACCGAACGTGGGCTTGCGGAATTTTATTCCATTCTCGAACAAGAGCTGACTTCAATGCATCAACACTTTCGTATTTTTTAGTGGACACCTTACTCTCCAAAATGGACCATATGGAGAAATCCATGGGATTCAAGTCTGGTGAATATGGTGGCCATTCTTTCGACGAAATCAGCCGCGGAACGCAATTTTGTAAAAATTGCTGTGTCGCTCGAGCTTTGTGTGACGGTGCCGGGTCCTGTTGGAATGTCCAACGGTTCGTACCAAAGTGTTTACGTGCCCAAGGTAGCAAAGCATCGTTTAGGATCTTTTGGCGGTACATCTCTTGGTTTACCTTGACTCCATGTTCGATGAAAACCAGAGGAGTGCGTCCATCTGCAGTAACTGCAGCCCAAACCATAACATAAGCTGGTGATTGCTTGCGCATGGCAACTCTTGTGTCCAAATTATCGTTGGACTTGTCCTCTAACCAAACACGATCATTTTGTTTATTCACATGCTGTTAAATGGTGAAAATTTTCTCATCAGAAAAGACAATTTTTGGAATCTCATCACGTTCGGCCAAGGCCTTCAATGCTCGTGTTCTTTCAAGCCTAACTTTTTTTTGTGCCTCCGTAAGATCTTGAACTTTTTGTATCTTGTAGGGCTTCAAGTGTAGTTCATTTTTCAATATGGTTTGAATGCTGTATCGTGAAACATGTAGACGTGCGGCTAATTGATTGGCACTTTGACGAGGATTTCGTTGGATTCGTTTCTTCACCTTTCGTATCATTTCTTTTGATGTTGCTGTCTTTTTAGGACCGCCTCTGTTGCGTTTAGCGATGCTACCAGTTTCGTTGTATCCAGTTATGGTTCGATACACAAACATTTTATTCACATTCAAATGCTGGAGCTGACGAACTATTGCTGTTTGTGAATTTCCACCCAAATACAGTGCAATTACACTATTACGTTTGAATTCCATTACGATTTTTTTATATTAATTTAGAACAATTATTTATTGACCACATATAAACAACTAACCAAACTTCAATCTGTCAAAAAATTAATGCGCGAAAATGACAACTACACAAATGACAGCAGAGTGAAGTTAGTAACATTTGGTCTCAGCCACCCTGTAAATATTTATTTTAGTTCTCCTATAACTTTATTTTAGATGGTGTACTTTCAAAGGCGGCCAAAAATCAAATCTAAAGGACAACTTTATGACAGGTACAACAATAAAATGTCAAAACTAAGAAATTCATCATTATTGCCCAAACCTAAACGTTTCAAGCAATCAGAAGAACCCTTAATCGAAAACAAATTAAACTGTAAGCTTGTTTCACATATAGTAAATTTTTATAATACTTAGCAATATTGTTTTATTATTAAGTATCGAATACCATAGATGAGGAAGCAGCACGCGAGTTATGCCAAAATTTAAAATATAATAGGGACGACAACAATCTAGAAGATATTTGAAACAAATGGGCATCGTCATCTAAATTTAGATTGGAGTGGATAAAGCATACAAGTGACAAAAATATTAGCGCGATTATTAATGAATGGCCAGTTTATGCACAATCGTATGGTCCTCGCCTTATAGATATAGATTTTATTCAAATATATCCAAATTCTGGAAATATTTTCCTACAGTTTGACCGGTTCTGCCATGACATAATTTCAATAATGGATACCATAATTTTAGAACCACTTTCGAAGAAGATGTACAGTGAATTTAAACAACAGAAAAATGTTTCACTAGGTAACCATAATACTAGATTGGTTTGTGTATACAATTTATTTATTTTTTTTATTCAATTTCAGAGGCCCGATCATGTGTGATTTTGTTGTTGTTACATGCACTCATCAAACCTACGGCAAAAAAGAAGACGTTCAGTATAGGAAATTCACAATTAAAGATGCTCAAAATTCATTTTTGATACTGTTGCCAACAACGCAGGACGTCGACAAACATATTGAAACACAAATGTCACTTAAATCTAAGATTCAACCATTTTTATTTGTAATTGGCGAAAACTTATACACTAAAAATCAATACTTCATATACTGTGATTCAAGTAAATACAAATGCTTAAGACCGTTAATGGCTTTGGACTGCATATTTAAACTTTTTCAAGTATTTGACTTAGAATACCCACCTCAATCAAAAGCAGTCTGGCAATTTATCTAAAAATACTTCTATAATTTAGAGACCAGGTATGATGATGCATTCCCTCTGCGGTCGATTTAATAATAAATAAGTTAAGAAATAATATTAATTAACTATTTTGAATGGTGTTTACATTAATGTTTATTTTTTTAATTTAGTTTTATTTGAATTTAACATTTTTATTTAATTTATTTTTATAATGAAAATGTGCATATATATTTGTTGTGTATGTACAAATATATTTGTTATTTATTTTTTGCCAAGAAATATTATAAACTTTTATAAAGTTATTTTTAAAAAAATTGTTATTGTTGAAATATAAAACTTTATTTTGAATTCTAAATAAGTATTTTATTTTCAAACATTAAATACTTTGAATAATAAATCACAGATGGCAGTGGACAGCTAAAATAAGCATAAAAATAGGAAAATTCTTTAATTCAGATTTGTATGTTTAATTACTTTAGTTAATTAACTTTATTAAAATTAACTAACGTTAATTTTTATTCCCCAAGAAAAAATAATTACATTTATTAAATTTCGTTGAATAATGAATTCAAACTTAAGTAACTTTTCATTATTATAACGAACGTCCCTCAAGAATAATTCATTAATGGAATGTAAGTTACTAAAGCACCAAAAAATGTGTTAAAGAAACGTTTTAAATTAAATTAAATTTTATCAAACTATAATTTATGACCTTATTAACTTTGTTTAATTATAAAGAATATTAATCCTCTTTAATCAAATAATAAAATCCAACTTAAACAATATTCGTAAAAGAAAAACTAGGTTAATAAGTTCATAAATTAAAAATTGATGAAAATTAATTTTATTTAAAACGTTTCTTTAACACTTTTTTTGATGTTTTGGTAAGTTGATTACATTCCATTAATGAAATATTCGTGAGCTAAATACGAAATAATGTTTCTTTCCGTTAATGCAAGGATTCCTTAATAATATACAATTATTTTTCTCGGTGTAGTTGCGAGTAGATGCAAGTAATTATGGTAGTTTGCTAACGCAAATGGAACACGCTTATTGTGTTCTTTATCATGATACCTACAATTTTCAAAACTATTTTTTATCATTGTTTTTTTATGGTTATATTTCTCGCTAACCTATACAAGTGCCATAACACGTGTTAACTGGGTTTTCATTTGAAAATAATGACATCTTGCTGAGCCCCTCAAATTTTTTAACAATACTCATCAAATTGATTTGTGGTCTTTTCTGTTTAAAAAAAACTATATACATTTACCGTTCGAAGTTGATTGCAGTATTTACTACATTTCAAAGTAGTGTGTCATTATAACTGTCGTATTGCGGTTGTATTGTGTTTTAGCTATAATTAATTAAAGAAAATGGCGGAATTAACTAAATTGAAACTAAATTGAGGCTAATGAATCTCCGGAACATTAAGTGGTCAACAGAGAGCAGATTGCGGCGAGTCTGGGAAAACTACAAAAGAGATGGAATGAGTTCCACGAATTAAGTGATTCGATTGCTGTTTTATCAAATATCAACCAACAAAATGAAGTAGATGCCTTTGAAGATTCATTTTTTGAAACTGAAGCTATCCTGAAACAATTACCGAAAGCACGCGACTAATGTAACAACAAACATAACCTTTTTCGACTTAGATATACGTTTCAAGGAGATATGCGTTTGCCTCGAATTCAAATTGAAGGTTTTTCAGGTGATTATTCCAAATAGCCTTTAATTCATTTTACGACCAATATGTAAAGGCAATTCCTAACAACAAATCACTTTCGAATGTTAACAAATTTCAGTATCTGAAAACTTAGGGTGACGCCGCGGAATTATTACGCCATTTACCGCTTACTGAAGAAAGTTACATTGAAATTTGGGACAAACTATTAAAACGTTTCGATCGTAAAAAAAATATTATTAAATATTATATAGAATTTTTTATGAACCAAACACAAATACTTCCATCTTCTTCTAAAGCTTTGAGATCGTTAAGCCATGTTAGCGATCAAGTGCCTAGAGGCAATCGTGCATTGAGTCATGAATGGGAAGTTCGAGGTCCATGGTTATTGTACAGCTTGGCCAAAAATATAAAGCACCCCTATCTATTAGCATTATATATTAATATTATGTCTTTCTAAACAATGGGTGTTAACGAACGAGTCATCCCACCGAATGCGACCCTTAATTATTGAAAATCACGAATTTTTGTTTTGTTTTAGGTTCTTAACAAGAAGTTGTAGCGTCGTAAAATTTTTTTATTTTAGTTTTGTATTTGATCGTGTGCAGTCTTCACATAAAGTGTTTTAAATCAAAAAGAGTTTTCGTAAGTTTTTTGAGAAAAAAAGTGTGTTTGTGATAATTATGCCTAAAGCGTGCCAACTCAGTGAAGGAATAAGGGCACAAATTGTGTTGTTGGATTCCCAGGGTGTAAGCCAAATTAAAATATCCCAAAAATTAAAATGCTCTCGTGGAGCAGTTCAATCTACATTGAAAAGGGTTAAAGAGACCGGGGACTAGGCCTATAAACTACGCTCAGGCAGAAATCGTATCACTTCGGTAAGAGACGATCGACAAATTGTGCGAAAATCTCTCAAAAACCGAAGAAAAACATCTGCTGAGATAGCTGCAGAGCATTTAACAGAACAAGAAGTTCACATTTCGGCACGGACAGTTAGAAGAAGGCTCCTGCAAGCTGGATTGAAAGGTTGTAAAGCAAGAAAAAAACCTTTGCTCTCACTTACCAATATAAAAAGTCGCTTGAGATGGGCTCGAGAACACAAACATTGGAATGACGTGGATTGGGCGAGAGTTGTTTGGTCAGATGAATCTACTTTTGAGGTAAATATAAAAAATAAATATTAAAAAATAATTAGTCAAAAAAAAAAATAAAAAATTGTGCTATGTATTTTAAAAGAATTAATAGAGAAATTTATGTTAAATTTGATGGAATTCTTATAGATTTTTGGAACTCCTGGCGCAACCATCGTAAGAAGAAGAGTCGGGGAAGCATACAATCCTGATTGTATAGTGCCTACCGTAAAGCATGGAGGGGGTAAACTGATGGTGTGGGGTTGTATGGCATCATCAGGGGTGGGAAAACTGTTGTTTTGTGAGGGTCCGATGAACAGTACCAACTATGTTACCGTCCTCGAGGCTGCATTGAATGCCTCAATTCGGCAAATCTTTGGGGAAACGGATAGTTCTTCGATAATTTATCAACAGGATAATGCCCCCTGCCATACTTCCCGCGTTACGATGAGTTGGTTTCGAAAAAAACAAATTCGAGTCATGGACTGGCCCGCCCAGTCACCAGACCTAAATCCCATTGAAAATTTGTGGTCAATTTTAAAAAAAAAAATCAAGGATCGCAGTATGACTTCAAAGGAAGACCTCAAACGTGCGCTGACAGAGGAATGGAAAAATATATCGAGTAATACCTGCGAAAAATTAGTACGGTCGATGAATAAAAGAGTCCTGGCTGTCATCAAAGCCAAAGGAGGACCTACAAAATACTAAAATTAATAAAATATAAAAAGTATTTCCTAAAAATATTGAGTTTTAATTTTTGTCTTCATTCGTTTTGTAGATACTGCAATTTGGGAGGGGTGCTTTATAATTTTGGCCACGGCTGTATATCATCTTGAAAAAAGCTCGATCCCGAAATTCACCAATTGTAGGCAGGAACCGATAATACAATCGGAATGATAATGATTTATTTAGGCAAACGACAATCTGTTTATGACAACATTCTGTTTAACAGATGTGCAAGGGTAACCATCCATTATATAGATGCTATAAGTTTAAAGAGCTGAAACCACGAGCAGGGCGAAAATTTGTTCCGGTCATTATTCAAATGATTGCGAATCTGATCGAAAATGCTTAATATACGCAGAGAAGCACAGTACACTTCTACATGGTTCTGCTAATTCCAGGAAAAATCAGACATGCAATACCTATTAATCATCAAGTTCCTCCATCAACAGCTGTATTGCTGTTGCGTCATTTTCTTCAAAAAATCAATTAACATTGTCAAATCCAGTGCCTTATCATTTGATGGGAATATTAATTGTCCACAATGTGATAGTCAATCCGCATCTTACATTGCTGAAAATTGGTCATCTAATATACTTTTATCCACAGTGCATCTGCATATTATTGATGGTCGCAATACAGTACGCTAGGGCTTTATTTGATATTGGCTAAATTTGCGACGATTTTCAGCTTCATGTATGATTAGTGGATTAGCGGCAAAGCCAGCTGCTTGTGCTCGAGGATTTTTGAAGTTACAATTGATGTCAATTTATTCATTGCAAGGATGCTAAATCTAAATGCGTTGATTTTGTCAAAACTTACTTCACAAATGGGAAGCACTCAATAATCTGAAATTAGCTGATCCAAATTTTACAACGCCAGGATCCATTGATTTAATATTGGGGAATGATGCATTTCTCGACTTTCTTTGGTTGGGTTATTGATGGAAGATAAACTTAGTCAAAATTAACAGAGGAAATGTGATCGTTTCACATAACAACAACCACAACTCGTGATGAACTGGATATAGTAGACAAATTTTTGGCAATTAGAAGAAATTATCAATAAGTCAATATCAAAGATGAACAATTTGAGCAATATTTTAAGGCCACAACACGTAGACATGTTATTGGGCGGTTTTCAGTTCGGTTTTCATTTAAAGAAGCACCAGTTGTCCTGGGATTATCTTATGTTAATGCTGAAAGACGATTATTATCGATGGAGAAAAAATTTGTGAAACAAGTAGGATTAGCCAAGCAGTATCGCGCGCTTAGGCAAGATTACCTTAACCTAAGACGAATTACAATTTGACAAGCAACATTTTTTTTTACCTCCGAGTCAAGCACTACTACGAAATTGCGTGTTGTTTTTGATGGGTCGTGTAGGTCATCATCGAGTGCATTTATTAATGAGATTTTGTTGCATGGGCCTACACTACAAGATAATCCACAAATATATTACTGCGATTTCATATTCACTCTATTCCTATCTCGGCAGACATTGAAAAGATACACCGACAGGTAAATATACAAAATAGTGATTGTGAATTTCAACGAATATTATGGCGTGATGATTCCAGCAAGCCACTGCAACACTATAGATTGAAAACTGTAACATATGGAATCACAAGTGCTTCATTCTTAACGATTCGCACCGTGATGGAATTGGCAAATATTTACGGTTCAACTTACCCCAAAGTAGTTTCAATTCTGAGAAAGGGTTTCTACGTAGACGATATATTAACCGGATGTGAAAATTCTCACACACCTGTAGCAATCTAACATGAAAAATCAAAATTATTAAACGAGGGTGGGTTTAATATCCGGAAATGGATATCAAACAATCAAAATTTATTAAGAATTATACCAGCCAACGATCGCGATACAGATGAAACACATTCACTTGATGATGACACAACATACTACAAAACGTTGAGACTTCATTGGAACCCATAGCATAGTAATTTAACGAAAAGAAAATTACTACCCGAAGCATCGAGGGCATTTCACCTACTTGGATTTGTAGCTCCAATTATTATCAACTTTAAAAAATTATTTCAAAAGGTTTGGAAAAGAAAAAATAATTGGGATCAAGATTTTCCAAAGAATTAAATCATCATTAGGGCTATTAGAAACAATCGATATCAATGGATGCTTAAAAATTGCGCAGCTAAATTAAATGGAGATGCACATATTTTGTTATGCCTCACAACAAGCTTATGGAGGAGCAGCCTATCTGAGAACCGCACATTTAGCTGGTAATGTAGTTGTAAGATAATTTCTTCAAAAAATCGAGTAGAACCGATGGAAACCGTTACCCTACCACGTCTTGAATTATGCGCGGCAGTTTTGGGTACCAAATTGTTTAAGTTCTTACAATCATCACTTAGACTATATTACTTTAACGTATACGCTTGGACAGATTCTCAAGTTGTTCTGGCTTTCCCATCAGATCACCCCAGTCGCTGGAAGAACTTTATAGCCAATCGTACGTCGTCATAAGAAAAATATTGCCACAAAATCATTGGAATCATGTCGAATCAAAGTTCAATCCTGCTGATCATACTTCACGGGGTTTGACGCCTCAACAATTAGTAAGCAACGAATTATGGTGGTCCGGACCAAAATTTTTGAAGCAAGAAAGTTAATGCAATACTAATTATTGTATTGCAACTAATGTATTGTAACAGTTTTGTTAAAGATAGTAAAATATTAGCGTTAACGTCGTTTATAAATGAAAATTCAAACATACGCGTTGGTGGTAGACTATAATGTCAAATTGTGATTTTAACGCAAAGCACCCAATAGTACTGCCAAAGGATTATATTTAGTCAAAGTACGTCATTAAGTATCTGCATGAAGTGAATCTACACGTTGGCGCTAGTACTTTGATTAGACATAGATATTGGATTGTGCGATGCAGAAATATGGTACGCCACCACATTTTGAAATGTAGAATCTGTTTTAAGCTCCGAAAACATTGAAATGAACAGATTATGGGTCAATTACATCTGTATAGAATTACTACTGGCCGGCTATTTCTACATACAGGGGTAGATTAAGCAGGTCCAGGTTGGATCCGAGATCAATCAGGGCGTGGTCCATTTACGCGAATTAAAAGTTATGTGAGATTGTTTGTTTGCACCAGAGTGATGGCCATTCGTAAGAAATAGTTTCAAAATTGACAACAAAAGCGTTTATTATGGCCTTACAGCGTTTTATTGCCGGAGGCAAGCCAATAGAAATCCTTTCTGATAATGGTAAAAACTTTGTGAGAGCAAGGAAGGAGCTTAATGATTTGTTTGAATTATTCAATCGGCAAGAACATTTTCAATTAATACCCAATTTTTTGTCTCCTCAGAATATCAACTTCAAATTTATTCCAGCCATGTCACCTCATTTTGGAGGTTTGTGTTACAAACACTTATTGCTAAGATCTAATGGAACAACATGTTTAACTTTCGAGCAGTCGACTACTATAAGCTGTCAGATCGAGGCAATATTGAACTCCAAAGTGAAAGTTCCCATTTGCGATTCGAGATGTGTTAGGAAAAGTTGGTCAACAAAAGCCAAAATGAGGGATTTAGCAGCCAAATATAAAACCAAATCATTTGATTACAATCGAAGATTATAATCAGCCGAATGCCACACAGAAAAAAAAACGGAGTTCTCCTGACACCGAATCGGTGTCAAATAATATCCCACCGATCGGATACAAGTTTCTTTTATCCCAGTGGAGTTTTTATTTTGATCGTGATTTACTTTTTTCGGATGAAATTATTTACTATAAAAAAACACAAATTACTTTTTAAGGATACCACCTATTCACATCCAACAGATAAAAAAACTCACGAATAAAATAGAATATTTTTGTAAATGTTTAGATAAATGTATTTACGAGATAAGGATAAAACAAATATATTTTTATAGTGCAAAATTTCACAGATATAAGTAATTATTACACACTCTTCGGATTTAAAAAAATCATTGAAACGGGTAGAATGAGTTCGCGGGAAGTATTTGCTAGATTATTCCTAAAAAAAGTTAGGAACGGTTTAGGAAAAACTTCACGAATTTGTGCAGAAACGTGAAATTTTTCCTATTCCTAAATATTTGCGAGTGTATTTGTGTAAATAATATACAAAAATTCATTTTAATTGGACATTTTATTGGTTGTTTTATTTTTATCGGTTAATACGATTATTATTTTTTTTTATTTGTAGTATTTTATTAATATTTTAGTATTAAAAGGAAAAGCACACTTGGAAACAAAATAATCGGAACAAAAAAATAATGAAGTGCTTCCATTAGGCATAAAAACCTCTTGAATTTTTTCAAACAATTTCCACCTTATGCCTACACATTCTATTTTGAGCAGTAGCTCATTTACAATAAAATGTACAGCAAGAGGTGAAATAATTAAAAATTAACAATAACGAAAACGTTAATAAAAATAATTTAAAAAGCTACTTATTGCCCCTCAATCATCCCACTAGCAAAATGTTGACTTAAATAATCGTGCTGATTATAACCTTTTAATTTGCAATGGAATTGAATTCCAAATATAAACTCCCCTAACATAAAAGGATTTGCTTAATGACCTACAAACATTTTTGGCCGGAATTAGGAGGAAGTTAGAGGAATAAACCCTACTAACCAGCAATTTCCTATAAAAATAACAAGGCTCCTTAGCTTTGAGAAGTTTAAAAATCAAAAGACAAACACACAAATTCTTATACAATATTGTGGCATTTCAATTTTATAGTTTCCTGTTTTCCCTAAGAAGAGCTCAATTTACAACAAAACTATTTTGAGTTATAGTATAGGATTGAACATTTTTGAATTCACTTCCACTATTTACTTCATTTCCAACCGCTGTTCCCGAAAAGCGCGCATTCTAACGGAAACCAATTATGAGTTGCTGTTGACCAATCTTAACGGAAACAGGTAGTTAGGATTGAACATTTTTGAATTCACGTGTATTACGATTGAATACCGATTTTCCAAAATTGTCCTGCTATTCCTGAAAAGCGCGCACTCTAACGGGAACCAATTATGAGTTACTGTAGACCTACTCTAAAGGGAAATCATACAGATTTTCCAAGATCTAGGGGAACAGGTAGTTAGGATTGAACATTTCTGAATTCACGTGTAGTATGATTGAATAGGGACTTTCCAAAATTTTCCCGCTGTTCCTGAAAAGCGCGCACTCTAACAAGAACCAATTATGAGTTACCGTTGACCTACTCTAAAGGAAAATCATACAGATTTTCCGAAATCTAGGGGAACAGGTAGTTAGGATTGAACATTTCTAAATTCACGTGTAGTATGGTTGAATACCGAGATTTCCAAAATTTTCCCGCTGTTCCTGAAAAGCGCGCACTGTAACAGGAACCAATTATGAGTTACTGTAGACCTATTTTAAAGGGAAATCATACAGATTTTCCAAGATCTAGAGGATTGAACATTTCTGAATTCGCTTCCACTATGGTTGTATATCGATTTTGCAAAATTTTCCTGCTGTTCCCGAAAAGCGCGCATTCAAACGGAAACCAATTATGAGTTGCTGTTGACCAATCCTAACGGAAAACTATACAGATTTTCCGAAATCTAATGGACCAGGTAGTTAGGATTGAACATTTCTGAATTCACGTGTAGTATGATTGAATACCGATTTTTCCAAACTTTTCCTGCTGTTCCTGAAAAACGCGCACTCTAACGGAGACCAATTATGAGTTACTGAAGACCTACTCTAAAGGAAAATCATACAGATTTTCCGAAATCTAGGGGAACAGGTAGTTAGGATTGAACATTTCTAAATTCACGTGTAGTATGATTGAATACCGATTTTCCAAAATCATAATACACGTGAATTCATAAATGTTCAATCCTAACTACCTATTCCCCTAGATTTCGGCAAATTTGTATGATTTTCCTTAAGAATAGGTCCACAGCAACTTATAATTGGCCTCTGCTAGAACGCGCGCTTTTCGGGAACAGCAGGAAAATTTTGGAAATCCGATATACAACCATAGTGGAAGCGAATTCAGAAATGTTCAATCCTAACTACCTATTCCCCTAGATTTCGGAAAATCTGTATGGTTTTCCTTTAGAATAGGTCCACAGCAACTCATAATTGGTCTCCGTTAGAATGCGCGCTTTTCGGAAACAGCAGGAAAATTTTGGAAAATCGATATACAACCGTAGTGGAAGCGAATTCAGAAATGCTCAATCCTAACTACCTATTCCCCTAGATTTCGGAAAATCTGTATGGTTTTCCTTTAGAATAGGTCCACAGCAACTCATAATTGGTCTCCGTTAGAATGCGCGCTTTTCGGAAACAGCAGGAAAATTTTGGAAAATCGATATACAACCGTAGTGGAAGCGAATTCAGAAATGCTCAATCCTAACTACCTATTCCCCTAGATTTCGGAAAATCTGTATGGTTTTCCTTTAGAATAGGTCCACAGCAACTCATAATTGGTCTCCGTTAGAATGCGCGCTTTTCGGAAACAGCAGGAAAATTTTGGAAAATCGATATACAACCGTAGTGGAAGCGAATTCAGAAATGTTCAATCCTAACTACCTATTCCCCTAGATTTCGGAAAATCTGTATGGTTTTCCTTTAGAATAGGTCCACAGCAACTCATAATTGGTCTCCGTTAGATTGCGCGCTTTTCGGAAA
The DNA here is from genome assembly GCA_958295665.1 of Tipula vernalis. Taxonomy (NCBI): domain Eukaryota; kingdom Metazoa; phylum Arthropoda; class Insecta; order Diptera; family Tipulidae; genus Tipula; species Tipula vernalis. The sequence goes on from OY282558.1 coordinate 187,890,523, forward strand.
CAGCAGGAAAATTTTGAAAAATCGATATACAACAATAGTGGAAGCGAATTCAGAAATGCTCAATCCTAACTACCTATTCCCCTAGATTTCGGAAAATCTGTATGGTTTTCCTTTAGAATAGGTCCACAGCAACTCATAATTGGTCTCCGTTAGAATGCGCGCTTTTCGGGAACAGCAGGAAAATTTTGGAAAATCGATATACAACCATAGTGGAAGCGAATTCAGAAATGTTCAATCCTATCTACCTATTCCCCTAGATTTCGGAAAATCTGTATGGTTTTCCTTTAGAATAGGTCCATAGCAACTCATAATTGGTCTCCGTTAGAATGCGCGCTTTTCGGGAACAGCAGGAAAATTTTGGAAAATCGATATACAACCGTAGTAGAAGCGAATTCAGAAATGCTCAATCCTAACTACCTATTCCCCTAGATTTCGGAAAATCTGTATGGTTTTCCTTTAGAATAGGTCCACAGCAACTCATAATTGGTCTCCGTTAGAATGCGCGCTTTTCGGGAACAGCAGGAAAATTTTGGAAAATCGATATACAACCGTAGTGGAAGCGAATTCAGAAATGCTTAATCCTAACTACCTATTCCCCTAGATTTCGGAAAATCTGTATGGTTTTCCTTTAGAATAGGTCCACAGCAACTCATAATTGGTCTCCGTTAGAATGCGCGCTTTTCGGGAACAGCAGAAAAATTTTGGAAAATCGATATACAACCATAGTGGAAGCGAATTCAGAAATGTTCAATCCTAACTACCTATTCCCCTAGATTTCGGAAAATCTGTATGGTTTTCCTTTAGAATAGGTCCACAGCAACTCATAATTGGTGTCCGTTAGAATGCGCGCTTTTCGGGAACAGCAGGAAAATTTTGGAAATCGATATACAACCATAGTGGAAGCGAATTCAGAAATGTTCAATCCTAACTACCTATTCCCCTAGATTTCGGAAAATCTGTATGGTTTTCCTTTAGAATAGGTCCACAGCAACTCATAATTGATCTCCGTTAGAATGCGCGCTTTTCGGGAACAGCAGGAAAATTTTGGAAAATCGATATACAACCATAGTGGAAGCGAATTCAGAAATGTTCAATCCTAACTACCTATTCCCCTAGATTTCGGAAAATCTGTATGGTTTTCCTTTAGAATAGGTCCACAGCAACTCATAATTGGTCTCCGTTAGAATGCGCGCTTTTCGGGAACAGCAGGAAAATTTTGGAAAATCGATATACAACCATAGTGGAAGCGAATTCAGAAATGTTCAATCCTAACTACCTATTCCCCTAGATTTCGGAAAATCTGTATAGTTTTCCTTTAGAATAGGTCCACAGCAACTCATAATTGGTCTCCGTTAGAATGCGCGCTTTTCGGGAACAGCAGGAAAATTTTGGAAAATCGATATACAACCGTAGTGGAAGCGAATTCAGAAATGCTCAATCCTAACTACCTATTCCCCTAGATTTCGGAAAATCTGTATGGTTTTCCTTTAGAATAGGTCCACAGCAACTCATAATTGGTCTCCGTTAGAATGCGCGCTTTTCGGGAACAGCAGGAAAATTTTGGAAAATCGATATACAACCGTAGTGGAAGCGAATTCAGAAATGCTCAATCCTAACTACCTATTCCCCTAGATTTCGGAAAATCTGTATGGTTTTCCTTTAGAATAGGTCCACAGCAACTCATAATTGGTGTCCGTTAGAATGCGCGCTTTTCGGGAACAGCAGGAAAATTTTGGAAAATCGATATACAACCATAGTGGAAGCGAATTCAGAAATGTTCAATCCTAACTACCTATTCCCCTAGATTTCGGAAAATCTGTATGGTTTTCCTTTAGAATAGGTCCACAGCAACTCATAATTGGTGTCCGTTAGAATGCGCGCTTTTCGGGAACAGCAGGAAAATTTTGGAAATCGATATACAACCATAGTGGAAGCGAATTCAGAAATGTTCAATCCTAACTACCTATTCCCCTAGATTTCGGAAAATCTGTATGGTTTTCCTTTAGAATAGGTCCACAGCAACTCATAATTGGTCTCCGTTAGAATGCGCGCTTTTCGGGAACAGCAGGAAAATTTTGGAAAATCGATATACAACCATAGTGGAAGCGAATTCAGAAATGTTCAATCCTAACTACCTATTCCCCTAGATTTCGGAAAATCTGTATAGTTTTCCTTTAGAATAGGTCCACAGCAACTCATAATTGGTCTCCGTTAGAATGCGCGCTTTTCGGGAACAGCAGGAAAATTTTGGAAAATCGATATACAACCATAGTGGAAGCGAATTCAGAAATGTTCAATCCTAACTACCTATTCCCCTAGATTTCGGAAAATCTGTATGGTTTTCCTTTAGAATAGGTCCACAGCAACTCATAATTGGTCTCCGTTAGAATGCGCGCTTTTCGGGAACAGCAGAAAAATTTTGGAAAATCGATATACAACCATAGTGGAAGCGAATTCAGAAATGTTCAATCCTAACTACCTATTCCCCTAGATTTCGGAAAATCTGTATGGTTTTCCTTTAGAATAGGTCCACAGCAACTCATAATTGGTATCCGTTAGAATGCGCGCTTTTCGGGAACAGCAGGAAAATTTTGGAAAATCGATATACAACCATAGTGGAAGCGAATTCAGAAATGTTCAATCCTAACTACCTATTCCCCTAGATTTCGGAAAATCTGTATGGTTTTCCTTTAGAATAGGTCCACAGCAACTCATAATTGGTCTCCGTTAGAATGCGCGCTTTTCGGGAACAGCAGGAAAATTTTGGAAAATCGATATACAACCATAGTGGAAGCGAATTCAGAAATGTTCAATCCTAACTACCTATTCCCCTAGATTTCGGAAAATCTGTATGGTTTTCCTTTAGAATAGGTCCACAGCAACTCATAATTGGTCTCCGTTAGAATGCGCGCTTTTCGGGAACAGCAGGAAAATTTTGGAAAATCGATATACAACCATAGTGGAAGCGAATTCAGAAATGTTCAATCCTAACTACCTATTCCCCTAGATTTCGGAAAATCTGTATGGTTTTCCTTTAGAATAGGTCCACAGCAACTCATAATTGGTCTCCGTTAGAATGCGCGCTTTTCGGGAACAGCAGGAAAATTTTGGAAAATCGATATACAACCATAGTGGAAGCGAATTCAGAAATGTTCAATCCTAACTACCTATTCCCCTAGATTTCGGAAAATCTGTATGGTTTTCCTTTAGAATAGGTCCACAGCAACTCATAATTGGTCTCCGTTAGAATGCGCGCTTTTCGGGAACAGCAGAAAAATTTTGGAAAATCGATATACAACCATAGTGGAAGCGAATTCAGAAATGTTCAATCCTAACTACCTATTCCCCTAGATTTCGGAAAATCTGTATGGTTTTCCTTTAGAATAGGTCCACAGCAACTCATAATTGGTCTCCGTTAGAATGCGCGCTTTTCGGGAACAGCAGGAAAATTTTGGAAAATCGATATACAACCATAGTGGAAGCGAATTCAGAAATGTTCAATCCTAACTACCTATTCCCCTAGATTTCGGAAAATCTGTATAGTTTTCCTTTAGAATAGGTCCACAGCAACTCATAATTGGTCTCCGTTAGAATGCGCGCTTTTCGGGAACAGCAGGAAAATTTTGGAAAATCGATATACAACCATAGTGGAAGCGAATTCAGAAATGTTCAATCCTAACTACCTATTCCCCTAGATTTCGGAAAATCTGTATAGTTTTCCTTTAGAATAGGTCCACAGCAACTCATAATTGGTCTCCGTTAGAATGCGCGCTTTTCGGGAACAGCAGGAAAATTTTGGAAAATCGATATACAACCATAGTGGAAGCGAATTCAGAAATGTTCAATCCTAACTACCTATTCCCCTAGATTTCGGAAAATCTGTATAGTTTTCCTTTAGAATAGGTCCACAGCAACTCATAATTGGTCTCCGTTAGAATGCGCGCTTTTCGGGAACAGCAGGAAAATTTTGGAAAATCGATATACAACCATAGTGGAAGCGAATTCAGAAATGTTCAATCCTAACTACCTATTCCCCTAGATTTCGGAAAATCTGTATGGTTTTCCTTTAGAATAGGTCAACAGCAACTCATAATTGGTCTCCGTTAGAATGCGCGCTTTTCGGGAACAGCAGAAAAATTTTGGAAAATCGATATACAACCATAGTGGAAGCGAATTCAGAAATGTTCAATCCTAACTACCTATTCCCCTAGATTTCGGAAAATCTGTATGGTTTTCCTTTAGAATAGGTCCACAGCAACTCATAATTGGTATCCGTTAGAATGCGCGCTTTTCGGGAACAGCAGGAAAATTTTGGAAAATCGATATACAACCATAGTGGAAGCGAATTCAGAAATGTTCAATCCTAACTACCTATTCCCCTAGATTTCGGAAAATCTGTATGGTTTTCCTTTAGAATAGGTCCACAGCAACTCATAATTGGTCTCCGTTAGAATGCGCGCTTTTCGGGAACAGCAGGAAAATTTTGGAAAATCGATATACAACCATAGTGGAAGCGAATTCAGAAATGTTCAATCCTAACTACCTATTCCCCTAGATTTCGGAAAATCTGTATGGTTTTCCTTTAGAATAGGTCCACAGCAACTCATAATTGGTCTCCGTTAGAATGCGCGCTTTTCGGGAACAGCAGGAAAATTTTGGAAAATCGATATACAACCATAGTGGAAGCGAATTCAGAAATGTTCAATCCTAACTACCTATTCCCCTAGATTTCGGAAAATCTGTATGGTTTTCCTTTAGAATAGGTCCACAGCAACTCATAATTGGTCTCCGTTAGAATGCGCGCTTTTCGGGAACAGCAGGAAAATTTTGGAAAATCGATATACAACCATAGTGGAAGCGAATTCAGAAATGTTCAATCCTAACTACCTATTCCCCTAGATTTCGGAAAATCTGTATGGTTTTCCTTTAGAATAGGTCCACAGCAACTCATAATTGGTCTCCGTTAGAATGCGCGCTTTTCGGGAACAGCAGGAAAATTTTGGAAAATCGATATACAACCATAGTGGAAGCGAATTCAGAAATGTTCAATCCTAACTACCTATTCCCCTAGATTTCGGAAAATCTGTATGGTTTTCCTTTAGAATAGGTCCACAGCAACTCATAATTGGTCTCCGTTAGAATGCGCGCTTTTCGGGAACAGCAGGAAAATTTTGGAAAATCGATATACAACCATAGTGGAAGCGAATTCAGAAATGTTCAATCCTAACTACCTATTCCCCTAGATTTCGGAAAATCTGTATGGTTTTCCTTTAGAATAGGTCCACAGCAACTCATAATTGGTGTCCGTTAGAATGCGCGCTTTTCGGGAACAGCAGGAAAATTTTGGAAAATCGATATACAACCATAGTGGAAGCGAATTCAGAAATGTTCAATCCTAACTACCTATTCCCCTAGATTTCGGAAAATCTGTATGGTTTTCCTTTAGAATAGGTCCACAGCAACTCATAATTGGTCTCCGTTAGAATGCGCGCTTTTCGGGAACAGCAGGAAAATTTTGGAAAATCGATATACAACCATAGTGGAAGCGAATTCAGAAATGTTCAATCCTAACTACCTATTCCCCTAGATTTCGGAAAATCTGTATGGTTTTCCTTTAGAATAGGTCCACAGCAACTCATAATTGGTCTCCGTTAGAATGCGCGCTTTTCGGAAACAGCAGGAAAATTTTGGAAATTCGATATACAACCGTAGTGGAAGCGAATTCAGAAATGTTCAATCCTAACTACCTATTCCCCTAGATTTCGGAAAATCTGTATGGTTTTCCTTTAGAATAGGTCCACAGCAACTCATAATTGGTCTCCGTTAGAATGCGCGCTTTTCGGGAACAGCAGGAAAATTTTGGAAAATCGATATACAACCATAGTGGAAGCGAATTCAGAAATGTTCAATCCTAACTACCTATTCCCCTAGATTTCGAAAAATCTGTATGGTTTTCCTTTAGAATAGGTTCACAGCAACTCATAATTGGTCTCCGTTAGAATGCGCGCTTTTCGGAAACAGCAGGAAAATTTTGGAAAATCGATATACAACCGTAGTGGAAGCGAATTCAGAAATGCTCAATCCTAACTACCTATTCCCCTAGATTTCGGAAAATCTGTATGGTTTTCCTTTAGAATAGGTCCACAGCAACTCATAATTGGTCTCCGTTAGAATGCGCGCTTTTCGGAAACAGCAGGAAAATTTTGGAAAATCGATATACAACCGTAGTGGAAGCGAATTCAGAAATGCTCAATCCTAACTACCTATTCCCCTAGATTTCGGAAAATCTGTATGGTTTTCCTTTAGAATAGGTCCACAGCAACTCATAATTGGTCTCCGTTAGAATGCGCGCTTTTCGGAAACAGCAGGAAAATTTTGGAAAATCGATATACAACCGTAGTGGAAGCGAATTCAGAAATGTTCAATCCTAACTACCTATTCCCCTAGATTTCGGAAAATCTGTATGGTTTTCCTTTAGAATAGGTCCACAGCAACTCATAATTGGTCTCCGTTAGATTGCGCGCTTTTCGGAAACAGCAGGAAAATTTTGGAAAATCGATATACAACCGTAGTGGAAGCGAATTCAGAAATGCTCAATCCTAACTACCTATTCCCCTAGATTTCGGAAAATCTGTATGGTTTTCCTTTAGAATAGGTCCACAGCAACTCATAATTGGTGTCCGTTAGAATGCGCGCTTTTCGGGAACAGCAGGAAAATTTTGGAAAATCGATATACAACCGTAGTGGAAGCGAATTCAGAAATGCTCAATCCTAACTACCTATTCCCCTAGATTTCGGAAAATCTGTATGGTTTTCCTTTAGAATAGGTCCACAGCAACTCATAATTGGTCTCCGTTAGAATGCGCGCTTTTCGGGAACAGCAGGAAAATTTTGGAAAATCGATATACAACCATAGTGGAAGCGAATTCAGAAATGTTCAATCCTAACTACCTATTCCCCTAGATTTCGGAAAATCTGTATGGTTTTCCTTTAGAATAGGTCCACAGCAACTCATAATTGGTGTCCGTTAGAATGCGCGCTTTTCGGGAACAGCAGGAAAATTTTGGAAAATCGATATACAACCGTAGTGGAAGCGAATTCAGAAATGCTCAATCCTAACTACCTATTCCCCTAGATTTCGGAAAATCTGTATGGTTTTCCTTTAGAATAGGTCCACAGCAACTCATAATTGGTCTCCGTTAGAATGCGCGCTTTTCGGGAACAGCAGGAAAATTTTGGAAAATCGATATACAACCGTAGTGGAAGCGAATTCAGAAATGCTCAATCTTAACTACCTATTCCCCTAGATTTCGGAAAATCTGTATGGTTTTCCTTTAGAATAGGTCCACAGCAACTCATAATTGGTCTCCGTTAGAATGCGCGCTTTTCGGGAACAGCAGAAAAATTTTGGAAAATCGATATACAACCATAGTGGAAGCGAATTCAGAAATGTTCAATCCTAACTACCTATTCCCCTAGATTTCGGAAAATCTGTATGGTTTTCCTTTAGAATAGGTCCACAGCAACTCATAATTGGTCTCCGTTAGAATGCGCGCTTTTCGGGAACAGCAGGAAAATTTTGGAAAATCGATATACAACCATAGTGGAAGCGAATTCAGAAATGTTCAATCCTAACTACCTATTCCCCTAGATTTCGGAAAATCTGTATAGTTTTCCTTTAGAATAGGTCCACAGCAACTCATAATTGGTCTCCGTTAGAATGCGCGCTTTTCGGGAACAGCAGGAAAATTTTGGAAAATCGATATACAACCATAGTGGAAGCGAATTCAGAAATGTTCAATCCTAACTACCTATTCTCCTAGATTTCGGAAAATCTGTATGGTTTTCCTTTAGAATAGGTCAACAGCAACTCATAATTGGTCTCCGTTAGAATGCGCGCTTTTCGGGAACAGCAGAAAAATTTTGGAAAATCGATATACAACCATAGTGGAAGCGAATTCAGAAATGTTCAATCCTAACTACCTATTCCCCTAGATTTCGGAAAATATGTATGGTTTTCCTTTATAATAGGTCCACAGCAACTCATAATTGGTGTCCGTTAGAATGCGCGCTTTTCGGGAACAGCAGGAAAATTTTGGAAAATCGATATACAACCATAGTGGAAGCGAATTCAGAAATGTTCAATCCTAACTACCTATTCCCCTAGATTTCGGAAAATCTGTATGGTTTTCCTTTAGAATAGGTCCACAGCAACTCATAATTGGTCTCCGTTAGAATGCGCGCTTTTCGGGAACAGCAGGAAAATTTTGGAAAATCGATATACAACCATAGTGGAAGCGAATTCAGAAATGTTCAATCCTAACTACCTATTCCCCTAGATTTCGGAAAATCTGTATGGTTTTCCTTTAGAATAGGTCCACAGCAACTCATAATTGGTCTCCGTTAGAATGCGCGCTTTTCGGGAACAGCAGGAAAATTTTGGAAAATCGATATACAACCATAGTGGAAGCGAATTCAGAAATGTTCAATCCTAACTACCTATTCCCCTAGATTTCGGAAAATCTGTATGGTTTTCCTTTAGAATAGGTCCACAGCAACTCATAATTGGTCTCCGTTAGAATGCGCGCTTTTCGGGAACAGCAGAAAAATTTTGGAAATTCGATATACAACCATAGTGGAAGCGAATTCAGAAATGTTCAATCCTAACTACCTATTCCCCTAGATTTCGGAAAATCTGTATGGTTTTCCTTTAGAATAGGTCCACAGCAACTCATAATTGGTGTCCGTTAGAATGCGCGCTTTTCGGGAACAGCAGGAAAATTTTGGAAAATCGATATACAACCATAGTGGAAGCGAATTCAGAAATGTTCAATCCTAACTACCTATTCCCCTAGATTTCGGAAAATCTGTATGGTTTTCCTTTAGAATAGGTCCACAGCAACTCATAATTGGTCTCCGTTAGAATGCGCGCTTTTCGGGAACAGCAGGAAAATTTTGGAAAATCGATATACAACCATAGTGGAAGCGAATTCAGAAATGTTCAATCCTAACTACCTATTCCCCTAGATTTCGGAAAATCTGTATGGTTTTCCTTTAGAATAGGTCCACAGCAACTCATAATTGGTCTCCGTTAGAATGCGCGCTTTTCGGGAACAGCAGAAAAATTTTGGAAAATCGATATACAACCATAGTGGAAGCGAATTCAGAAATGTTCAATCCTAACTACCTATTCCCCTAGATTTCGGAAAATCTGTATGGTTTTCCTTTAGAATAGGTCCACAGCAACTCATAATTGGTCTCCGTTAGAATGCGCGCTTTTCGGGAACAGCAGGAAAATTTTGGAAAATCGATATACAACCATAGTGGAAGCGAATTCAGAAATGTTCAATCCTAACTACCTATTCCCCTAGATTTCGGAAAATCTGTATAGTTTTCCTTTAGAATAGGTCCACAGCAACTCATAATTGGTCTCCGTTAGAATGCGCGCTTTTCGGGAACAGCAGGAAAATTTTGGAAAATCGATATACAACCATAGTGGAAGCGAATTCAGAAATGTTCAATCCTAACTACCTATTCTCCTAGATTTCGGAAAATCTGTATGGTTTTCCTTTAGAATAGGTCAACAGCAACTCATAATTGGTCTCCGTTAGAATGCGCGCTTTTCGGGAACAGCAGAAAAATTTTGGAAAATCGATATACAACCATAGTGGAAGCGAATTCAGAAATGTTCAATCCTAACTACCTATTCCCCTAGATTTCGGAAAATATGTATGGTTTTCCTTTATAATAGGTCCACAGCAACTCATAATTGGTGTCCGTTAGAATGCGCGCTTTTCGGGAACAGCAGGAAAATTTTGGAAAATCGATATACAACCATAGTGGAAGCGAATTCAGAAATGTTCAATCCTAACTACCTATTCCCCTAGATTTCGGAAAATCTGTATGGTTTTCCTTTAGAATAGGTCCACAGCAACTCATAATTGGTCTCCGTTAGAATGCGCGCTTTTCGGGAACAGCAGGAAAATTTTGGAAAATCGATATACAACCATAGTGGAAGCGAATTCAGAAATGTTCAATCCTAACTACCTATTCCCCTAGATTTCGGAAAATCTGTATGGTTTTCCTTTAGAATAGGTCCACAGCAACTCATAATTGGTCTCCGTTAGAATGCGCGCTTTTCGGGAACAGCAGGAAAATTTTGGAAAATCGATATACAACCATAGTGGAAGCGAATTCAGAAATGTTCAATCCTAACTACCTATTCCCCTAGATTTCGGAAAATCTGTATGGTTTTCCTTTAGAATAGGTCCACAGCAACTCATAATTGGTCTCCGTTAGAATGCGCGCTTTTCGGGAACAGCAGGAAAATTTTGGAAAATCGATATACAACCATAGTGGAAGCGAATTCAGAAATGTTCAATCCTAACTACCTATTCCCCTAGATTTCGGAAAATCTGTATGGTTTTCCTTTAGAATAGGTCCACAGCAACTCATAATTGGTCTCCGTTAGAATGCGCGCTTTTCGGGAACAGCAGAAAAATTTTGGAAATTCGATATACAACCATAGTGGAAGCGAATTCAGAAATGTTCAATCCTAACTACCTATTCCCCTAGATTTCGGAAAATCTGTATGGTTTTCCTTTAGAATAGGTCCACAGCAACTCATAATTGGTGTCCGTTAGAATGCGCGCTTCTCGGGAACAGCAGGAAAATTTTGGAAAATCGATATACAACCATAGTGGAAGCGAATTCAGAAATGTTCAATCCTAACTACCTATTCCCCTAGATTTCGGAAAATCTGTATGGTTTTCCTTTAGAATAGGTCCACAGCAACTCATAATTGGTCTCCGTTAGAATGCGTGCTTTTCGGGAACAGCAGGAAAATTTTGGAAAATCGATATACAACCATAGTGGAAGCGAATTCAGAAATGTTCAATCCTAACTACCTATTCCCCTAGATTTCGGAAAATCTGTATGGTTTTCCTTTAGAATAGGTCCACAGCAACTCATAATTGGTCTCCGTTAGAATGCGCGCTTTTCGGGAACAGCAGAAAAATTTTGGAAAATCGATATACAACCATAGTGGAAGCGAATTCAGAAATGTTCAATCCTAACTACCTATTCCCCTAGATTTCGGAAAATCTGTATGGTTTTCCTTTAGAATAGGTCCACAGCAACTCATAATTGGTGTCCGTTAGAATGCGCGCTTTTCGGGAACAGCAGGAAAATTTTGGAAAATCGATATACAACCATAGTGGAAGCGAATTCAGAAATGTTCAATCCTAACTACCTATTCCCCTAGATTTCGGAAAATCTGTATGGTTTTCCTTTAGAATAGGTCCACAGCAACTCATAATTGGTCTCCGTTAGAATGCGCGCTTTTCGGGAACAGCAGGAAAATTTTGGAAAATCGATATACAACCATAGTGGAAGCGAATTCAGAAATGTTCAATCCTAACTACCTATTCCCCTAGATTTCGGAAAATCTGTATGGTTTTCCTTTAGAATAGGTCCACAGCAACTCATAATTGGTCTCCGTTAGAATGCGCGCTTTTCGGGAACAGCAGGAAAATTTTGGAAAATCGATATACAACCATAGTGGAAGCGAATTCAGAAATGTTCAATCCTAACTACCTATTCCCCTAGATTTCGGAAAATCTGTATGGTTTTCCTTTAGAATAGGTCCACAGCAACTCATAATTGGTCTCCGTTAGAATGCGCGCTTTTCGGGAACAGCAGAAAAATTTTGGAAATTCGATATACAACCATAGTGGAAGCGAATTCAGAAATGTTCAATCCTAACTACCTATTCCCCTAGATTTCGGAAAATCTGTATGGTTTTCCTTTAGAATAGGTCCACAGCAACTCATAATTGGTGTCCGTTAGAATGCGCGCTTCTCGGGAACAGCAGGAAAATTTTGGAAAATCGATATACAACCATAGTGGAAGCGAATTCAGAAATGTTCAATCCTAACTACCTATTCCCCTAGATTTCGGAAAATCTGTATGGTTTTCCTTTAGAATAGGTCCACAGCAACTCATAATTGGTCTCCGTTAGAATGCGTGCTTTTCGGGAACAGCAGAAAAATTTTGGAAAATCGATATACAACCATAGTGGAAGCGAATTCAGAAATGTTCAATCCTAACTACCTATTCCCCTAGATTTCGGAAAATCTGTATGGTTTTCCTTTAGAATAGGTCCACAGCAACTCATAATTGGTGTCCGTTAGAATGCGCGCTTTTCGGGAACAGCAGGAAAATTTTGGAAAATCGATATACAACCATAGTGGAAGCGAATTCAGAAATGTTCAATCCTAACTACCTATTCCCCTAGATTTCGGAAAATCTGTATGGTTTTCCTTTAGAATAGGTCCACAGCAACTCATAATTGGTCTCCGTTAGAATGCGCGCTTTTCGGGAACAGCAGGAAAATTTTGGAAAATCGATATACAACCATAGTGGAAGCGAATTCAGAAATGTTCAATCCTAACTACCTATTCCCCTAGATTTCGGAAAATCTGTATGGTTTTCCTTTAGAATAGGTCCACAGCAACTCATAATTGGTCTCCGTTAGAATGCGCGCTTTTCGGGAACAGCAGAAAAATTTTGGAAAATCGATATACAACCATAGTGGAAGCGAATTCAGAAATGTTCAATCCTAACTACCTATTCCCCTAGATTTCGGAAAATCTGTATGGTTTTCCTTTAGAATAGGTCCACAGCAACTCATAATTGGTGTCCGTTAGAATGCGCGCTTTTCGGGAACAGCAGGAAAATTTTGGAAAATCGATATACAACCATAGTGGAAGCGAATTCAGAAATGTTCAATCCTAACTACCTATTCCCCTAGATTTCGGAAAATCTGTATGGTTTTCCTTTAGAATAGGTCCACAGCAACTCATAATTGGTCTCCGTTAGAATGCGCGCTTTTCGGGAACAGCAGGAAAATTTTGGAAAATCGATATACAACCATAGTGGAAGCGAATTCAGAAATGTTCAATCCTAACTACCTATTCCCCTAGATTTCGGAAAATCTGTATGGTTTTCCTTTAGAATAGGTCCACAGCAACTCATAATTGGTCTCCGTTAGAATGCGCGCTTTTCGGGAACAGCAGGAAAATTTTGGAAAATCGATATACAACCATAGTGGAAGCGAATTCAGAAATGTTCAATCCTAACTACCTATTCCCCTAGATTTCGGAAAATCTGTATGGTTTTCCTTTAGAATAGGTCCACAGCAACTCATAATTGGTCTCCGTTAGAATGCGCGCTTTTCGGGAACAGCAGAAAAATTTTGGAAATTCGATATACAACCATAGTGGAAGCGAATTCAGAAATGTTCAATCCTAACTACCTATTCCCCTAGATTTCGGAAAATCTGTATGGTTTTCCTTTAGAATAGGTCCACAGCAACTCATAATTGGTGTCCGTTAGAATGCGCGCTTCTCGGGAACAGCAGGAAAATTTTGGAAAATCGATATACAACCATAGTGGAAGCGAATTCAGAAATGTTCAATCCTAACTACCTATTCCCCTAGATTTCGGAAAATCTGTATGGTTTTCCTTTAGAATAGGTCCACAGCAACTCATAATTGGTCTCCGTTAGAATGCGTGCTTTTCGGGAACAGCAGAAAAATTTTGGAAAATCGATATACAACCATAGTGGAAGCGAATTCAGAAATGTTCAATCCTAACTACCTATTCCCCTAGATTTCGGAAAATCTGTATGGTTTTCCTTTAGAATAGGTCCACAGCAACTCATAATTGGTGTCCGTTAGAATGCGCGCTTTTCGGGAACAGCAGGAAAATTTTGGAAAATCGATATACAACCATAGTGGAAGCGAATTCAGAAATGTTCAATCCTAACTACCTATTCCCCTAGATTTCGGAAAATCTGTATGGTTTTCCTTTAGAATAGGTCCACAGCAACTCATAATTGGTCTCCGTTAGAATGCGCGCTTTTCGGGAACAGCAGGAAAATTTTGGAAAATCGATATACAACCATAGTGGAAGCGAATTCAGAAATGTTCAATCCTAACTACCTATTCCCCTAGATTTCGGAAAATCTATATGGTTTTCCTTTGGAGTGGTTCTGTAGTAAGTAAATAAATATAAGTTTCCGTTATAGTTGCTGTAAATTAGGTTAAGTTTTAAACAGTTTAAATTTTAAAATAATTAATTTACCCTAATAATTTTTTTTGAGTTATTTATAATTAATTTTATTAGTTTTAAATAAAATTGTATTGCTGTATCTTAGCGAGATAAACTTTTTGTTCAATTTTTGTTTGGTTAAAAGAAATTCTTTTAAATAATTCGTAATATGAATTTTTCGTTTATAAGTAGTTTTTTATTGCGAAGTTTTTACACATACATTCAAATGATTTGTTATTTTTAGGAAACTTAGGAAAAACTTCACAATCGTGTAGAATGAAACAAACGTTTTGGAGTGTTTATTAAAATTCAGTTTTTTTTTAAATTTATTTTTAAATAGTTTATATAATATAATTAAATAATATCAAATTTCGGAACAATAAATTTATTTGAATGTTTTGGATGAAATGTAAATTCAAATGAAGGCTTAAATTCTAAATCATATAATTTTATAGCATTTATTTCATTTTTCAATTTGGTTTCATATGAATTTAAATTATAATTAAAGCAAATTGTTTGAAGTAAACGGTGAAATATATATATTTCACCTTTATTTTCAATCATGTGTTGTATTAAACCAAAAATTGGTAGACCCGAATTCATTGGATCTCTTTTGATAATACAAATAATAAATTTGTTTTTATATACAAATCCATACTTAATTTCTTTAAGAATTTTAACTTCATCAGCAGTATTAAAATTTAACTTAGTTTTAATGTTTTCCAAATTTATATTTAAAATGTGAAATGTAATACGTTTTTCTATTTTGATTTCTAACTTAATATCAAATTTACTATTGTCGTAATTTATGTAATTTATTTGTTGATGTTTGGAAGCTAAAAGTTTAGTAATATTTTTAAAATTACGACTTGCTCTCGCAATTGCTTTAAATTTGGCATGCTTTCTCTCGTATCGCATAGTCCACATATTAATTAATGCGCCCATATTTTGAATAATATAATAGTAATGTAAAATTAAGTGATGTTTTGGAATAACGTTGCAACCGGGAAATTTGTTTATAAATTCAGTATGATGTTCTACAATTAGCTTTTGGAGTTTTTCAGTTGATTCATGATTTAATTCAATTGAAAATACTATATTCAATATTTTAATGAGAAGCAAAATTACATTAAATTTGCCGAAGAATTCGGTATCAGCGTTTTCAATTAAATCGTGAATTAATATCGGAAAATATCTAAGTAAACACCAAAACTGTGATGCCGTTTGTTTCAAATTTTTCGTATTGCTATCTAAATTTATTAATGAAGGAATGTTCGAACGATTAAGATATCCAAAATTTGCAGATTTAATTCTATTATTAAAATTTTCTAAGGAAATCAATTTTCTTTGTTTTGTTAATTATAAAAGAAATAATTTAAGTTCGTATTGTCCAACGCCCTCCAAGATATCGTGCATTATGTCAACGCTGTGGGATTCGAAGGTATTAAAATATTCCAGTTCATTTAGAGGACACAGTTTCTGTAACCCAAATTCTCGGCCGGGGACATAAAGATTGTAATCTTTCCTTGTTCGAATTAATTCGGGTTCAATAAGTAATGATTGTGCTATATCTTTTGAGTGTGTTATACAAAATCGACAAAAATAGTTAGATTTAAATGATTCCTGTAATCCATATAAAGCATTCGCCGATAGGTTGTCGTGACTTAAGGAGAAAATTGTACCCTTAATATTTACTAGTGATCCTTTATACTCTATATTAATACCTTCTGTTTCCAGCATTTTAATGTCACTAATAATGGGGTCCAGAATCTCTTTATACCCATATTCCTTTACGTCTGCATGATGACAAAGTGCAATTAAATGAATATTTTTTAACAAACTATTATTATGATACCCCAGATTTAAGATGGTTAAATAAAATGCTAGAATTTTGTGAACACCTGTCTTACTGCCTAACGGATTAACTACTTCAAATTCATCGCAGTATATTTGTAAATGGAAACAAGGACCAGATGCAAACAGTTTGTTTTGCTTAAAATAATTACCTTGCGAGTAATGAAATTCATTGCTGCAAATGGGGTCACTTTCTAATATTTTGCTAGTAAAATATTCATTTTTTGACAGGAAACTAAGCGTTTCGACAATCGATACATAAGAAAAAGTATTAGTCACAGGACGTTGATCATAAATATTCTGGTCTTTATTCCATATTTTGTCGGTTCTTACACCTATGGCGATTTCTCTTGGGGCAGGAACTTTCGAAAACAAATCTTTTTTTCTTAAATAAGTGGTTTTTTGAAATTGAAACGGATTTCTTAGGATATTTAGTTCTGCTTGTATATCATTAATAATGTCGTTGTTCTTAGTCATCAAAATTTTTTTACGAATATTCAATTCAACTGACTGCGTAAAATTCGAAAATGATTCTAATATAGAGTTGATTTGATTATAATTTAAATTTAACTGTAATAATTTTCCTAGGAGTTCCTGATCAGCTTTCGATAAACCATCGTCAATTTTAGTAGACTCCAAAATATTTGGTTGATTGGGCCTATCGATCGGGTTCGAATTATCAGTATGAATAACATTATTCTACGTACAATAATTATGTTTGCCAACTAAATGTTTGGTAAGGCCACTATAAGTTTGGAAACGAGCATCACACTTTTGATCTCCACATTTTAAATTCTCCTGTTTTATATTTATAAGAGCATGCATAAGTCGTAAATGTCTTATATATAGTTTATGGTCTTTAAAAGACTTTGAACATGGTTTTATTTTGCAAAATAACATCCTATTTATTGCAAAATATTTAAGATACTATAGACTCGTATTATTAAAAATAAAACATGTATACACTACGACCTCGTTTCACGTTACTTCAATTTGCGTAATTTTTAATTTGTCGTTCAATTCAATTGACTTAATTCACGATATGTTTATAAATTTAAATATAAATAGAGAAATCCACAATATAAATGTTGTGTGCATACAATATTTTGGATGCGTTGTTTTAATTTAAATCATAATTTTTTGAAACCCAGATGCAAAGCGAGGACTTAGTGTATTACAAAATATGTTATATAAAAAAATAGAAATTTCAATTTAAATTGTATAAAATAGCAAAACAAAAGTATGTGATATATAAAAAGAATTATAGTTCTAAGCGGTTTTTAAATTCCTTTAATCTCGGCGTCAACGACGAGTGTCCCATTTGTAGTACAGCCTCTTGAATAAATATATAAAAACTTTGCATATCCTCAGGATATTTGCAATTAAAAACAAAGTAGCATTTGAAAAGGGACATAAATTTTTCAATGCTGCGTGAATCGGCTTGCAGAGGAATCTCTTTTCCATCGATTTTGATGCTGGCCGTTGTTAGAATTTTCCGAGATGGTCCTCGAAGAATAAGATGAGGAAAGTCCAAACTATGCTGGGTAAAAGAACCTGTCTAAAAAAATATATTTTTGTTAATTTCGGTGGTCAAAGTTTGTCAAAATTATGTAATTATTACCTTTTCAAAAATAAAAAATTGGTAAATAGATGGATTATTCTTTTTACCATATGTTCTGCAAAATTTTGTTAACAAAATTAGAGCTGTTATATCACTATCAAACTCTGAAAATAAAAAAAATAAAAATTATTGAAAAGGTTGTTTAGTGCTAAATTGGTGAAAAATTACGAAAAAGTCAATTTAACAATAATAGATTGATTTAGCACTTGGTCGAGCACACAATTCTTATAATTACTCGTTACGTATAACCGTTACAATCAATTTAAATGAATGGTTGCAAAGTTTGGTTCTTCCGAAGAGCATAATTCATTTTGTAAAGTTTTGTAATTTATCACCAATAAACTTTAAATAATTTTAAGATAAACTTACTATCATCTTCTTCAGTACATTCATCGTAAATTTTTATGTTTTTTTATTCTGCCAGTTTTATAGTATTTTTTTTGATTTTATTCCATTTATCGATGCAAAATGAAACATTTGTAAATCGTAGATTAAAATCCTGATCGACCTATGAATAAAATAAAGGTAAAATATTATATTTAAAAAATATTGATATTTTGCAAATTAGATAAATGGGCAAAAATATGAAAATTAAAAAAATAAATAAATAATACCAATCCTTGAGTATCCCAAAATCGGGGGTACTCATTTATCGAAAATGGTTTTTTACGCAAATTCGCCGTTTTTGCCATTATTATAAAAATGTTATTATGATCATTTTTGGGGCAAGCCTGGTGAAGCCACTTTTTGTGCTTATCGTTATCATCTTCATCATTTTCCGAAACATCATCATCATTTTCAAGTATTTCCGCCGATTGTGATTTTCGTGAAGAATTATTCAGTGAACGATTAATTGTTCGTAAGCGAAATGCAAAAAATCCAGTACGGTTTGCCGGATTGTAGAAGATTTCCTTTGATTTAAACAAAATTTAATATAAGACACGGTTTCTATGAATTAACACATATTTTTCAAACTCATTCAATTTTGAATGAAAAATATATGCTTGCTGATTTTAAGTGATTAAACCAGTATTTTATATTCTGCATAATTCCGATTAATTCATTATACTTACAAACCGGTCTGGATTTTGGTCCTCACATAGTTTAGGAAAAAGTAACGCTGTGGCTTGGGCCCATAAGGTTTTATTTTCAGCTGAAGGATAAGAGCCATGTATTTCTACTAAATGGCTTACGATTATATTGACTAGCTTTACACGATGTTTTTTGTCTAATATTGGCGTGTTGTTATAATTATTTATTATTTGTTGACCTTCGAAATGACCTTTTAGAAAACATTCTAGGTCCTTAAAATTCAAGGAACCATAAAATAATAGATAAATAAATAAAACTGTTACTAAATATTCGAATAATACATGCCCAATTCTGTTTTCTAAAATTTAATGTTGTTATGTTATTGTTGATTTTACAAAATAATTCCATATAGAAAGCAGTAAATAATCAATTTAGCATGAATTTTATCATTCTAGAATTGGTTTCAGTACCAGAGCCGCTATATTTTATAGAGTAATGGGAAATAATTAATACATACATATGTATAAGAGAATTATAAATGAGGAAAATCAAAATTTCCATAAAAATCATATGGAAAATCACAATTTTTAACTTTGATTTTTAAATGACAACATAACAAATTCTTAATTATAAATTAACTAAATCAATTAATTTTATTTCTTTGTCATTCAAAGTCGTGAAGCCAAGTACATCGGTTTTTATATTAACTATTCTAACACGTAGAAACTAGACAGTAAAATAAGATTTATCATTAATTCTCTATTAGTTAGGTGGCTCTGATACTATAAATATAAATAATTAAATTAAAACTTAGGAAGTTTGTTGTATAATATATCCAAATTAATATCTATATTTATACCTCTTTTAGTACTTCTTTTTGTAGCTTTATCTTTTTTGGTAATGAACCGATAAAACAGTCCTGTTTAAAAACAGGAGCAGCTTCATAATTATCATCCGTTTGTGTAAATACCTCTTCGAAAAATGTTAAGAACTGATCAGTTTGTGTTGAAACGTCTTTAAGCTTATCTATATTCATATAATTTAAATAACATTTAAGCATACATGGTATGTATTTAATAAAAATAGTATTTATGTTAGTTTACCATTACGTTGAAAAATCTTTACAATGAAAGGTCGATCATAGGTTAATTGCATATCTTTCAAATATATATCAAAAACAATTTGATTTAATTCAATATTGGTTTCCGTAAATAAACATAGGTCATAATTTTCCACCGAAATATTGAATGCATGTGATGCTGAAGATGATAAGATAAGATAATCTATTATAAGTGAATCAGCTGAAATTGCTACATGCTACAACGACTAATATACACACACAAACACACACGCACACTAACACACACATATACACACAGAAAAACACACAGATTACGGATACACTCAATCCAACCACAATCACAACACATAGAACGTTAATTCAGGTACACACAAATTTATAATGGATACAATTTTTAAATTTACAAGTTTATATAACACGGATTCAACAAAGCCACCCTCATTCCAGACACACAGTACATTAATGATCATACACACAGATTTCTAATTGATAAAATATTAAAATTGAACTCCTCTTAACATTAATTTACTGTATGCACGGATACGCTAAACTGACCGGCAATCCCGATATAAAGTATGTTAGTCACACACCAAAATTATTACCCTTGAAGACAACACACAGTACGTTATTTCAAAAAACACAAAATTCACAAATACTAATGGATAAAATTATTTTTACCCCACGTACGTAACACTAATATAATAAATAATTAAACAGAAAAAATAATTACTCACCTTCACGCAAAATATCAACAATTAACTTGGTCGGGGTAACAACATATTTTTGCTGACCGTTATAAATTATATTAAATAATCTTTGTCCTTCCATTTTTTATAAACTGTAAATTTTATATAAATATTCTTATATTATCATTATACACTTTGGATCACTGTAAGATTAATTTGTTTCACTATAATATTAAGTTTTTTCAATATAACATTAAGAAATTTATTTAATTAACCATATCGCGAAAGTTAATTATTATCTGTCTAGCAGGTGTGAATAGTCGAAGGAAACTAACGATAAAGATTTTCATATAATGGTAAATGATTTGCACAAAAAAAATGAATTTCGGACGAGAAGAAATTAACCGAATCATACCTTCGCCAAAGAAAACTCAAAACGGTGTGAATATTTAACTCCGATATAACCGAAATTAATTGTGGGAAGAACCCTTTTATACATTTTTCATAAAAATGTTTAGAACTATTACTAACGAAGAGTAAGAACTATTACTTTTACACCAAACGGTGTAAAAAGTATATTGTTTAATCCTGTCGAATGTTTTAAAAATAGTACCCTTCCTTCCAGAGTTAATTTGACGTAATTGGATAGAATGTAAAGTATTTTTTCGGATTAAATTTGATTCACACCGCGATTTTTTTTACTGTGCACTTGATTAATGTGATGATTCATCAAGGTGTTTTCAGGACGAGATGGCAAAGTTCAGGTGGCAACAATAAGAAGACCTAATGGAGAAATCCAAAAAAGTATCGTGAAATTCCACTTCACGGTTCCACTTCCAATTGCCCAAGAAGGTAACATGTCAAATTCATAGTTTATTACATAATTTTAATGTCTCCCGGATGACGGCGGGTCCACCGTACACCCATTACACATAACAATACCGAAGGATAGGAAGGGAATGTTATTATTATATAGATTCAATCCGGTTACAAACACCAACCATAGCAAATGTTACTTGATGTTGTTATTGAAGTTGTTACGTCTCTCCCTTCCCTCCTTCCCCTTAAAAAAGAGTTTTCTCGTTTTTTCAGTCATCATTCTACATACAAATTTTTAATTTATATATAAACTTGAATTGCAGTTAATACGGTTGTCCCCTCCAAAATTTACTTTTAAATTTTGGAATTTTTTTATCATGTAAATTATTGTCGTATAAAAATCATGATTCCACGATATGAATTTCATTTATCGCGAACTGTGATGTACGGGAATACAATACCCCTCTTCACATTTAAGGCTCAAGAGTATCCTACGATCATTAAAGTAATTTGTTGCAAAATTCGATGTACAAAAACAATTAAATCTGCCTGCTATTTGAATGAAATTGGCTTGGATTGATTGACAGTTATTGGAAAGAAAAAAAGAGCATCTTTCAATTCTAGAGATGTTAAAAATATTTTCTGGGAAAATCGAATTATTTTTTATAAATTTTTTGCGTATATTCTCAAGAAACACATAAAAAGAGTTTTATTTAAGAAGATTTATTAACAATTTTATTCGTCTTTGTGCATAAATTTACAAATTGATGTTGCTAGAAAGCTAATTTTTTGCTTTCATATAGCACGAACTGGAATATTCTTTTATTTATGAAATTGTGCTGTATATATTCCTACTCCAACCGATAGAGATAACAATTTAATTAGCAGCACAAAATATGAAAGACGTTATTTAGACATCTGCCATTGCAATTATTTTATTAACACTTTATTTAAACAAAAGCACCAGATAGATAAGTTTGTTGTAAAAATAATTTTCTTGCGGTTATGAAGGTTTTAGTGTTTCATTTTAATTAACCAATTTCCAGCTTGTTATCATAAAAATTTCTTTTTTTATTATTATTACATTCGTTTTCCACTTAAGTTTTCGTTTAAATTATTTTCATCAAAACCACACTCATTGATCTACTGAAAAGAACGTAATTTAACATAATTATCAATTAAAAAATTAAATTTACAAGAATTAATTTAAAATGTTCGGATAAATTAGGCTGAATACTTTCAATTAATTGATTTCTATAGATGTTGGGGGAAATTTACTGTTAGGAAATAGTATAAAACAGGTTGTGCATAGATTTGTCGTATTGCTCCAGGCATTCACTTTGCTATGCCTCGTACTCTAGTTAGGTCATCTAGCGAACCTACTTTCAGTTTTCGTCGTAGTTACTACAACTGTAATATTTAAAAAATAATAATTCTGGTCCAATAAGATATATTTTATCTGAGATTAACAATTTGCAATTTTCAAATGTCGACTGAATGTTTGTAAAGGGCAGCATTTCCAATGAGCCAGTCCCAAGCAAATCCGTCACTCAAAAAGAAATTAAGTTCCCATACGTACCCCTTTAATTAAATTATGATGTCAAAATAATTGTACAAATTTTTTTTATGTATTCTCGATCAAGATAAAGTCACATTCCTTGTTGCTCATATTTTGTTAGAAATTTTTTCCCTATAATTAAAAAGAACAAATTGAAATTTTTTTTTTCGACCACCTTGCACATAAACAGTTCCACTTTTAGACTATTTTTATTATTTTACTCTAATCGAATTTTAATTCACCTACCCACGACATTTGTTCTCGAGCAAATTTTTGTACATAATACCGACATATTTAATACATGGAATACACATATAGAACATAATTATACAGTGAACAACTAAATTTTAAATTCTAAACTCAAACAGAACTCATTTGCGCGACTCGCACTTACATTATTACATGTATCCCGTCTATAAATTTACATTTTTATTGTTTTTGTATTTTATGTACATAAAATTATATCGTAATTATTCAAAGAAGCGTTAAGTTTTTTCTTCTGTACATTTTAAGCACAACATAATATAGAGTAAGTACGTATAAAAGAAAGTTCGAATAATTTATTGTGGGTTGAAAGCGAATAATCATTCTTATAAATATTCATGCCTCTTAATTTATGTATATTTCGCATATAGAGAATTTTGATTAAAGCTGATTGTAATTTTAATGATATTTTGAAGCTTAAAATCCATATTTTACAAAATAATTTATTCAGAATTGAAATTGTTGCACATTGTGACAGAGAAAAATGATCTTTGATTTGGAGTGCGTAGCGTAAACTAGTCGAAAATGTGGAAAATATAGTTTGTGTATTTATACCTTTCACAGTGTTTTGACATATAATGTCATAGCGTAATTATTGAATAATGTACGATGATGTCAACAATATAGGTGAACAATAAATAATATTAGATAAAGATCGTTGAAGCTTTAAATTAATATATACGCGAGGTTATATGTATATTGGTACTTTGGTATCCTCAATCAAAACTCATGTTGGCCACATATAAAGTCCATTGTCATCTTTGCTGACTATGTCACAATTTGCTGACTATGTGTCATGCTTGCGATTTACTTAAGTTTATGCTCATACATTTCAATGGGAAGTTTCTAATTGGGCCGAAAATGCAATATTTGAAAAATTTGTTGACTTATGCAAAAATTCTATGGGAATATCTATAAAAAGTGCTTCCATGTAGAATCAGACACGTTTATTGCAACCTAACAAAGCTTGTTATTTTAACTCCTCCCACTTAAATGCGATTGTACTCAACCGGTCATAAGTATGGTACGTCGCTGAATTTCAGGTTAGAAGTTCTAAAGCAGTCAACACTAGGTTCGGCTTCGGGATATTAGTTATTATTAGTTGATTCTATCATGATTTCGTTTTTGGGGGTATCCATCAAAACTTCTTCTTGCGTTCTCTATAAAGTTTTAAGGCATTTATGGCCAATTTACTTCTTAGTTTAAGGGTTAGTACTATTATTGTTATTGCTACAGTGACCGTGAATCCTTGAATTAAAAATAAGTAGGTCATGAATTCTGTTAAGTCCATTTAATTGACATGGATTGTCTCAATCATTTCCAGAGATAAAACTCTCTTTAATTCTTTTTTCTTAGGGAGTGGGTGTAAAATTTCCGGTAAGGCTTGGAATTGGGACGCCGTGAAAGTTTACTAGAAGGGTGAAGTTTACTTTTCCAGGTAGTGTGAATACTAGGATTGAGCCATTAAAATTATTCAGGAGGATTATTCCTGGTGTAATTTCCTCAATCTTTTATACGACGTAGTTGATATTTCTTAAGTGTCAACTTATCCTTAATAATTTGTAACTTATACTCTACATTTAAAATAATCTTACTACCAATGTTTTCATTATTCTTTAGAACTCACAAGTTATTTAATCGCTCTGTAAGCAAATTATTTATAATAACCTGTTTGTTATTATTTTCCAGAACGTTACTTGTTTGCTGTTGAATAGTGATGAAATCATCGTGGTCGGGGGTTTCCGCGATATAAATCCGTGCACTGACCGATAAAATTAAGTGATCATTTGTTTTTTCGTGGCTTTAAATTTTCAATGAGATTTTTGGTTTGTCCTAATTCGTATGATATGTAAAAAGGTCAAGGATTCCCGATGCCATATTCTCATGTTCGTGTAAGTCAATATTATGTAATGATTTTAAAATTTACCGTCTGAAGTTTGGCCTGTCCAGTATTTATTGAAATTAAAAATGAGTTCGTTAAGTCTAATATTTAAATTTCGGCATTTATGGAATGTTGAATGTACACATACATATGTGATTCTTAGTAATTATGATTCGTAGTTATTGATTGCTCCTGTGAACAACTCTTGCGGCTCCTCAGACAACCGCAGTATTTTTTGCTGTCTGGCTTTTTAACGTATCGGGCAATCAGTTTAGAGCCGAATCTTTTATTATGTTTGATGTAAATAATGTCCCGTGGCAGATATTAATTTACAGGTTTCCTCTTGTTATTAAGATGTTTTAAATGTCTTTCCTGTCTCTGTAACGTAGCTTAACGACCGCGTTCAAATAGATATTTCTCAGTAGAGAATATATCCCAATGTATGGTATGACTGGGGTATTCGGGCTTAGGAGTATTATAAATCTCTTGGTTGCTGGGGTGACATTCATACTTGTTCTCTTTGCATTGCACAAAGTTTTATAACATTTGATATCTTGGAGGCTATTTTCAGAAAATTATATTTCTGAATAATCTAGTGGCTTGGAGGGAACGTTTGTTTTCTGTGAAAATTATTTGTTCTTGCTAATCTTCACCCTCAACATCTTCTACAATAATCTGTATAATTCGGATTTTATAATAAAACTCTTAAAGTAGAGTGGGTAGATTTCATGAATTTTTTCCATAAGTGATTCTGGGGCGAGGAGTCGATTGACAGTATGGGGTTCAAATACCATTTTAAGATATTTATGTGTTTATGTTCACTAAAACTCGTTTGAGTAAAAACGTGTCTCGCGTGACACGATGAAAAAAACTTTTTAATTTGATAGCTATTTTCAAATTCGTTCAGTCTTAGGCACCAATTGGTTATGAAACACGTTAATTAGAGGCTCCCATAGATTGATTGATTGATTGATTGCGATGTACGATCAAGCATTAAGCAAGTCTCCCGTATTATAAATGCGAATACCACACCACTATACACCCATGTCACGACACTCTTCATGAAGCCAAACCCCGTAAAGAAAGGCTTCACATCGATAACCACATAAGTCTAATAGTATGATATCCGCCCCTGGCCAGGCCGCCGTCGTACACCTTTTTACATATAACAAGATCGAGGGATGGGAAAGGAATGTTAGCAACAAAGACTCAACCCGGTTCCAGACACCTAAGTAGTTGATAGTTAGTAAATTTGTTAGTAATAATATTTTTTAGTAATTTAGCACAAGACAATACAATTTCTACTGCTCCAACCTGTAAGAGAAGACACAATGACAACACAAATTTACTGGTGCCGCAAACTCTTTTTTTCTGAAAAGCTGTAAACAACTATTATTCTTCCCTCCACCATTTGTTCCATCGGCGGTTGTGAGGGGGGCGAGATTTCGTTCCATCATCATGTTCCCATGCGGTCACCCAAATTTGTACTAACTGTAGGTAGTGTTGCTTGACGTTGTTGTTGAAATCGTTGCGTCTCTGCTGTCTCTTCTACTCGCCCCTTACATATAACAAGATCGAGGGATGGGAAAGGAATGTTAGCAACAAAGACTCAACCCGGTTCCAGACACCTAAGTAGTTGATAGTTAGTAAATTTGTTAGTAATATATTTTTTAGTAATTTATTTAGGCACAAGACAATACAATTTTTTTAAAGTTGATCTACTGCTCCAACCTGTAAGAAGACACAATGACAACACAAATTTCCTGGTGCCGCACACTCTTTTTCTGAAAAGCTGTAAACAACTATTATTATTCCCCTCCATCATTTTTTCCATCGGCGGTTGTGAGGGGGGGGGGGCGAGATTTCGTTCCATCATCATGTTCCCATGCGGTCACCCAAAGTTAATTAGAGCTCCCATAGATGATATTAAATTGTGAGATGAACTCTTATCGGATTTGGTAGTATCAAGAGTAAATCTGCTACCACGTTGGATTGGTTTATATGCTATTTCATAATATATAGTGAGTTCCTCGAGAATAGCCTTCTATCATTTCATTTTGCTTATGGTCCATAAATACCTTTACTTTCCGTAATAGCCAATATTTATTTTCCATTAGTGGCGTAGTTCTCTTCTGTTTTACTTAATGTTCCGCGACAAAAATTATTGGCCTATTTTCTTGGATAAGGACGGCTCCAGTCGCATAATCGCAAACGTCCGTGGTTAGTTCAAAGTCTTTGGTGAAGTTAGGATAAGATAACAAAACTTCTTTAGAAACAAACGTGCTTTTTAATTTTTTGAAAGCTCTCAATGCCTCTTTATTAAAAATTCCTTTATTCTTTGAAATATTTTTGGACACACGTTCATCTTCCCCTCTTAAAACGAATATAAGTGGTTTTGTCAGTTTCGCGTAACATAGTTTGCGCAAATTTACCCAAGAATGATCTTATGCTATTGTGAGTTTCTGGTGGTGAACGATTTAATAAAGCACTAATTTTTTTCAGGGGTGGTTTTATCCCGCTTATCCCGACAATAAATCAAAACAATTCAACCTCTTGTTGAAGGAACTCATGTCAGTTGCACGTTCATATTGGTGGCCTCGAAAGTCTTGAATACCAATTCTAAATTTCGAAAGGGGTCCTCTTGATCCTTGCCAAATATGATTATGTCATCAATATCGACATAGCACCGTTCGGCTATAGCTTCCTTAATATGTCATACAAAGTTATTTGGAGTATAGATGGGGCGTTTTTAAGACCAAATAGTAATTTTTGGGAATTTTTTTAATAAAACTCCTTCAGCACCTCAAAAATATTTCAAACTGTCCGGCTCCATAAGGCTAATCGATCGTTTCTCATACACAAGTTGTTCTACTAGGTTCCATTTCTATATCACCACCATTCAAATTCTTCCAACCAAGCTGCGATTCTAAAATTTTCATTACCATCGAATTCCGGAATAGAGTCTTTAACGTCCATAAGAAACAGCTGTTCGTTCTTTACAATCGGTTGAGAAGTTCCAGCCCGATATGATATTATACCTCAACCAGTCAACTACTTCCATTGTGGCAGTTACTTCGGCTTGAAAAATGCTACAGTAGTCGGGGCAACGGAAGGAGAGCCCCGACTTTCCATCCCGTTTTAAACCATCAGTGAAAAAGTTTATAGCTCCTGGTTCCAAAACTACATCCATCATCCAGTCTCCTCTAAATGAGATCCTAGTCCGGATTTTTATGTTAAAAGATAGTGACGGGACAGTATAGTCGGTGGTCTTGGCAATCCCTTTGTTACACGATATAGATGAGTGCCATGTATTGAGTGGTACGGCAGTATAAGATGCCAACTGTTTTCCTAAGATCTCTAGAAAATTGAAAAATAGTAGCCTCCAGTGCCTGAGTGGATGTGTTCCTCAGTGCACCAGTAATCCACATAGAGATTATTCTCTGAACTTTCGTCAACAGCTTTTGTTCAGAGCAGTCCACCAGACTATTACCCCATGAGTGGGTCTAACTGCTGCGGTATATAGCCAATGTACGATGCGTCGCTCAAGGCCCCATCCTTTCTCAATGTTATTTTTGCAAGAGTATAGCGCTACCGTAGCTTTCTTTGCCCTTTCCAAAATACTACTTTTCCAATTTAATTTGCTATCCAAAACGGGGCCCAGAAACTTTGCTTCATCTATAAAAGTCAAGCTGAACCCATTTAATGTGGGAGGATCGATATGAGGAAGTTTATATTTCCTAGAGAAGAGAACCAATTCGCTTTTGTGTAGGTTAACATTCAACCCACAGTTATTGTCCTATATTGAAAGAATGCCTAGGGCATTTTGCCTAAGCTCACTAAGGGTACCGGGATATTTGCCACAGGCACCAATGGCAATATCATCTGCATTGGCAACCACCTTGAGGCCACTATCCTCCAGTTTAGCAACATGTCCTTTATGACTAAGTTCCGAAGTAGGGTACCCTCCATACTAAAAAGAGTTTTCATTGAAATTTATAAAAGAATGAAGAGCAATCTCTACAGATCTCCTCTTGCAATAAGCATGTTGTAATTTAGACAGTTTTTCCGGCAGAGTCGCGCCTTTGATGTGAGCTTCTATTTGCCTTTCCAGTGTTTTAAAAAGGAAGGAAGACAAGCTAATCGGTCTAGGGTCTTTTGAACTGCAGTGTGAGCGTTTTCCCGCCTTAGGTTTGAATATAACCTTCACTTCCGTCCATTTACTAGGAATGTGGCTTAGTTCTAGGCTGCCATAAAAAATTACCTCTAACCAGGAAATAGTTTGGTCCGTAGTCTGTTGAGTATCCACAGGGATAATACCATCAGGACCAGACGACTTATATGGTTTAAAGGGTTTTACCTACTGATGTAGTAGGCACAGATTCGGAACAATCAGGAAAATGAGTCTCCAACAGAAGTTCTAACGGCTGTTTACGATAACTTTGAATGAAAGGGCCAGTCGATAGTACTTAGCGTGCCCTAGAAATCTCCGAAGACTCCTAGATTTTGCCACAGTATAGTCTCCAATATCTGTTCTTGGTACTTGTTAACTGATGTTTGTACATTTTGAGGACTTCCTTATAGCATTCCCAGTCCACAGCGGCTCTTGTTATCCTAGCTGTTTTAAAGAGTATGGACCACCAGAGTAGATTGTACGTTTTGGAGGAGCCAAGTCCATTCGAACTGAAGATAACAATGATCAGAAATGTAGTAGTCTGCCGGAACTTACCAGTTTAATATATAGACTAATCGTGAAAAAGTTTGAGACAAGTGTAATATCTAACACCTCCTATCTATTTCTAGTTCAAAAAGTCGGCGTATTGCCTATGTTACATATATGAAGGTAAGCACTTAAAATGCAATCAAGGAGTAAGTCACCTCTTTCACTCCTGTCCTTACTTCGCCAGATTGTGTGATAGGAATTTCCATCGCTCCCCCACATGACTCCAACCTCGCGCTTTTGAGCGTCCAAAGTCAGCTTACCTAAAATGACTGGTGAAATATCCACTTCATCATAAGGTAGGAAAGCAGATATTATCCAAAGATGAATAGTGAATGTTGACTTGCGGCTTGACTTAAATTCCTTCCCTGATGAGAAGTCCACTGAGAGCCTCGAGACCCGAGTCTCCTTGTCTACATTTCCCGGATTTGTTAGAGCCGGACATTTTTTTGTTCTTGTTGTTTCTCATGTAAATGATCCATATTAGGTCCCACGAGTAGCGGAGAAAAGAATATCCATCTGCGCAGAGATCCACAGTAAACAGATAATGCTACTTAATCCGGATGTTGCCAGATATCCTGATCCACCGTTAGCGACTGAGCTAGTTAGTTAACCCAGCCCAGTGATTTGTTTAAGGTTGACTCCGTTAGCACCGTGTTTTGGCCTAGAATCCAATAGAGCAGCAATCTAATTACCACGTGGGGGTAACACAAGCACTTGTGAAAACTGCAAGTTACGGACAACAAGTGCCAACTTGAATTCCCCGAGCAACTTCACACCTGACCACCAAATTTATTGATACATCTAATCTAGTTCGCGAAGGAAAGTTCTTCCTATAAAGATGAGTAACTTTACAGGTCCCTCTGTAATATTATTTTTGAGAAAGACGTCAATCAAATTAATTAGAAAATTTCAATACTAAAAAAATTTGTGTGGTGGCGTGGAGTAAAAGAAAATTACAATCATCCAATTTAATTCCGTTCTTTCAAATTGGAAAATTTAATTTTAATAAATACTGTTCTTATATTATGTATTATGATCTATTATACCGATGTTAACATCGTTTAAAAAATCATTTTGCGATTCTGCGAAAATCCCCACTTTCTATTCAAAAAATAAATCAACACTGCGTATTATGGCTATAACCAAAAGCAAAATTAAATTTATTTATGATTGAAAATCATTAATTTATTATTGTTCAAAGTAATCGACAAGTCTTTTCATACCTAAAAACATAAATTGATGTAATGGGTAATTGTTAATCGATATTTCAATCTTTTATACATCTACTGTATAAACATACCATCTTTATAAATTTAATGTTGGAATTTTTTGTTATAAAATGTTTATATTAGAGAATATTTTTGAGAGTCATTGCGGTTTTATATTTGTTAGGTCAAATTTATTCCTTCGTATTTCCCACAAATAGCAACAAAGATTAAACAATATTGGCATATTTTTATTGTTTTTTAACATTATTTTGTTGTTTCCTTTATAGTTAGAAAAGGTTAACTATTTCTCCCAAACTATATCTCTTCCATTTTTCAATAATACCTCACACAAAAAAACATGTTTTACAAAATGCACTGTGTAATGGCCACGGGATAATCGTGCAATATATTATAATTGATGATCAATAATTTTTTTTTATTACCCATCAAACGCAACTATGCCATCATGAATCTTAAGCGTCCACACGAAAAAATACTTTTTGATGTGACTCCTACCCCTTAATGTAATAAACGACATCAGCTACGAATCAATTGATTCAATGATTACCCATCTTGCGATTTGTTCGTGGAATCAGTGCGTTATTCCATCAGGATTTTTTTGTAGATAATATGCGTGGATTATTTAAAGTTCTGCCAAGTAAACTAAGATCGAGCACTAGTCGTTCGACTGCTGATGAAAATTCCTGTAGTGATTTCCCTCCTATTTGACAGTGGTTCTTCAATTCAAAGCGATAGATTGACCGCTTGTGGTCACGTGCCTTCGTAATTTCGAAATAGATGTTGCGATCTTTTTCTGGAATGATTTGTAAGGCCTTCGCTGCTCAACCTTTAAGGTACAATGTTAGAGCTGCAACGGTGGTTTGGCGCCTATTGGAGGGGGCGGGGGCCAAAGTTGAGTAGATTAATGTACCAGCTCCGTAACCTTCCAGTAGGGTGCGCATCACGTGAGCTGTTCTGGTTTTGCCATTAGGCAGCTGCGTGATGGGTACAATTGTGTAAGGGGTAACCTGTTCACAATTCGCAAGTGTACGTACTGCCTCCTCGTGGCAACCACTGGTAACTAAGGCCACTTGGCACATTTTTGGCCATTTGGCACAGGCTAAAGTAC
This sequence comes from Tipula vernalis, assembly GCA_958295665.1. Classification (NCBI taxonomy): domain Eukaryota; kingdom Metazoa; phylum Arthropoda; class Insecta; order Diptera; family Tipulidae; genus Tipula; species Tipula vernalis. The sequence goes on from OY282558.1 coordinate 187,922,489, forward strand.
GGCGCTAAAGGAGAAAACCTTTGACAAAAAACCCTAATCTAAGGTGGAACAAGGGTGGAGAAAACCTTTGACAAAAAACCCTAATCTAAGGTGGAACAACATATGCCGAAAGATGAATGACTGATATGTTAATCAGTCCAAAATATGCGGACTCTGGATACCAAGCACCCTCCAGTTCTATTTAGCCTTCCTTCGTGGTAAAGCTGGGTGACCTACAAGTGGTTTGCAATTCCCAGCAACTCGTAAGAGTAAAATCAAACGGAATACGGGGCAGGAGTATAAATATACGGAAGTGGGACAACCCTCTCGAGGTCCTTGAGCTCCAATGCTGCCATCTTTCTAGCGGAACTACATGCTGTAGTAAATATCTAGGAGGGAGAGCAATAAGCCCAGATAGTACGTATCACGTACCGGGAGGCAGTATCGTCAGGTTCATTAAGAACCTGCATATTGACTGGACGGATAATTAAGCAGGGGCCAGCACAATAGATCTTTTAGGTCGCAGTGCGAGGTGGCTGATCGCCCGCGTGGCCCCCCAATAATAATAACAGAGCTGCAACGATCATCATTCCGATGATTTTGATTGGCCGCCATTTTAAATCGAAATTTGAAAATGCCAAAAGACGTGTTGTTCCGTAGAATATTGGTGACTTTAGCTAGATCGAGTGAACGGTCTGAACCATTTGCGATGTTCCACTTGCCATGACATTAATTAGGTAACTCTTTCTCGAGACGTTGAACCTCAGTTTGTACTTTTCCTTCAACCTGTTAAACCTTCGTTTCTAATTTTTGTTCAACCTGTCGAATTTCCGTTTCCAAATTCTCTACTTCAAGATGTATATTATTAGATAATTCGAGAAGATTCTCGCCGATTTTCTTTTAAACATCTGTAATTTGGTCTTTAATTTCCACTTGTTGCAAATCTCGGAAAATTCGATTTTCCAAAAATCATTTCATAATTTGTATAAAATAAGCCTCTAGAGACTTATGTCTAGAGCAGATTTTCCGAGATTTCTAACGGGAAACTTGAACTGAATTTTTCTCCTTCGATAGCTATTGACAGGCAACATCAATGCAATCCATCTCCAGACATAACACTCTAGAGGCTGATTTTATACATTCATTTCTTACTTTCGGCTGGAAACTTTTCCAAATTTTCTGAGATTTCCGACGGGAAACTAAAACTGAATTTTTTCATACGATAGCTATTGACAAATCACATAAAACAATTCAACCTGAGATATACCTTCTAGAGGCTGATTTTATTCCAATTTTGTCGATTCTTCTGATTTTCCTCAACTAGGTAAAAAACAAAGTTTTTCTACAGCACCTTTCAGTTCTATGAATTCCATTTCGCTTACGCTTCGATCCTCTTCTATATTTTTGGCTAACATCTCGGCTTTACGAAAATTTTAATCGGAGTCTGGATTTTCATGTCCAACAATGAGCATACCTAATTCCTTTACAGATATTAATTGTAAAATTATTTATGGTATTTAGTGTGGTCGGTAATTTCGGATAAGTTAATCTACATAGAATTTCAAATACCTCTGAACCAATAAGAGTTAGAAATACCAAAAGTATTCGAGTTTCTTCCACTTTGTTGATCTTCATTAGCTTTACTTATAGCGTAATGTTTGATCGCCTTCTTAACAAAGTTAAATGGTAAGGAAGCAACTGGAACCGATAAATGTAAACCCAGCCCCAGCTTTTGGGGAGAAGATGCATACAGTATTTACCATCCAGCGAATTCTGCACAGATAAGCTGTCTGTACAGAAAACAAAGTTTTTATTTGTAACACCGAGACTCATAGCCTCTATTTCACAGAGCGTAAGAGCAATTGCTTTCACTTGAAAAACTGTACAGTACCAACCAAGCCAGCCTGAAAAATTCAGATCAAACAGAGGGCAGTACATTCCATAACCAGAACTATTATCGAAACAGAAGCCATCAGAAAAGAAGACCATCGACTAATGCAAGTTGTCAAGAAAATCCAGTGATCTCAACTGATCGCCAAGTGTATAAACCAATCTATTACTATAGCCGCAAGTGTTCAAATAAGGAATCGGAATACGCATCAATAGAGCTTGAGACATTATCAATTGTTGTCGGGTTAGAAAAATTCAGAATTTATTTGATTGGAAAACCATTTATCATAAGAACAGATAGCAACAGTTAATAGCAAACGAAAGGCTATCCTAGAATAGCGAGATGGTTTATGCGAATTTCGGAATTTGATTCTGAAATAGAACATGTTCAAGAACGTGTTAATCAGGTTGGAGATGCACTGAGTAGAAATCCGGGCGATAATGCGCCATCTGAAAATGATAATTAGACAAGAAGAAGTTTAGGCATTTCGATCAATACTGGCTAGGTGGCGGCTCTCCAGAGAACAGATAACGATGTTTTAAGGATTAGGGATAAGTTAGAAGAGAGCGATGAAAAAACACATCAAAAATTTACTATGTACAAAAGTCGAGTTTATAAATATGTATACGAAGAATAAGTCGAGGTTGTTTGTGTCGGATTGTCTCCACACATGAGAATCGATAAAACGTTAGCAAAAATCAAGAATTGTTATTATTTCCCTAAACTAAGAGAGTTCGTTACAAAGTACATAAATAGATTCATTAATTGTATATATTATAAAACGAGCAGGGGTAAAAACCGGGTTTCCTGCATCCGTTAGAAAAGGGTACAGAACCATTCGTTACAATTTATGTTGACCATGTGACTCTTATATCACTACCAAAAATGGAAACAAGCAGTCATAACCGACGGCTATAGCAAATATGTTGTATTACGGGCAATGTGACGTTATGTCAACAAAAGCAATTGATTTTATAATGTTGGGTATGTCACATTCTGGGAAAAATTTAAAGTTTATAAGTGACCAAGGTTCGGCATTTACGTTTGAATTGTTCAAGAGATTTGTAGACGAATTGAATGGACAGGTCGAAATGGCCAATAAGACAATAACAACTAGTTTGGCCTATATGAGCAACGGCATTTAATGTTTATATTGGGACGAAAAATAACCCTGTACATCGTGTGACAAAGAAACCACTAGGAGAAATAGTATTCAAGAATAAACCGAACTATTAGAACTATTAGAAAAGAATAGAGTAGTTATCAAAAAACCGTTAGACAGGAAAATAGGAGCTGCACTAGAAGTGTCGGAAGGTGATATTATTATGGTTCGTAGTGAACCACCCGCAAGTGGAGAAAGAAGAAAGTTTATGACTAAGTATCGTGGTCCGCATGAAGTTGTAAAGTCAATAGGTACCTAATACAAGATATTGAAAGAGAAATCTTCCCGAGTTTATAAGAGAATACTCCCAATTGATCGACTGAAAATTGTAAAACAGAAAGCCAAGTTTTTGTAGATTGTTATAGTCAACAAAATTTAGATATAGGTTTGAATTCAAACGGGAAATCAGATTCTAGGTTAAGTAACTAAATTGGTTGAATACGCTGCAGTTTTGTTGGTACCTAAATAAAACAAAAACTGAATGAAACGTTAGAAGAAATGGCAATGGTACTTGGTGCATCCAGTCGAAAATTTATAATGGTAACAATTTACAAATTGTGTTGTATAATTTTAATAATTAATTTGAAAGTGTAAAGACGTGACACTTATATTGATTTGAGTCGTTACTAATAAAGATATTGTGACGGTGACACCTAGATTGTAATAGAACAAGTTAAATTAATAGTTTAACGTTTTACTGTACTAAAATGGAATTTTCCATTATAAAATTGTTCTAAATGTTTCTACACTATTCTTACTAGAAAAGTCATGAACTTTCTAGAAGAGGTGAACGAGATCGAATTGGATCATTAGTATTTGGTAAGCGATAGTGTGAAGATTAAAAAGGAATTAAAAAGTGATTTAAAAAGTGTTTTAGTGCAACATAAAAGTAAAAGTGATCAGTAAAATGGTGCGAATAATTTATTTAAAGTGATTTTGTGAATTATCATTAATTAATTGTGTTGTAATAATTTTTTTGTGAAATAAAAAAATTCGTTTCTGATAAATTGAATTGATTTTGTTTTATTTACAATCCAGTGATACGAACCTTAACCCTTCTCTGTAGTATAAGGTCTCGCCAGAGCTTTTTAAGATTTAGTCATATTTTTAATGGTAGAAGATTGTGGTTGCATTTGTTTTCGAAAAAATTGGCTTTTTCGATTTCTATACTTCTTTCGTACTATAAGGTTTAGCCAGACCTATTTTTTGTCATACAATATTAGTCGTTTTTATCGTAGTTCTATTTACTTCGTTTCGTATATTTAGTCATAAACTGTTATTTTTTGTTTGTACACATACATAATATGTCGGTTTATTGCAAACTCTACCTTATCCGTTGGTAAATAGCAAAAGCATCCTTATCCATTTTTTATTTGATTTTTTCTCCGACTTCATTAATTTAAAATACCCGAGGCATAATTTTTTAATTGTAATTTACTGTTCTTAATTGTTAAAATGTATAAAACCTGCGGATTTTCTTATAATTTAAAAATGGGAAGATATTGCCATTTTTCTCAAAATGACTTAAGATGGACAAGAGCATGTTTTGCTTTTAACCCACACATATATAGCACCTAATTTTTTGAGATTATTTTGATGTTTTTCATTTATTACTTCATCATTTTTTAAATTGAATGGAAGTATTTTCAAGTGAATAAATATTTTTGTAAAGAAATATTAGTGAGGGTTATACACATTTTTTCATAAATCATTGTATGTAACCATTATTTTATTGCAAAGAAAAGTGCAGCGGAAACTTATCGTTTGCTTGTGGAAATTTACGGTGAGCATGCTCCATCGAATACAACGTGCAAAGAATGGTTTCGACGATTTAAAAATGATGATTTTGTCATTGAAGGTAAAGAGCATGGAAAACCACCCCAAAAATTTGAAGATGCTGAATTGGAAACGTTATTGGCTGAAGATTCTTCTCAAACACAAACAGAATTGGCTGTAGCATTAAATGTTGATCGATCAACTGTTGCAAAACGTTTACAAACAATCGGAATGGTTCAAAAAGCTAACAACTGGGTTCCACATGAATTAAAAGAAAGAGACCTCGAACTTCGAAAAACCATTGGTGAAATACTGATTCAAAGACAACAAATAAAAAGATTTCTGCATCGGATAGTTACTGGAGATGCAAAATGGTTTTATTATGAGAATCCCAAACGACAAAAACCTTGGGTGAAGTGTGGTGAAGCTTATTGCAATAAGGTGATGCTCTGTATCTAGTGGGATCAGAAAGGTGTGGTATATTATGAATTGCTGGAATCAGGTGAAACTATCAATGGCGATGTGTACCGATGACAACTAATACGTTTGAAGCGAGCTATAAAGGAAAAACGACCAGAATGGGTGAATAAACACAACAAATTAATTTTTCAGCATGACAATGCAAAACCACATGTTACAAACGCTGTGAAAAATTATTTAGAAGGACAGCACTGGAAAGTTCTACCCCACTAGCCGTATTAACCAGGCATAGCTCCTTCAGATTACTACTTATTCCGGTCGATGCAGTCGTCTCTTTCTGAACAGTGGTTCAGTTCAAGCGCAGAGATCGAAAATTGGCTTAATGATTGGATCGCCTCCAAAGACCAAGATTTTTCAGAGAGGGAGTCCGTAAACTGCCTGAAAAATGGGGGAAAGTTGTAGCTGCAAATGGAGCATACTTTCAATAAATAATTCTTTCATTTTCTAAACAAGCTAATGTGTTTTATTTTAACAAAAAAGGGCGGAGTCATAATGACACACCCAATAGAAAGGTAAACGACACTCGTTGTTGAAGCCACTGAAGCTGACAAACCCTAAAAAATAAAAAAATAAAAATTAGAAGAAATTATATGTATTCAACACATTACCAGACACTTATCTTAAATTTGATGTTCCATCGAAATACCACTGTAATTTCCATAATATGCATCATAACCTAAAATCAAATTACTATATTTAAATTTTCTATTTTACTTAATTAATACATTTTGAATACTTATCTTATATTGTTATGTAATACCTTAAATTTATGTTTTAATCTGAAATCAAACAAAACTTGAATTAATTTAGATTTAAATTTAATAATGAAATTTACCTTGTTTACCTTTTGGTTGAATTTGTTTATGTTTTAATGACATATAAATTACCCTGAATGCATACATATTCACATTAAAAACATTATAAATGTTAATTAATCTTAACTTACAAAACTTTTAAATGTTGTGTAGATTTTTGGCCATCTGCCATCAACCATAAAAATTAACAATAATGTTACTATAATAAGAAAATTTTGTAAAATTAAAGAAAAAGAAAAATCTCTGTCTTCTAAAATCAACCATCGAAGAGTTCACATCAACTTATAAAAAATCAAATTATTGTGCAAAATCAAGGCTTGTAAAAATAAAATTGTTATAAAACCCATAACACAATCGTGCTTTAAAAAAGTGTTTTTATCCAAAAACCAACCAAAAACCAACCAAGTTTATTGCACCTTCATTCTTGTACCACGTTTGCCATTTTATTTTGGAATCTGACCTTGTGGTACAAGACACTCGTATAACTAAAAACACGGATGCCCGAAGACAATTTTCGAGCTCATTGGTTGATCAATTGTTGACTCCTCAGGTAGAATTGCGTATGAATAACTTAAGAGTATATGGAAAGTTCAACGTCAAAAATGAAATAGAAGCCTTCTTTGCTTTACAATTACAGTACAGGATTTCATTGCCAAGCACCAGCAGGAACTCCGATCAAAAAAATCCTGTAAGATCTGTCGAGAGAATAATAAATTTTACAGAAAAATACGATTCACATGCTATCAGTGCTCATATCTTGTATGTTAACAGCGTAGGCGGCATTTTCAAAAGTGCCACAGATATCTAAATAATGACCAAAACACGTGAAACAAAAATGTTATTATAAAAAAATTAAAAAAGAATTAATTTCGATCTTTAAAAATAAAAAAAGATGTTTTAGATAACTTTTCCACATAATTTCCATATAAAACATTTAAAGGTCCACACAGACCTTTTCGTCCATGTTAAGGTGTGAGAAACTTCCGTACACCCAAGGGTTAATTGACAAAGGAAAACGTAACAATATGTTGTAGATACAAAGAGTCCACCTATTACATGATAGTCGAATTGTTATAATCATTTTAACTTATTCTCGGAGTGTACTACCTCTTTTAAAATAAAATAAAATATAAATGTGTCATGGTTAAGAGGGTCTCGCTGTAGAAACGGCCTAATGGATAAATTTGAAATATAAGAAAACACAAAATAGAGAAAATAAAAAAAACAAAATATGAACAGTACCAGTAAGTACTAGGTTATATTATTCGAGAAGAGACAGCAGTGTAAGGAAGACGAATTGTTAAGCGTTTCCAGCGTTTTCCAATAAAAAAAAAATTTAAAAAGTAACATTACGAGCTTTTAATTAAAAGTGGATTTAGATTATTCCAACGCCTATACTTTCGCTTACTAAAACCCAATTAATTCTAATTCGAGATCTCGTTCGCTATTTTATATACACAAACCAAACTTCGAGAAAGTTCATGAATTTTCGAGTAAGAATAGTGTAGAAACATTTAGAACAGTTTTATCAAGGAAATTCCATTTTAGTACAGCAAAACTGAGCTGTTAATTGCTCAAAGTTTTGCTGTACTAAAATGGAATTTTCCATGATAAAACTGTTCTAAATGTTTCTACACTATTCTTACTCGAAAAGTCATAAACTTTCTAGAAGTTTGGTTTGTGTATATAAAAGAAGTACAAAACAAATTATTCTTGGCTTTTACTTTGGTCAAAATTGCATTCCTATCCGAATAGGAATAACTTTTATCAAAGTAAGATGGCAGATGATAAAATAAAATAAAAAAGTAAAAAGCAAAGACGAACTGAAAATTGGAAAATTCGATATTTTTTTCCAATACCTTATCATCAAACCGGAATCGAACCCCTGTGCACAATAAAAACGGCAACAAAACTGAATTTTAATATATGGCATTGCCCATATAACTGTAATATGAAAATAAATGCATACATAAGAGAACGATCGTACAAAAGAAATGAGAAAAAAAATTTAAAAAAGAAACTGTTGGTCGAAGCGGTGAAAATGATGTACATACAATATATTATACAAGGCGTTCAAGAGGGTTAAATATGATACTAAATAATATAAGCCACCAATAACCACCAATACCACGTCTGGTTCAAGAGCAGTGTGTTATCTATTATATAAACACATGAATACGCTTTTAGGCCGCCGGCGGTTTACTGTTGGCCCAATATTACGCTTTAAGGCAGGCCCGGCTATTTAAGGTTTAATTAAATCATAAACTTAGAATAAAATTTGGCAACTCTTAAAAGCACTTTGATGGTTTCTGATAATTTTAATATTATTCAACTGATTACTTTGGTTGATCAGTATGATTCATAAGATTAAACAGTGACCTCCATCGGTCCAAATAAATATTAAGTTGTAAAATTTAATGGCTCTGAACAAGTTATAATTATAAAACATTTTCCAAAACTGAAATTTCTTAAAATTTAAATCGTTTCTATGGCAAAAATTTTAGTTCCCTTCATCGGACGTCATCCACTCTAGAGTCCCAGACAAACGTGTAGAGTAATAAAAATTGTAAATGTTATTATTTTAATTATAAGATATCTGTTACCCAGCCAAACATTTGAATTTAATTAAATTGTTGGATAAAGGTTTTAAATTTCAAGCTAGGTATAGTAATTTGCAGAACGCAATTTGTGTATATAAATATTTTGCAGTAAAACATACATTATCATAGCCTGAATCGGTCATATAATGCTTCAAGATTTATTCTTACGGTTCAATCAACCGAAAATGTATAAGCAAACGATCAGATTCCTAGAATAATATTAAAACAAATCCCCTTAACTATTAAACAAATGTAAGAATATTTTGAATTCCCTTGTAGAATGTAGAATAAAGAATATCTAATAATGGTTTCTAAGAAGCTTTTATAACAAATTTATTGTTGATTGTTTATTCAGAAATGGTCTATGAGAAGAGAAAGAAGGTAATAACGGCTAAATTTATAATTCAAAGACCAAAGAGATAAATATTTCCAAACACGTTTAGTGTTTAGTCAGAAACCCAATAATCCTAAATAATACAAATTGATTTTAAATTGATTTGTTTGGTCTTGTTCGTTAATGTAACCAATCTATAAAAAAAACAAATGATGCAAAGTAGTACGTCGCTTGGAAAATTTGAAGAAGGTTTATTCGATGTTGCAGACGAATAACGTGAAGGTAGACTGAAAAAACTTGAAGATGAAAAATTGCAAGCAATATTGGATGAATATAATACACAAACGCAACAAGAATTGGCAGAAACATTGAATGTTGATCAATCTGTTGTCAGTAGAGGTCTACATGGAATGGGGATGGTTCAACAAATTTGGGAATTGGATACCACATGTATTAACAGAAAGGCAAATTATTATTATTATTATTTGGCACAAAACTCTCCATTTTAAATCGAATAAAAAACTGTGTGGTTTATATTTTAATCAAATGTCATATACTACGTTTTGAAGGTTTTGAAGAGATTTTTCAAAATTACATATAACCAGAGTCACATAATACATATAAGAACAATTACGCCATTTATTAGAAAAACGAAACTTACTTTTACATATGCCTAATAAATTATATTTAAATTCAATAACCGCATAGGATTATACTAGAGTAGAACTGACAGATCGATGACGGTTGATCATTTTCTTGATCTACCAAATATGAAGCCTGTTTCTTATTTCAGATCGATCTAATTTCAGATTTCAAAATCTGCTCGATCTACGGATTTAAATAAGAAACACATAATTTTAATTAACAATTTATGGGAAACACTAATTGGTTTAATTTAATTTTAGATCTTACAATATAAATGGGATAACTTATAGATGAATTTATTATACGAATTCTGGAAAAGTATTGTGTTTGGAAAATTTTTTGTTTACTTTTAGGTGGAGATTTATTGTGCCCGGGGAAGTGCACACAATTTCATTTCCATCGTAATTGCCTTATTTCAATGAAGTGGTCTTGCTTATTAAGTGCCATATTCCAGAACTACATGCTCTCTAAATGTCATTGTAATCGGTTAAGGAGTAGACAAGTACCTTCCTAATTGGCAATATTCCAGAACTTCATGTACAAATCTTTTTAAAATCTAATTTTAAAAATTAAGTTTTTATACTTTTCCAAAACCTGGGATTCGTCTTAAAATATCCCGGAATGACGGAGTTTGACCATGTTCCGAGATCCTGGGACTGTAATCACTACACCTACATAGTTTCTTTTTCAATAAACTATATTTTGATTAACGTTGAAGTACCTTCATTATAATTATTATTATAATGCTACCATCACATTAAAAATTTCATTAACAAATATTTTACTTGCTATAATAATTAAAAATATTTTGGTATTTTTTACTGCCTACAACATTTTATAAATGTTTAAATCTTTGCTTTTAAGTATCATTTGTTTACTAACAAGCTCTATAAATAGAAGCTTTAATGTTCTTAATTTTGTATTGTTATACGCATAATGGAACTTGTTAAAGTTTTAAATGTATTTAGACACGCAACTCTATTTAAATAGCAGTATCCAACCATTCGTCATTTATATATGTATGTTCAAAAATGCCTAATTCTATGTATCAAACAAGTTCACGAATTATTTAAGTATCGGTTAGATTGGATCGCGTGCCAAAAGACAGCGAACTAATAGAATCCTTGTGTTGACTAATTTAATTTATATTTACTATTTACTAATCCCAAAAAATAAACAAAACATTGAAAAATGTACGCTTGGAACGAAAATTGCATGTTTCATGTTATAATTATTTATGTTTTGTTATATGGTTTCTATACAAAAATGTCAATTTAAGCACAAACAAATCACTTTAGTATGTAACTGTAAAGAAAAGATTTCCTTAAATTAGAAGTTGCAAGTAATGAGGTTTATTTGTCCTATATTCAACAATGATTCTCTAATATATAACTCTATTTGTATGACACAAATAAATTAGTGAAACTAGCATTCATAAGATTTTCTATTGGTTAATCAGAAACAAAATCAAGAGGTCAATTATCCATAATATACCCATAAAAAAAGAAGTATCAATCCCCGTACTTTACACCAAGAGTTATACAAAGTGCATAACCCTAAACATGCTTCTCTTAAACTTCTTAATATTGTGTGGCATTAAACACACGCAAATGAGAGTTTTACTTGAGTATTTTTATTTAGTGAATATAATTCGCTAAGTCAGTACGTTCGTACTTGACACTATCTGTGCTAACTAGGAATTGTATTTTTATAGTTTGGTCGTAGCTACCTGATAAGTAAACCAACTTTTTCAATATGAAACCAAACTACCAAACAGAATGGGCTCAAATAAAGTTCTTATGTTTTGTTCAGGGTTATTACACTTTGTATAACTCTTGGGGTAAAGTACGGGGGGATTGATATTTCAATTTTTTTCTTTTCTACTGATTAATAAATCGAAAATCTTGTGAATGCCATTTTCACTAATATATTTCTGTCTATAAGAATCCGAAAAAAATCATTCAATATTGGTCATTGACCTATTCCATTGAAAATTAATGATTGGAATTTTATACAAGAAACTTTTCCAAAAACGATAAATAGCAAATTTGGCTAAAACATCTTGAAAATTAGGGATGATCCCAAATCGAACAATTTCAAAAACTTCTTATTGACAAATTTTTGCTTCCTCTAAAATTTTGAAAGTATTGTATTATTTTGTATTACTCCTTATTTTAGTTTACATAAATATGGGCCACATACAAATAATTTACTAAATAGAACAAAATTATTGTCGAAATAATTTTTTTACAAATTCATTATTAATTTTTTATTTAATTAAGCAATATAATTGTCAGAAAATATTTTTGAAAATATACTTACAGTTCAAGGTTTGATTGCAAACTAAAGATCCAACCAGCGATACTGTAAGAAATGTAACAGAATTTAACGAAAGTTTTTTCTTACGGAAAATTTGACCAGCCGGCTAGTGAAACTGGAACACAACTTGTCAAATGCATTGAAGTGACGGTAGCTGGCATTAATATTTTAATCAAATTTGTGTATAATTTCGGTCTGTCGATGAAATTGGAAGAACTTCAAAAATTATTTCAATTATTAAAAACCTTAAATTCTTAAAGGACATAAAAGTAATTTAAAAAAGACACAGATCTTGTGGTGTATGCAAAATAAATCGAAAATAAATAATTTGATATTACCATAAAATTTTTGATAATTCGCTGGGCAGTAGGTAACATGTAACATACCGCACTGTTACGTTAAATTTCTTAAAGGTTCGCTGGTTGGCTCTTAACAGAATAATTATATTTCGAATCTTCTTTGAGTTTTTTCGGAGTTAATTTTAACTCTGCATTAATTATTTTTGCTCATCTCTGATTAAAGTGTCGACAAATTAGTACTGTAGTCTATATTATAACATAAATTAAATTTCAAATATTTTATATTATTAAAGTATCGAATTTTATTTATGGTCTTTGCAAATGCCAGCCGCATAGGGAATTGTAAACATTTAAATTGAAATGGGAAACCGGTTGGTATTATTGGTATACGCGGAAACAAGACAGTTTCTCCTAAGGTTTTGTCATTTATAACTGTTGCCTCGATAACATTACCCATTAATTTTTTTTATTACCAATCTGGTACAGTTGCAAAGGCGAGGTGGATTATTGTTAAGAAACCCACCATTTTAAATGGGAAATGGCGTGGAGGTATGTTTTGACAAAATAATAGATTGAACACTGCCATTATGCGCATTTCGCCATTACCGATATCCAATAATTGTACATGCATGTTCGTTGTTAATTTTAGCGTATGTACCTTTCGCCGTAGCGTTGATGATTTTAAACATGCCGTAATTTCATTTGCATATGTTGTAAATGGTATTACTGGTGTTGTTTGTCTGCAGTCACTAGACGACAATAAAGTGATTTAAGTGTTCGATTCAGCAGGAGTAACCGGACCCTAAGTGACCTGCGAACGAGAAAAGAAGGAGGGTTCAGTCGTGTATTCTCATTAAAAATAATATTAGTTATTTTCTTCTATCAAGTTTCAGCAATGGAGATGTAGCAGCGGTCAGCATTGATGTCGATAAACGGAACCTCTGGCTAAAATCAGCTTACCTGGCTTACGATGAAGTGAATCTTCCACCAGTCATACTAGGTAAGCTAATTTTGGAGGCTCAAAAACCTTAGGTTGAAGTCGTCCTAGGAAGCGATGCAAATTCTCTTCACACAATCTGGGGACGCAGTACGGACGCAAATGAACGAGGTGAAATTCTCTTTGATTGAATTTAAAATTTGAAAATCCATATATCTTACATAGGCAATACGCCGACTTTTTCAACTAGAAATAGACAGGAGGTATTGGATATTACACTTGTCTCAAACTTTTTGACGATTCGTCTATTAAACTGAAAAGTGTCGGAGGACCACTTCATTTCTGATTCTATTCAATTCTATATAGACTTGCCTTCTTTAAAAAGTCTAATATACAGGAAGAAGGGAAAATCCGATTGGGATACCGTTTTTGGGCCTTATTCTGGGTAATTCACTACCAGTTCCGGTGCCAAAACCTCCAAAAGCTACAGAAGAACTTCATGGCTTAGTGGACGAGCTGTCCAGCGCTTTTAATAGTAGGCTCCAATCCTCTTAGCAGGCCTAGGGGTATATCTCGGCCACCCTGGTGGCTCAAGAAGGTTCAACAACCACGTCAAAAAAGCAAAAGGCTCTTCAAAACAGCAAGGAAAACAAGAGTCGATGTAGACTGGGACTCCTATCAGAAAGTCTTCAAAATTTACAAATATCAATTAAGAAGTATAAAGAACAGATCTTGGAGACTGTACTATGGTAAAATTCAAGAGTCTTCGGAGATGTCCAGGCTGCACAAAGTACTATTGACTGGCCCTGGAGTTTTTTTCAAAGGTTGGATGCAGAATGGAGCAAAAATAGTGCGAGATCGTTATAACTTCTGCTGGAGACCCGCTTTCCTGGTTGTTCCGAATCTGTACCTACTACATCAGCAGGGCAAGCCTCGTAGGCCAAACTATTAGTAGAAGGAGGATCCTGTGGGCGATAAACAGTTTTAAGCTATATAAGTTTCACCGGATCATTCTGCATTCTGTGACTTGATTTTAAATGTTGCTTTTATTTTGCGTCGGCTTTCTTCTAGGGCATTCTGATTGAGGCTAACATTTTCATTGTGTGTGAAACATTGAAAAATATTTACCCTCGGCTTTGTTAAGAGTAATTCTAATTTAAAATGGAAAAAAAAACTAAAATAAAATTAGATCTAAATATTAAAAGAAAGGAAGGCAGTTATCGTAAAAGCAGGGAAACAATTTTTGATTTTGGCTGCACTAGATCGAAACCTATAGGTAGTGTTTTGATTGAGATGAGCAAAAAAATCCAAAGTCGAAATATTGGAAATAAAATATCTCTTATGATAACAAACCCAAAAAAAATGTAATTTAAAAAAATCTACAACTCTGATGACAATCGTTTTCTTTCTGTATTTATTATTTATGACAATTTTTTATTTTAATTTTTATTACAATTCACAATTACATAAAATATTGTGACGGTTACATCTAGGGTGTGATATAATAAGTTAAATTAATATCTCAATGTTTTACTGTACTTAAATGGAATTTTCCATGATAAAACAGTTCTAAAGGTTTCTACACTATTAGTACTGGAAAAGTCTTGAGGTTTGTAGAAGTTTGGTTTGTGTATATAAAAAGGCGAACGAAATCCAAAAAAATTATTCACATTTGGAACGCGATAGTGTAAACTTATGAGATTATTAGTATTTAGTAAGCGATAGTGTGAAGATTAAAAACGAATTAAAAAGTGATTTAAAAAGTGTTTTTGTACGAAATAAAAATTATAAGTGTACAGTAAAATTGTGTAAAAATTAAATAAAGTGATTTTGTGAATTATTGTTTTAAAAAATGGTGTTGTAATAATTCTTTTGCTAAATAAATAAATTCGTTGGTGATAAATTGAATTGATTTTGTTTTATTCACAATCCAGTGATACGAACCTTAATTGACAAGGCAAAAACCTATCAATATATTAATAGCTTAGTACACGGAATGTCCGACAGGAGACTACTAAAAATTGAGTTGCAGTATGTACTGGTTGCAACCAAGAAAAAATATGTTTTTAATTTAGCTGTCAAATTTGGAAATCAACAAAAACCAATGATAAGATCTTGTTACGTTTTTGCCTTGTCAATTAAGGTTCGTATCACTGGATTGTGAATAAAACAAACTCAATCCAAATTATCACCAAAGAATTTATTTATTTAGCACAAGTATTATTACAACACCATTTTTTAAAACAATAATTCACAAAATCACTTTATTTAATTTTTACACAATTTTACTGATCACTTTTTATTTTATTTTCGCACTAAAACACTTTTTAAATCACTTTTTAATTCCTTCTTTTAATCTTCACACTATCGCTTACCAAATACTAATAATTTACAACTTTACACTATTGCGTTCCAAATTCGAATAATTCAATTCGATCTCGTTCGCCTTTTTATATACACAAACCAAATTTCTAGAAAGCTTCTGCCTTTTCCAGTTAGAATAGTGTAGAAACATTTAGAACAATTTTATCATGGAAAATTCCATTTTAGTACACTCTCTAAATGTACCACCTTTGGTTTACCTCCTTATCCTTTTTTTGTCCTGTAGGGTGCCGTCTATGTAGGCTGCACTTTAGACGACTAATCCTTCTTCCATTGTGGAACGCATTTCGGTTTCAGCCGCTTTTCGTCAAATCTTCTACCGTTGGCTTGTTTGCCATACCGATCCCTCATCCAGTCATCGGACACTAGCAATCCTCTTTGCACAACCCGACACTTCTTACCCAATATCAGTTTAACCTGATGCTGATTGATTTCATCAACAATTGTTTCCGATTTCGATGGCACCACCTCGCAATGGCTGATTGTTACACGCCTTATTGTCGCATCGTTAACGTTAAATTTAAGTTTCAGCTCAATGTCATCGCTACTCAATATTCCTCGTCCAAAATCCAAAACAAAGCCATTCATCCTCATGAAGTTCGTTCCCAAAAATACCTCGTCCACGATATCTGCGACCAGAACTTTGTGTGGGAAAAGAGTTTCGCCGACCCTTATGCTCACGATTTTTTTTCCTTTTATCATTGCACTCTCTCCATTTGCCATTCTTAATTTCAACTCATCAGCCAGCTGCACAGCTCCTGCGATCAAGTTTTTCCGGACAATTGTGTGGGTTGCTCCGGTATCCAGCGTAATGATACACTTCCTCCCATCAACATTGCCCTTGATTGTTACGCTGCTACCGCCTCGTGCTACACTCGTAACAGGGATAAATGTTATGGGGCAACCAGACGGCGAAGCCAGCTTCGGTTCCTTCAAACTGACTTCTAACCTTTCCACTTTACTGACCGTTACCATCCGATACCTGCTCTCCTCTTAGTACTTGTTTCACAGAAGTTGCCGTGCCGTTTTTTTCTTACTTCCCAACAGTCTCGCGAGGTGTGGCCAATCTTGTTACATACCCAATATCTTAGGTCGCTGCCTCTAGACCTTAGCCCCGACCGTTCGGCGTTTGCCCGCATAAAAGGTGGCGATCTTCTCTGTCTCTGTATTACACTATGACAGTCTATTGTAATGTGACCCAATTTTTCACATTTCCCACACCTAAGCCTGCCGCTTCTAAATTTTGGTACTGTCCGCTCGATGTACCCTTTAGCGTCTAAATTCATTTGGCGCTTAAATAATAATGGTCGCTTTAGGTAACAACATTACCACCTTGCGGGTCTCTGGATCTCGAATGCCATTAATGAATGCGTCAATTTTTAGCCTTTCCATATAATCGGCTGACGTACTGGGATGTGCTAGATGTACTAATCGCTCGAAATCTCGCTGGAACTCTCTCCTTCGAATTCTCTCCTTCGACGTGTATGTTAGTAGATAATTCGAGAAGTTTATCGTCGATTCTCTTTTGACCATCCGTAATTTGGGCTTTAATTCGCTCGTTTGACTGCTCAATTTTCTCCATTTGTCGTTTTATTTCTTGATTCGACTGCTCTCCTTGTTGCGCCAAAAAAATATCACCATAAAATACACTTGGGTACTTTTTCATTTACGAATTTGTAAACACCGTACTGTAAAGAAACAGAACCAAGTCACAAAACGTCGATGTTGGCGGTGACACGCATTACTTTTATGCTTAGATAATTTATATTTCTGATTGAAAATAAACATAATATTTTAACATGAAGCGAATGGGCTCTGTACTGGACTGGTAGTCAGAATATTTTTGTGTTTTAAATGGCCAAAAATTTGAATGTCTGCCAAATCAAAAAAAACATTAACTGAAGGCTACTTCCTTAAAAAAATGATTGAAGATGTCTGAAAATGCTTTGGCCCTTTGTGAAAAAAGTTTGGCATGTGTAAGTCGCATAAGGTAGGTGTAGGTAGAAGAATTACTGATTAAAGTTTACATGTAGTTGCCAAACTTTAAAGATTATTAGCAGAAAGCAGGTATTTTTCTATTGCAATTTACTACTTACGATGACCGAAAAGCTTACTGTACCATTGCATAAACCACCTAAGGCACAGATATATTTAATGCATTGGAATCCAAAATTTTGGAACTTTGTAATTTTGAAAAGTTATCCGGAGTAGTAAAACCGATGGAGTGTCTGCCATGTTGGTGAAAATTAACCGAATAAAAGGAATAATGAAGAAGAAGAGTATTAATGTGCATATCTATCATTTTACCACACCTTAAGAAGCTCTTTGAGCAAAAACATTTAATATTATAGCAACGATGTTGTAATTAAAAGTTTTAATAAATCGAGAGTAGGTCATAACTCTCTAACACATAGATAATTAAAGATGTTTTTAAAAGAAACGGAAGACAAAGATGCGATTATATTTACGCAGGTTCGTTAGCTCAGCAGAGGAAACTGCTTGTATCGATTTTTTGATTTAAGAAAGGATATTTTGATTTTTTTGGAAACGCGAATAAATGATAGCGATAATCCAAAATTATTAATTAGTAAATTAAAGTGTGTCAGCATTTATAACATCATTGGTATTTATGGATGATTTGCTAACACATTTGAACAAATTAAATTTAAACCTTCAAGGCACAAATCTTTCGATTTTTCCAACTCTAGGAAATATTGATGGTTTTAAACTTAAACTTTTGAAACTGATTTAGAACAAAATAATTTGGTTCATTTTAAATCTTGTTTTGCTGTATTACACGAATTTCCAATCGTAGGCGATTTCACTACGAGTTGACCTGGAACTTTTAATGCTGGTCCATTTCAAATCGTCCTTTCGCATTCCCAAAAAGACGAGAGGTAATTCATCAGTCCAGCTAACCGTGTTACATCTAGCTTTCAAAGATTCTTTCAGCTGCCTGTGTACGCTTTCTATCATACCATTACTTGCAGGATGGTATGTTGTGGTTCTGATTCGGTGACACCCTATAACTTTATTTAATTCCGCGAACAGTTTGGATTCGAATTGAACCCCTTGATCCGTAGTAATTTCTTGCAGGCATCCGAAACAAGAAATATATTCTCGGATAAACGTTCGAGCAACAGTTGCTGCAATTGCATCCTTTATCGGATATGCCTCGGGCCATCTTGTAAACCTGTCAATAATAGTTTAGATATAAATGTTACCATTCGACGGAGGAAGAGGGCCTACCAAATCTATGGGAACGTGTTCAAAACGACCTTCGTGTAGAACGATAGGCTGTATGGAGGATTTTACGTGCCTATACACTTTCGACTTTTGACAGTTTATGCAGTTTTTCGCCCAATATCCTGCATCGATATTCATACTTGGCCAAAACTATCGTGATGATATTAATTTTCTTGTGGCTCTAATACCGGGGTGTGATAAATTGTGCAAAGTGTCAAAAATGTCTTATGGAACTTGGAATATACGGGCGATTCTTTCCTAATGAAGTTTCGCACCAAATGTTGTTATCTGATTTTGAAAGAATAACGTTTTCCATTTTCCATTTATTTTTATCTGAGTTGGAGACGATCGATTTCAGTTCATTGTCTTTTTCTTGCTCAGAAATAAGTTTTCCGATATCTGTTCCAGTACGTTCGATTATTGCGTTGTCGGTGCTACATGATCAAGAGAAAGATAATCAGCGACATAATTATCTTTACCATTGATATGTTGAATGTTATTGGTGAATTGTGCATTATACTCTAAATGCATCGTTTGACAAGGGCTTCGTTCCATCTTGGACATTATTGCAGTTACGAGAGTTTTGTGATCAGTAAACACACAAAACTGTCGACCCTCTACTAGATGCCTGAAATGTTTTATAGAGGAGTATATAGCTAACAACTTGCGATCAAACGCAGAATATCGGGTTTCTGCTGCTTGCAGCTTTCGAGAGAAAAATGAAAGTGGTTCCCAAATATTATTCTCAGGGTTAAATTGTTGCAACACTGCACCAATAGCCACACTCGAACTATATGTTGTTACACTCAGATTGGCATCACTAATTGGGTGAGCTAGCAGTGTAACCGTAGATAAAGCCGATTTTGCTCGTTCAAACGCGTCATGACAATCATCTAACCAATAAAATGATTTACTATGTTTAGGGAGTTTATGCAATTCCGCTAAATGTGTATGGATTGGAGCAAGAATGTCAGCAATATTCGGAAGAAATCGATGAGAATAGTTTATCATTCCTAAAAACTTCTGAATTTCTTTGATAGATTTCGGTGGTTGAAGAGCAGATATTGTATCCACTCGATGCTTAGAAGGCACTATTCCATTTTTCGAAATTACGTGAGATAGAAATTCGAGAGTTTGCTTTCCCAATTCACTTTTTGAAACTTTCAGTTTAAGATCGAAATCACTTAACCGCTAAAACACTTGTTCTAAATGATATATATGTTCTTCTTCATTACGGCTGGCTACCAAAATGTCGACAATATACGCGTAAGCGAAATCTAAACCCCGTAGTACTTCATTGATAAATCTTTGAAAAGACTGGGCCGCATTTTTTAGCCCAATGGCCGTCTTCTGAATGTCATCTAAAGCTATGGCCGTCTTCTGAATGTCATCTAAAGCTACGGGTATATGATGGTATTCTCGTACAAGATCAATTTTGGAGAACACAGTATTACCATTCAGTCTCATCGTAAAATCATGGATGTGCGGGATTGGATACCGGTCGGGCACTGTACATGCATTTAACCGGCGGTAATCACCACATGGCCTCTAATCATTATTGTCTTTCTTTTTAACGAGATGCAAAGGAGACGATACGCATGATGATGAATATTGGCAGATTCCCAAATTGATCATATGTTGAAACTCATGTTTCGCTAATACGTATTTATTCTCATCTAGACGTCGAGGTTTACAGAATGGTAACTGACCCTTTGTATGAATATAGTGGACCACCTTGTGTTTAACAGGAGCACTATAGTCAGGAGAGGCAGTAAGAATTGGATAATTCTTGAGCAATACTCCAAATTTATTTTCAATGCTGTAATGCTTGGAAGTCGGGGTATCTACCGATGCTGTGGTACCTGTTACTGACAGCGATGTTTTCGAATCTTGTATCATTTTTCGTTTAAGATCTACCAGAATATTAAATCTGCTAAGAAAATCTGCCCCAATAATGGGTCGATTAACGGATGCAATTACGAAACAGTGCGAAAATACTCTTCGTAAACCAAAATTTATATTTAGTAACTGAGTTCCATATTTGTAAATATTGGAACCATTGGCTGCGGCTAAACAGTAATCTGGATTTTTGTTTCTACGAGGGAAATTTTTAAGAGGTACTACCAATATATCGGCCCATGTATCTATTAAAAATATTAATTTAGTTTCCTTACACCTTATGAATAAACGCTGTGATAATAAGTTACCGCTGTTTGCCTAGTAAACAGCAGACGGTACAAGATTTTTTGGTTATTAGGATCTTTGAAATCGCAAGGTTTCATACAATTTCTTGCTTTTGCGCCAAATTTGAAATGATAATAGCAATAAGAGTACCGTGCTACCTGACTATTACTTCGAGTACGATTTGATTTAGATCGGTTTCGATGAGGTGAATTGAGATTTAGATTTGTACTATGATCATTTTGAAATGGATGTCTGCCCCTATTAAACGCGTGGGAAGTTGAAGCAACGGATAACTGTGCAAACTTTTTGTCGATTAATTGCTCGATTGTTGAAACTATAGAGGAACTTGAAATGTTTCTCACCTCCCCTAAAGTTTACGATCTTTCGATTTCATGAATTTTATCTGCCGTATTTAACAAATTGGAGATATAGCACTGATTAAAAGCAGCTAGAATGCTTTTTGATGCAGGTGGTAATCCATTCATCCAAATTTGCTTTAACAGATTTTTGGTAACTATTTTTGTCGATCCAGAGATATTCTCAAGCTCTCGATAATATTGCGAAGAAGTTTCGTCACCTATATCAATACCGTTTAACAATTTTGTTAACCGCTTTTCTTCACTATCGGTATGACGAGTCATTATAATCGATTTAATGTGATCATATTTATTGATTTTTGGGGGATTGAAGAAAAGCGAATATTGAAATTGACTTCCACTAAAATAAATTTTCGACCAATAATATCTATCACGATAACGTATCTAATAAGATCCCGATTAATTTTAAATTGATAAAGTTAGATTGCAAAATAGTGGTGAGCGTCAAATTTACAAAATTTTTAAATAAAATGATAAATGTTAGAAATAAAATGTTATACTAATCTGATGTTAAAGTTGTAATATATGGAACTCCAAACACACATGTATTCCAATGATGCTCAGTACCGTTAATATTTGCTGTTATCAATTTGCCGCTATTTCGGCTGATTTTTGCTTTACCGCTTTCCAAATGTTGTTTGTTAATTTAGTTGGTTTAGCACAAGCACGTTGCAGTTAACCAAACTGGTAGACAATAGACTGTAAAACTGATGTTTGGCTCCTGTTAGTTGAGACAACACGCAATTGGTTTAATCACAAATATCGTGACCGTTATGATGTTTCGAAAATATATTCTCGATGATTTTCTATAATTCTACACGACAGTTTTGTGCTTTAAAGTACAGCAATTTTGATTACGTACCTGTTGTGCGGCACGGCAATATCGTACCACACGTCCATAAACACGACTTAATTTATTAATATTATCCGGAACACAGCCACTGGTTTACTGCAAGTCTGCAACCACGTTGAAATTTTTGATAAAACGTTAGTTTTATTAGATTAACGTCGAAAGGTCACCAATATCGTATGTCGGGGTGTCGATATTTTCCATCGTCTATACGATTTATGTGTTCGTGATAAATAAAACACACGCACAACTATTTTATTTTATTAATTTATAATTAATTAATTATTCCTTTATGATTACAATATTTAAACAATATAATATTTATTTTTATTATTTAATGATCACCACCAGTACTCAACGAGAGTGCATTCTATACTGGTACAATAATTCATAATTTTAGATAACCGAAATGAGATGAATAATAATTACGTCATCGATATATAATTTTGTACAGTGACCGAAGTATCAAATTCAATGTAGGGTTCAAATTATTATTTGATCACTACAAATCAACCAACAAATTTTCAGATAGAACTTTGCGATTTACAAACCGATGTTACTTTAAAAAATTCAAAAGAAACCGGAATTGAATTGTGGAAGCTCATTAGCCCATCAAAGTTTCCAAATTGTATGATGCAATTATAAAGTCGTATTTTTTATGTGATAAACAACATTAAAACTTATTGAGGCTTTCTACTACCGCTATTCCAATAGATTTTGATCATTTGGCTCGCTGTTAGATAATTGGCATTTTAACTTTGTTTCATTGTGTTTATAAAATAAATTTAAAAAAAATATATTTTTGTTGTTTCAATCGTTACTCGTAATGTTAGCAAGAATTTTTGAACGCGGACATAAAATTAATTTGCAAGCACAAAAAATGTCAATCACTATTTCCAAGAGTACAACAAAGTTGTGAAAATACAAAGAAAATGAAAAGAACGTTTTTTAGAACTTCAGTTTGTCAAATGCAACACTAAAAAATTGGTCAACAAAATGTAACAATAACTAAAGGCCTTAGTGGCATTTGGTTACTTTTTCATATACGAAAATGTAAACACATTATATGATGAAAAGACTAAACCAAGTCCCAAAACGTTAATGTCGGTGATGAAACGGATAACTTTTATACCAGACACGATATTAATTAGCTGTTTCAAGCAAATAATCCTTAACAGGCTCGATTTAGCAGCTTTTATGTCATAAATAACACAATCATAAATCGGGTGTGAGAATGTTTCTACATTTATCTAAAAATTAAAGTAGTTCATGATTCACATTTGTTATTTACTTTATGCAAAGCCATTAAAGGTTTTGTCACCGATCTGAAGTGCCAACATTTTAATTTTAACGTTTTCAAAGCCTGAATCCTGTTTACTAAAGGATTATTAAATTTGTTGGAATCACATTGGGCCAAATTGTCTCCCAACCAAGATACGTTTTGTTTTCAACTTAAATGTATTGTTACGGTGACACCTAGGTTGTAATAGAATAAGTTAAATTAACAGCTCAATGTTTTACTGTACTAAAATGGAGTTTTCCATGATAAAACTGTTCTAAATGTTTCTAGACTATTCGTACTGGAAAAGTCATGAAATTTCTAGGAGTTGTTTGTGTATATAAAAAGGCGAACGAAGTCGAATTGGATTATTAGTTTTTGGTAAGCGAAGTATAAGAAAAGAAAAAGTGATTTAAAAAGTGTTTTATGCGAAATAAAAATTACAAGTGATCAGTAAAATTGTACGAATATTAAAGTAAAGTGATTTTGTGAGTTTTCTTTAGTAAATTGTATTGTAATAATTTTTGTGTGACATAAATAAATTCGTTGGTAATAAATAGAATTGTTTTGTTTTATTCACAATCCAGTGATTCGAATCTTGATTGACAAGGCAAAAACGTAACAGTGTGTCATTAATGGCAAAAAAAAACAAGATTACTGGGGACCAAAATTTATGCTGTGTGCCTTAATCGACTAAACTAACTAAATTAAAAAAAAATTGAAGCTTCTGCTATTGTTTCATAGGCGGCCACCCAAAAGTCAATTTACGAGCTTACTTTTTAATGACTTTTCATTTATACTGTAACGAGTGAACATCAAAATCAAAAATAAAATAACACGGATCAGGGTAAAATAAAAATTTAAAATGGAGAAACGCCATTACTCAATTCGCTGTAAGTTATAATTTACAAATTTAATTTAATAAATGAAATTTAATAAATTTTTTTTATGTATTTGTACAGGGACACAAGATGAAACAGAGAGATTTATTTTGGCCCGTATTAAACTAAAGGGTTTATTTACTGGGAAATTTTACGACGTACAAACAAGTTGGGAGTAAGTAAAATTTATAATACATATATATGTATACATCATGATAAAATGTGTCTCCTAGGTATCTAATTATTATAATTTAAATAAATTAAATAATAATTGTAAAAAAAAAATTTCATATGTATTTATAGAAATTGTACAAATCTCTTTACAGAAAAGTTGGATTGGAAACACAGTTAGAAGAGGATAATTGGCGAAAACTTAAAAAAAAGTTGACCAATTTAATGGATAAATACAAGTTAATTTTTTGTAAATATGTATCTATAGAAATATTACTAACGCAAATTATTGTTTTTAGGTTACAATAGAACCACCGACAGGCTTTGGGCCAGAAGAAGAAGGCGCAAGACCTGCCACTTGGCCGTACTTCGAGCTGATGCACCAATATTGCTCCGAAAGGCACAATATTTATCAGAATTTGGTGATTGAAACGGGCAACGAAGCGTGTCTTCCATTAACGTTGAGAGCAACTACAAGTGAAGCCACGCCACCACCTACTCACAATCGTAAGAGAAAACGTCATGAAGACGAAAATGATAAGAAACAATTAAAAGTGTTGGAAAAGGCAACGAAGCTTTATGTGAAGTATATGTCAACTCTCACTGTGCTATCCAGCGATACAAGCGAAGAGAGCGAGTGAGTAAAGGATAAAATACACCAAGCAGCGGCAGCGAGCAGCAGAATTAAATAGGTATCAATTTACTTATACAATGATGAAAAACCTTAGATTGAGCAAAACCATAAGCATTTTGTATAAAAATATACAAAAATATTTTAATTTTAATAGAAAAATTTCCAAAAACAGGAAATTTTTAAATTTATTTTTTGGAAATTTTTCTATTAAAATTAGAATATTTTTGTACATTTTTATACAAAATGCTTATAATTCTGCTCAATCTAAGGTTTTTGATCATTGCATAATTAAATTGATAACATTTAATTCCGCTGATCTACATGAATTATTTATATTTTGTTCACTATCTTTTTGTACAGACTAATTTTAAAAAAAATTTCTTTGTATAATGAATTATACATTTTGAATAGGTGATATGTAGATTTTCAACAATGCTACGGGCCTTGTTGTGTACGTGGTTAAATTTCCGTGCAATTGCGGTTAAATTATTTTTAATCGGAGTTATTACAGCCACCGGTTTTAGAGCACATTTGTAGCCACTGTCTCCTAATAGGTAGTATCCTTGCGGCGGGAATGCTGTTTGTCGGTATATTTGACTATTACGTAAAACTCGTTGGTCATGGACATAGCCCGGATAGCCACAACATATGTTTACGAATCTCCCGAAACTGTCACATACCGCCATTAAATTGATGCTATAGTCCAATTTACTGTTAATGTATTGACCATGCAAGCTTGTACGGACTAAAATTTTTATGTTACATCCGTCTATAGCGCCTAGAGCTTTACTAAATATTCTTGCCCCTGACCGTTCATTAAATTGTAGTTCTATATATGTGCGACAAAATAATCAAGCATATTTTGAATTATTGTTCTAACCGTGTACCTGGAAATACAAAAGTTTACACCAGTAACATGGTAGCTAGTTCCACATGCCAGCCAATACAAAAAAACACAAACCCGGAATCTCACGGTGTAGCCTCTCATAGTTTCTCGCTCGACCAATAGTTCGCATATGGCATTTAAAGAGTCAGCCGTTACTCTTAAATGCTGTCTTATAAACCGGTTATTATTCGACATAATTCATTGGAAAATTGTAGAATTATATGAAGAATAGTGGTTTCGTGGAAGCCGCAATTTAAAGCAAAACAATTTTGAACAACATTACATAACCTCGTAAATATATTGTGTTGTAAATTACTTTGGTTCGATATTTCCGTTTTTTTCTTGAATTCTGTTTGCTTAAAAGACGTTTATAATACATCAGAAGTTTATTGGTAAATAAAAAATGCGACAACATCAGAATACATTTTTACTTTTAACTTTTTTTTACAGTTTTATGTTGGATATTTTCCTTGTTTATTGGCGATTAAATTTAGTCTAGTGTAAGTTGAGGCACACACAGAGACTTTTATACTAACGCCATCTACTTAAATATTGCATTAACTAACTCGTCTTACTTTAGTTAGTTAGTTTAGTCGATTAAGGCACGCAACATTAGATCGGAATATTGTGCTTAAATAAACGTTTCCCTTATAAAACATGTTAAATTTGGAAAAAATAGTGTTTTTCTTGGCTCTTTTTCGCATATTCTAAAAACTCTTCATTTCTTGTAATACAATATAGGGTTTATTTTCCAATCTCGCTATAATAGCTTCAAGCATTTGGCGGGAAATTTTAATATTAATTAGTATGTAGACGTGTGCACTCGTTTATTAGGCTGAATTATGTATTAGGCACTACAAGGTATGTACTCGGGACAAATCCAACTTGGTTTTCTCAATTTAAAAACACGCAAAACAATTTTCTTATAAATACACTTTATTTTCTTTTATGTTGTCACTTCGACTCACTGATTGCAATTAATTAATAAAAATTGAAAATATTGACATCACTCCATAGAAATATTGTCGTGAAACTTCATGGTTGTGTGTATAGATGGCGCGAATACTTTATAACAATTTTTCGACCTTAATTCGGCCAGTCCTATGGTTCGAACAGTTTGTGTAGTTCATAATTGTTTTGACTATTTGACAGCACTAACGTAAACAAGAAAAATTGGGTTGTTCTTGCGAATGAACAACAAACAAATAAAAACATTATTTGTAAGTAAAATTAAATTATATGATTTTTAATATGAGTATGTTCCGAAGATTGTAGATATTACATGAATTAATTAATATTCAACAAAAAAATAATAAAGTAAAAATTAGCGTACCCAGAAACAGAGCTGTGTGAATATTGTGAAGAAGAAAAATTGTAAAAGAATTCATCTGTATTAGTTATGATTCACTAATACTTAACGCACAGCACATTCTGTATATATAGAATGTAAATTGTGGTATAATCAGTCCAGTCGCCGCGGCCTGATGAGAAGATTGATTTTTTCATAATCATAAGCTCATCAGTTCGAAACTGGATTGAATTCTCTTACAATCTTCGGAACATACTCATATTAAAAATCATATAATTAAATAAATAGAATTACGTCTATTAGTCGGTTTCGTTGAATTTACTGTTCGTAAATACTAATATACTTCTCGTGTTAATCGAAACACAATTAAAATGGTCTTAACCACCGGTAGCATATTAGATATTACATGAATTAATTAAAATTCAACAAAAAATTAATAAAGTAAAATTAAATCTATAATAAGATATTTAACCATTTTTGATTATTTTCCTTCCTTTTTAGTGTACGTATTAACTGGTGTTGCGGATCAATTTATTTAAAGTTTAGGATTGGTGTTATCAGATAAGTAATTGTTTTTTTTTAAGATCTGTTTCTTTGTGTTGATCTAGTTTTCTTCTCTTTCAGGTGGACTGATGAATGCCAGATTTTTGGTCTCTATTTTAGGGAGAGACTGGTCTTAAAGGTACGTTACACAACTAGATTGGGTCTACGCAATATGATCCAATTAGTTTGAACAAGTCAGTAGGTTTTATTTGTACAAATAACGAAGGATAATAACGAAAAATTATCTTAATAAACTCCAAAACATTCCATATTACCATAGTTCAAACTCTTGTCACAATGTATTTTCAAGTCAGTTGCTTATGTGCTTGTGGTGTTCTACTTTGTATCAATTTTCAAAACTACTTCATCAGACATCATATTAATACAACAATTTTATATCTGCAATTTTATAATATGCTCAAAATCATCAGAATTGGTCAACACACCCGCGAAAACACTTTAGTTTTATTCATGGAAGCAAACGATCTTTTATATTCAACTTTCGTCGGCACCCATCAATTAAGAAGTTAAAAAGGGTCAAGAAATTGCTGGTAGCTGCATCGTATACCATAATAAAATTTCAGCGCTAGTTGCTATTGTTGAGAATTGTTGTGTTTCTTACAATTTTTAAAGTAATATTTGACAGTGATATAGCTCGGCTAACATGAAA
Source organism: Tipula vernalis (assembly GCA_958295665.1). Classification (NCBI taxonomy): domain Eukaryota; kingdom Metazoa; phylum Arthropoda; class Insecta; order Diptera; family Tipulidae; genus Tipula; species Tipula vernalis. The sequence goes on from OY282558.1 coordinate 187,951,138, forward strand.
CTGAAATTTACTACCTTGATCAACAAGTTCTCGGAATAACCACCGTGTGGCGCTCCCATCGTTCCGATTTGAGTTCTGTTTTTTTTGTTAAGTTGGTACATCTGTTGTTGACATTCCCTCTAAATCTTAGCGTCATAGCTTGACATTTACAAAAGTTACGTAGTCAAGAGTACATATACTCTGTGTGTGTTGGCGATTTTTCCATTATTTCCTCTCGGCTGCTGAAACGTGTTCCCCGTTAATGGTTTTTTAACTCGATTGAACAGAAAGAAGTCACAGGGAGCCAAATCAGGTTAATTCGGTGGCTGTTGGATGGTATTTGTTGCATTTTTCTTCAAAAAATTACGAATAATGATGACACTGTGTGACGGTGCGTTATCATGGTGCAAAATCCACGAGTTTTCTGCCCACAATTCTGGGGTGCTATTCTTGAACCATTACGAAAACTTTCGTATTGCGAGTTAGTGTCAAAGTATTACGAAAACCCTAAAATCGTATTCTTGAAATCGGATTACGAAAATTTTCGCAACGGAACGTTACTAAAATTTTCGTAATGGTTTTTTCGTTTCCCATTGCATTTCGTAATGAAATCATTTGGTTTTTATGTTAATTATATTGATAAGGATGTTCATAAAACTCAATATTTTCTATTCTCAATATTTTATAAAAAAGTGAAAGCAAAAGCGTACCTTTTTTTTCTTTGTTTCACGTGTTCTTAAAAATATGAATTATTTATTTCGAGATAACGATATACATAACTACTTATATGCATTCGGTTTTGTTTACTACCTAACTAGAACAAAAGGATATTTTCTTCTAAATTTTTGTATTTACATGTCGTATACCTAAATCTTGGGATATTTTTTTGAATGCTTGACCACTTTCTAATTTTAAACAATACGTGTAAGGGTATGAGATTTTTCGTAATTGACAATTGGCTATAGCGGACAGAAATGGAATATGTGATTCAATACAACGAAAATATGTTATTTAAAGCTATATTGCCTATTTAACTTTTATATTTATTTGTTAAAATTGTAATGATTGGAAATTAAATAATGCAATGTGTAATTTAAAGTGTGATTTTTATCATTCATTAAGTTCATTTGGAATAATTTTGTTTTATCATTTTAAATGCCTTGTCTTCAAACATTACGAAAATTTTCGTAATGCACAATATTTTCGTAATCGTAATGGTGAAATCATAAATTAGTATTCTTAAAGCCATTACGAAAATTACGAAGAGAGGAATAAAAAACTAAGAAGATTTCGAAAGAGATGATCAAAAATGTTAGTATAACTCAGAATATTAAGCGAAGCGGACGCTTTCTTTACTTAAAATTATAAATTGTTATGAATTTTTGTCAATAATGGCTTATTTATTTAATATTAAATTAAATATATTAAAAATGATTGTGTATGCTACTTTTTCTTTTAAAGGGAAAATTACTTCGGTCTAAAAAGACCAATGTATTGAAATCTTGTCAAAAATGGCCAAAAATTTGTTTGATCCAAAATCATTTATCTCGACGTTTTGAAAGTCCTTGAGTCCGAAAAAGAAAAAAAAAAAGGTCTGTCCGTCTTTCTGGACGTCTGTATGTCTGTACCCATGATATCTCGAAAATCGCTTATCCGATTTAGAATTTTTTTTTCCAAAAATCTGTTTTTATGGTACGGCGGTACATATGATTGTATGATGGTACGATTGAACGATGATATAATGTTATGTCGTGTATGATGGCATGATGGTTTGATGGTATGGTAGTACGTATGATCCTATACAATGCCACTACATAAAAAGCCATGAAAAAAAAACTTGTGGTGTTAAGGCAATAAAGATTTTTATTTTCCAATGGAACGTAAACACAATCATATGGGATTGTGTGTTGGCTTTATTTTCAATTTAAATGAAAATTTTTATTGATAAATAGAAATAATTTTAAATTAAATACAATCTGTTTCGTCGGCAAGTGACCCCTTGTGTGTTGGTGATAGCTTTTCACATTTTTCATCATATCTCCCAAGTTATGGGCTCGATTTTAATTCTGTTTGCGGTTTTTTAAAGATTATGAGTCACTTTATTGGTTAATTTGCACACTAAGCCAGGTTTTTGTAAAGAATGTAACAAATTATGGGAAAATCACATTTTTTTACTTAAACGATTTTTTTATTTAAAAACACCTCTACTTTTTAAAAAAAATGAACTGTAATTCGAAAAAATGTCCCATGACATGGTTATTTTATTTATAATTATTAAAACATTATTACTACCTAACTCATAAAATATTCGAACACCAATTTGTCGAAAAAATGACGTTTGTAGCCGTTTAGGTATAGTGATGTTATCTAACCAAATCTTTTATATGATCGAAAAGTAATAATAAATAGTTCAGTTGTTCGCTAACCGATCGTGTGACAATATGTACTCTCAGTGTTCTGTGTTTTAACAATTTTAAGTTTGTGTGATAATTAAAAGGGCAGTTTGTGTTAAGTAAACGCTTAATCATTACAATGACACATTTGCGTGATCTACCACCTTCTCATGTAACCGATATGCATTTTGTAAACCTGTTCTGTAATGGAAATGCACGCGTTGCTGTCGAAAAATACAGGCGTCGATATCTAACAGGCCAGTACTTGGGTATAGGACATTCATTGCAATACATCGACGTTTTTCCGAACAAGGATTATTCCAACAACAACGCGAGTCCAGCGTGAATATTACGTATACGTTGGAAGAGGATTTATTACGATTAATACGCGCTGACCCTACGACAAGTATCAGCCGCCTGTCTATTAGATTAGGCATATCGAGGTCAAGAAGGCCTTAATCCTTATCACTTCCGTCGTGCTCAACATCTAGGAGATGTGGACCATCGTGCCAGATCAGTGTTTTATAACTGGATAATTTCACAGCAAAGAAGTGATGTCAATTTTATAAGGAGAATATTGTGGACAGATAAAGCTACTTTCACCAGGGCGGGTATAACAAATTATAGAAAGCTCCATGTTTGCGCCGTCGAAAACCCACACGTCGTAAGGGAGACAGCTTTCCAGAGCCAATTTGCTATAAATGTATGGGCGGGAATGATCCACGATTAACTTATCGGACCTTACGTGGTAATAAACAGGCTTGATCAACACGTATTATTAGAATTTTCAGGAATCACGTTGTCATGGAAAAAGTGCTATTGTTGAGGAGAAGGCGAATGCAGCTGCAATTAGATGGAGCTCCAGCACATTTTGCAAAAGATAATACCTGATAATTTGAATGAAAATTATCCACGGTGGATCGGTAGAGGAGGTCCTGTACCCTGGCCGCCAAGGTCCCCTGATCTTACGCCCCTAGATTTTTATTTCTGACAGCAAGAATTTTCGCTGCTGCAGCAGAAGCAAGAGGCAACCCTTAACAATTGCGTTGGACAACAACTAGTGTGATCAGGAGAGCCCTTGTTTGTTTACAAGAGAGTGGAGAGCATTTCGAACATGTCATTTAATTAAAAATGTTTAATAATTTGTAATAAAAATTGTTTTTATTGATTATTAATAAAACAGTATTATTTTATTTCTTTGACTTTAATTTAAATATCTTTTTTAGTTAATTTCCCTACTTTCCCTAGGTGATTTTTGCGCGGTATTTTTAAGAGTTAGCTAGTAGCAAAGTTTTGTAAATTTGTAGATATTATGCTGTAGATTAATATTAATAATTAAAATAATTAACTTAATGGGACATTTTCACGGTTTACAGTTCAGTTTTTTAAAAAGTAGAGGTTTTCTTTAGTAAAAAAAATGTTATTTTCCCGTAACTTTTTACATTCTTAAAAAAAAATCTAGCTAAGTGCGCAAACTATCAAATAAAGTGACTCATAAACTTCATCTTTTCAAAAACCGCAAACAGAATTATAATCGAGCCCATAACTTGAAAAGGAGACACCCACTTTAAAGGATTTTTTTTGATAATTTTACTTAAATATACCGAATTTTCCAGTCGGTCACTTGACCACATTGTATAGCTTGCAGCTTGCCCACAATTTTAATTAACAATTTTGCATTTTAGTAAATTGATTTTTAGGGAAATTTAGGAAAATCGTTAGGCTTCGTGTTTTTTTTAAATTTCTTTTCGTAGATTACTAGATTAGTTTTATTATAAATAATAGCTGTTTATGTAGCAGCATTGGTAAAGTAATAAAACTAATCTAGTAATCTACGAAATGAAATTTTTTAAAAAAGCACGAAGCCTGACGATGTTTGAGAATAAAAATCAGTTTACTAAAACGCAAAATTGTGAATTAAAATTTTATTAATTTTAATTAAAATTGTGGACAAGCTGAAATTCGATATATTTAATTTAAAATTATTTATATTCATCAATCAAAATGTTCATTTAAATTGAAAATAAAGCCAACACAAAATAATTCCCATATGATTATGTTTACGTTTCATAGGAAAATAAAAATCTATATTCCCCTCTTTATATTGGGGATTTGACTTTTGTAGACTGATGTCACGGCTATTTATGTAGTGGCATTGTCTTATGATTCTATGACGATATGATTTTAGATCGTATTGTCGTACGATATTATTATGTTATGATGGTTTGATTGTATGACTTTACGTACCATTAGTATTAGCCGCCTGTGACGGTATATCAACCCAATTCCAATTACAACACGCGACATTTAAAAATACATCCCAAACTGTCCATTAGTATTGTAGGTATTACCGTTATTTTTAAGAAAATAATAAACATACCACAAACAAATAGGTACCCTTTTTTTTGTGGTAATAAAATAATAAATATTTATCGAAATGTAAATACATATTATTTTTAACCATCAACAGAAATTATTGAGTTTTATGAACGTCTTTGTATGAATATAATTAAACCAAAAATCTAAATGATTTCATTACGAAATGCAATAAGAAACACAAAAACCATCCGAAAATTTTAGTAACGTTCCGTTGCGAAAATTTTCGTAATCCGGATTTCAAGAATACCATTTTAGTAACTTACATTTTCATCTTCTCTCTCGAAATTTTATTATTTCTTTTTGCCTCTCTTCGTTATATTCGTAATGGTTTCAAGAATACTAAATTATGATTTCACCATTACTATTACGAAAATAGCATTGCGAAAATTTTCGGTTACGAAAATTTTCGTAATGTTTCAAGAATAGCACCCCTGGTCTCTTTCGGTGAATTGCTTCACGCAAATGTCTCATAACGCCAAAATAATACTCTTTGTTTACGGTTTGGCCTTCTGGAAAAAATTCATGATGCACTACACCGTTGTAATCTATGAAAACCGTGAGCATTGCCTTCTTTTTTGACTGAAAACGACGTGGTTTTTTTTTTGGTGAACGCCATTCACTTGCCTGATGTCTGGATTGTGTGTCGTACTCATAAACCCACGTCTCGTCTCCAGTAATGATCCTTTTGATGAATGTGGGATCGGATTCAGCCTCGCAAATCATGTCTAAAATTGTATATAATCGCAAACACACGCAGAGATAGATGTACTCTTGACTACGTAACTTTTGCAAATGTCAAGCTATGACGCTAAGATTTAGAGGGAATATCAACAACAGATGTACCAACTTAACAAAAAAAACAGAACTCAAATCGGAACGATGGGAGCACCACACGGTGGTTATTCCGGGAACTTGTTGATCAAGGTAGTATGTACCTACATTACTAAATAAATTTTCTTTTTTAATCATATAAGTAATTACGTTTTATTGCCACTTTTTGGAAATTTGATAAGCGTTAACGTAAGTATGTGTATACACAAATAATATGTCAGTAATAGAAACCAAAACCGTCAGTTATAAGACTCAACAATTTTCCGATGACTCAGTATTAGGTACACTTTTCCTTTTGTATTAAATAATTGAAGTTTTTAATGAAATTTGTTTTAAATTTAATTTCTTTTTTTCGATTATAATCTTAAATAAATTTAATTTTTAGAAAACCCACAAACATTGTAAACAAAATAAATTATATATTTAATAATGAATAACATGCATTTGTGACGCCATCAGTACTATAGCCGTTCACCCCAATTAATACAAAACAAAATAAAATACAGAATAAAATTCAAAAATATAATACAAATAAAGAAATTAGCCAAAAGTCTTCCCTTTACCTCCTAAAGCCATTGTGATTCCCCAAAACCATCCCCACACCTCACTCCATAATAACAGAAAAAACTAAAAGCTACTTTTAAGCTACACAAATTATTAAAGTTCTTATGCTCTAGCTTAGGAATTTTAGTAATTAAACTAATTAAATTAATTAAATTGTAGACAATTTTTTCGACTAAACAGAAAACACAAATGCAAAAAATTATGTTATTAACATTTTGCATTATATGTAAAATCGTGTATAGTTGTACAAAGTACAAAGAATTATTAATTTTTTACTAAATAACAAAAATTTGTTATATATGTACTTAACTGGCATACCAAATAACCGCAAGTACTAAACGAACACAAATAGCCTGAACCACGGAATAAAACATAAAATAATTAATTAATAATCATTTCTGTCATAATCACGCCATAATTAAAATATGATTTATGATTTCTCATTCCTATAGCGAATAAACAAACTATGTAATGTACATGTACGTTAAATAAACATTATTCTATGTAACAATACAAAAATAGCTAATTACATTATAATTTTCATTTACATTTGTACAATTTATTCAGTTTCAATTATTTTTTATTATACAACTGAATCCCGAGTAATAAAAACTATATTATTATAAATTGCCCTAAGGTGTTAAGATTTTCTATACTAAAATAGTGGGTATCCTTATATACGTTATAGTCTAAAGTTATAATCAACGATTGTTGAAGTTTTGTTAAGAACGAAGAATTATCTGTATCTAGAGGATAAGAAAATATAGCAGGTTTATGTAATTAGCTTAAAAAGCAATTCAATTCAAGTAGATTGCTTTATTGGAATTGCCCCGGCGTATAACTTTTCTACTCTTACATTGTGGACACAAGATTTGAGCCAAAAAGTATCCGGCATCTGAAAATGATTATAATGACTTTCAATGTGACAAATGTACTTATTTAAGCGATATCTCAGCCTTTTAAAACTTAGCAGGATTTACTTTTTGGGTAGCGTAACCAATTTTCTAATTAAGTTGAAAATATTTCATTATTAGAGTGAGACTTTCTCCAGTAAGATTTTCCTCGCTAAATGATTTTACCCTTTGCTAATTGCCTTTGCAATTAAATAAAAATTTTAACAACTTATTGCTAAGAAAGGTTCAACAATTTCTGAGACGATGGTCGATCGATCGATTATCTATCAAACTTTCAAGAACGGCTAAAATGGAATTGCAAACAACCAGAAGCCAAACTAGATGACATTGTTCGGATTAAAGATAACAACCTGCCACCAACTAAGTGGAAATTTGGGCGAATTGTTGAATTACATTCGGGTACAAATTAGCTAACAAGAGCGGTAACAGTTAAGAGTTTACTAACAATGTGTAGCATTTGTCCAGAAATTTCAACAACTAAGCTTCCGTAAAACCTCACTAGCATTGCCTATTAGCCCGTACTTTATTTTGAATACACTGGAAACGTGCAGTTTACAAATAACTAATGGTAGATTATTGTATATTTTAATACGACATCTTATCATAAAGAGCTAAACTCGTATGAAGCTTGCTTGAGAAAGTTAACCCAGCTTTAATTGCATAGCTCTATCATTCACACATGCTCAGTGTAAATTCTGCCAATGAACTTGGTTGAAGATTTATTATAAGCACTAATTCGATTCACTGTGTTTGCTTAGTACCAATCGCAGGCTAAACTCCAATGCGTCAGTCCACTTTAAATTGTATAGAAAGTGGCCGGTTCCGATTGCGTGCGCCAACACAAAAACAAAAATGTTTTAATGGATATTCCGTGTCTAAAGCGTGGTTCAAAATATGTGAGGTCAAAATTCTCAAAGCGGTATCTACAAAGCCAATAAAAATGCTGGTATAACTTTTACAAAAAAATCATAATTTGTTCTATTTATTTATCTTGTTCGCGTATATAATCTCTCACAAATTTCTTGATAATAAAAAATACTAAAAATTCCAAGTTTGCGCCACTTATTTTCTTTCCAAACTGTAAGCCACTGAACAAAAGCTCAACAAAAATTGTCTAACGCCCTCTCTGATTTATAAGCTATTTACAATTGTTATTTCTATATAATTTCTATTGTAACGGTGACACCTAGTGTGTAATAGAATAAGTTAAATTAATAGCTCAATGTTTAACTTAACTAAAATGGAATTTTCCATGATAAAATTGTTCTAAATGTTTCTACGCTATTCTTACTGGAAAAGGCATGAGCTTTCTAGATTTTTTTTTTTTTGTATGTAAAAAGGCGAACGAAGTCGAATTGGATTATTAGTATTTGGTAAGCGATCGTGTGAAGATTAAAAAGGAATTAAATAGTGATTTAAAAAGTGTTTTAGTGCGAAATTAAAATTAAAAGTGATCAGTAAAATTGTGTAGAAATTAAATAAAGTGATTTTGTGAATTATTGTTAAAAAAATTGTGTTGTAATAATTTTTGTGTGAAATAAATAAATTCGTTTCTGATAAATTGAATTGTTTTGTTTTTATTCACAATCCAGTGATTCAAACCTTGATTGACAAGGGAAAAACGTAACACTACTGTGACGGTGACACCTAGTGTGTAATAGAATAAGTTAAAATTAATAGCTCAATGTTAAACTGTTCTAAATGGAATTTTCCATGATACAATTGTTATACACTATTCTAACTAGAAAAATCATGAGCTTTCTAGAAGTTTGGTTTGTGTATATAAAAAGGCGAACGAAATCGAATTGGATTAGTAATATTTGGTAAGCGATAGTATAAAGATTAAAAGGAATTAAAAAGTGAATGAAAAAGTGTTTTTGTGGAAATAAAAATTATAAGTGAACAGTAAAATTTAAGAATAATTTATATAAAGTGATTTTGTGAATTTTTAATGATAAACTGTGTTGTAATAAATTTTGTGAAATAAATAAATTCGAATTCGGTGATAAATTGAATTGAGTTTGTATTATTCACAATCCAGTGATACGAACCTTGATTGACAAGGCAAAAACGTAACACTACATTATGCTATAAAGCGACACCTGACAACAAGTAAATGCCTCAAACTTATCTAGGGCTCATATTCAAAATTGAACTATTAAATTAATCAACAAATTAATGAGTAACAAAAAAAAAAAAGTTTTAAAACCCGTGAAAAATGTCAAATATAAGCAAACAAATTATTGGGATTGTGACATTATGAGGATTGCGAACAAGCTAAGTTTCAAAATATAATTAAATTTAAATAATGTATCTAAGTTTGTGTATTTTGTTTTTAGGTTGGATTCATTTTCATCATGTTGGATTTTCATTACAAAGCTACAAAATATGTCAGAAGCTATTAGTCAGAGAAATGAGATACTCTAGCACGGCAAGAATTACAGGCGAAAAAGAGGGACTCTCAATATAATAGGGAATAAGGCAAACGAGCTATTTGGAACACGAGACAACCGTGATGCGGAACATTATGAGCAGAAAATAGAAATAAGCAAGGAGAAGCATAGATATTTGCTAAAGTTCATAAAAATCAGACCTCTGTATTACCGATGCCACCCTCAGCCTACTTAAGAAAAACGAGGCAGAAATGATTCAGCATTGAAATACGTTCAACGAGCAAGTAAATAAGAATTTGAACGACCTTAACGGCATCAATAGATGCAAGACTATAGCAATTCAGGCCTTGATTTCAATAGTTATTTTTTTATTCGCTCCGGATAGCTATCGAGAGCCGTCATTTTTCTACGCCTAAATTTAAATTTGACGCGCTATTTATTGGTAAACTAAACTTATTTAACATCAAACTATCATTTTTAATTCAATTGTTTAGCAAAAGCTTCATATAAAAAATATTTGGCTCTACCTATTTATACGGAGCGCTATCGGGAGCCACTTTTTATATGACGGCTCCCGATAGCAGCTATCCGGAGCGAATAAAAAAACACTGCAAATGTTGAACTTTAAAGATGTTGTTAATGTTGAACTTTAAAGAGGTCAATAAAATAACACAGCACGTGCCAGCAGAGGTAGTTTTACCAGGACATCAGGACCCTAATCAATTTAACCCTATAATTACTGATGTCTTGCAAAGGACGTCTTAAGAGACAATACGCTATTTTATAGCTAAAGCTGCCCCTGTTAAGCAAGGCAAAATATCAATTGTTTAAGCCTTTAGCTTTTCCAACGTCAAGTGTCACTTTCATACAACCATCAATGGGTTACTTGGTGATATCTGGGCATCGTGATCAGTACTACATGCTATCCAGCTATGAGTTAGTTACAACATCTGATGTACACTACTTATTTTAACAACACTATTTGTGAGCATCAAATGTCAACCTCAACAAAGACAAATTATTGCACAGATTTGAAGCAAAAGGCAGACAAGTCACACACCTACTGGATTAGTAGCAATAACTAGTTATTCTCATCGCAACTAGTTTGCAAGGACGACATGACTACATTAACTGTTGAACTGTTGAATTAATATGCGTTGAAAGTTGGATAGTTATACAAAAAAGTCATAAAATCATCGAAAGCACAGTTGATTTATCATTACTACCAGCAGTTAATCTATCGACCAATTGGACAACCTACTACAATACAACTTTTCTTCAAGAAGTACCAAATGAAGGAGATTTTAGAGTTATCCATAAGAAAATTGCTAAATTACGCACATGCGCCATTACGCAGTGACGTATATCATAGTTATTTTCGTTATAATATCAGTGAAAGTATACCTATGTAAGGTCAAAAGAAGGGCTCCACAGCAACAGGACTTCGACCTCAGGAATCTGGCGCAGCCAAAACCAGAAGGGGATCCAGCATAACACCAATAACATTCCAATGAAGCAGTGAGGATCAATGCTGCCCGGGAGCATGTTCAGCCAGAATACAGCTATCAAAATAACTACTTTCGATTAGCCCCGACCAACGGTAAGCAGAAAGTAAGTTTTGAACACAACAAAAAATTAATTTCTCTGGCTATAACAGCAAGAGAAACAAACATATCATCATGAAGTACCTACATTAAATTTATGGTGTCTATGAGAGCCAATCTCTGAGATTCATCCTCAAGTATTAATTTTTTCTTGAATAATCCTGTTAAACAAATGTATGTACATTCGCGTAAAATGTATTGACAAATGCGTAAAAACTTCACACCCCGGTTACTGTTCAGATAATCGAGTTATTATTCACGTAATCGAGCAATTTACCACAGTAAATGCTATTTTTGAACTTAACCTGGTTTAGGCAGGGTATGATTTTTTAAAAACCAAAAGAAAATTTTAACAAAATTTTGTTTGTGTAACATAAATTTTTATATACGTATATTCGGAAAACATATCGTTTAACGAAAACAAATCACAATATGTAATCGGAATATGTTCGAATCAACTGTTTGTAAAATTGATGTGAACTGATTTAGCTTCATTTAGTTTTATTATACCGAAGTGAAATTCTTCCCAAATAACAAAAAATATGTATGTATGTGTTTATACAAATTGCATTCATTCAGGCGATATTTTGTGCAACAAAAGTTGCATACAAATCCCCAAAAAGTTGCTTATAAAATAAGAATCAGAAAAGATTAATATTAGGGTAGGTTAAATGCCAAGAAGCCTATAGGCTTTGAAATAAAAATGCCAAATGGTCGATAACAGGCAACATTTGTATGTATGGTGCACCAAGTTTCAACGAAAAATTTGTTAAACAAAAGTCTAAAGATTCATATACGATTAGCGCTTCTGAAATACCTACTGTTGTATTAGTTTTGTAAAAAAAATTTCCAATGGTCGATCCCTGGGGTCGGCGATATGAATAACAGGCAATATGTATACGGAATGTTGCAGCACGTTTCAATGAAGAAATCGCTTCAACAAAAATCAAAAAACCGACATGCGAATATGGTTTCTAGGATAACTGGTATATTGACTTTGTACTGGAAATTACAAAAAGTCGATCCCTGGGGTCGGCGATATGAATAACAGGCAATATGAATACGGAATGTTGCAGCACGTTTCAATGAAGAAATCTCTTTAACAAAAATCAAAAAACCGACATGCGAATATGGTTTCTAGGATAACTGTTATATTGACTTTGTACTGGAAATTACAAAAGGTCGATCCCTGGGGTCGGCGATATGAATAACAGACAATATGTATACGGAATGTTGCAGCACATTTCAATGAAGAAATCTCTTGGTTGCTAGGATATCTGTTGTATGTATGGACTTTGTATTGGAAATAACAAAATTGTTGCTTGTTTGACGCTGATCTGCCATTTCTTGTTGACGTATTTTAGCCATCCTCAGCCTGTCGCTTTCATTCTGTTTAGAACGAAGCAGATCTGAAGTTGCAGAATGTAATCGCAGTGCCCGCAACCGTGCATCCTCATGTCTGGCTGTACGTCACGCTGCTGGTTCCTCTGCACGTATTTGAGCCATTCTTTATCTGTTCTGCAATCTGCAATTTCTCCTCGCAGTGCTTCCTCTCCGCGAGTACGACGACTTATGCTTGAGGCATTATTTTGATAAACTGATCAATGCAATCGGAAATATTGAAAATTCTACGTGGCAGCAGCTGTCAATGCATGCTGTATGGCAAGAGCAATGTTTAGTATTGCGTGTGTTGCTGTTACGTTCAACAGATGGTGTTGTTTAAAAAAAACATGTTTTACCTGTCACAGGCGTGTTAGCGCGTATTCGAATATAACGTTTTGTCAAAACTTCAAAGCAATCGGTGAAGAACTTTCGGAGATTTAAGAGTTTGAATTTTAAGATATATAGTTTCAAAAAAAGCAAGTTTTACCTGTCACAGGTATGATATTTATATAAAAACACGCGCGTATTGAAATGACACGTTGTTTCAAAATAATCGGTGGAGAACTTTCGGAGATTTAAGAGTTTGAACAAACGAACATTTACTTTTTAATTTATTTGAAGTTAATATCCGAAAATATATATTACACGAACTAAATAATTAATTCAAGTTAGAGTGGAGTAGAAAAAGAAAATTATTAACGAATATTTACATTTTTATTTATATAGAAGATGATAATTGTAAGATATAAAGGTAACATTTTTATATTTTTTCGTAAAATAGTAGCGATGGATTTACTATTGCGGTCTCTGCGGTCTTTGTAATCCTTTTATGTAAATCGTCATGTACCTCCCAATATCCGTTTGGTCGAAGTATGTAGCTTCTATAATGTTTTACTGTTAAATCGTAATCTATTATACCTTTTATTTTATACTCCTGCTCAGCCAAAATTAACTTGTTTTGGATTTGTTTTAACTGGACCTCGTATTTTAAAGTAATATCTAGGGGCTGCACATCAACCACCACATTTCCAAATTTGGAATCAAGTATTTTCTTGCATTTTTTTGTACCACAAGTAGGGCACGTAATGTTTGGGATGTAAATCTTATTATTAAAATTTTCCAAATGAATTTCACCGAAATGATGAAGGTCCAACGGTAGATAGTATAAATCTTTTATATTAGCTGCATTACACGAAAATTTGACAATTACAGATTTTGGTAATAAGAATTCAACTAATTGTCCAACATTAGTGGAAACATCAAGATCTATATCACATGCATCGTCAATATTAATTTTGAAATATTTTAATAAAATACTTGTGCGTGTTTTATATAAATCTGCAGTTAAACCAACGTCAATATATTTGACAATACATTGCAAAAATTCATTTTCAGGAAATGAATTGAGTCCATTATAGGTTCGAACTGAGTCCAATCCCATTACGTAAAAAATTTGTGCTACCGAGTCGAATGCACATGCAAAATATATGGATTTTTTGGTGTTATTATCATCGTTTTTATAAGTGTATCTATTTTGTAATAAACTCAACTGCTTTTTTGAAATTTCTGCCAAAGAACGCTTCTCCTCCGGTTTAGCTGATTTATTTGATTTGCCAAACATTGTATGCATTTGTTTATACCTTGCCACAACCTTTTCGCCCATATGTTTCGGAGCTCTTCTTCTATTTGTTTTTTTTCTCCAACCTTCCTCGTTGGCTATGTCGTCCGGATCTGATTCATTTGACTCACTTGTACACACTTTTCTCTTCCTTTTTCCCAATATTTTATGGAATTTTATTCGTTTTTGGATTTGTGCAGTTTTTTGTTCTAGGATACTGACAAACCGACCAACTTTTAAATTTTTTTTGTCTATATACTGGTGCTTCACAAGGTTGAACCAATTTTCAGCCACTGCATTCGATATTCGTCCGTGCTGCATTGTATCAGGCATATCAAAGTTAACCCATAATGGTATGTAAGAAAAATATTTCTTAATAAAAAAGACTACTAAATCATTGTTAAAATTAACATTCGGTTTACCAGTTTTATTTTGTTTTTTTATTGATTGGGTGATTGTATTATACTGTCCTAAATATCTTTTATAAAATGGGCTATTAGTATAATCGCATTTTATTGTATGTTGCTCGTCATCGTCACTGAAGCTATCAGGTGCTTCTTCTTGCGAATTAGTATTACCACTGTGGCTGTATAATTCATTTATTAGATTTTGGAAATTCTTGAAACTTTTTTCTACATTTTCGTCCATAAATTCGGAGCAAAATATATAAATAAATGATTCAAAAAGCATGTCAACTTCAGCTATACCTTTACAATTGACAACAGCTGCAAATATATCTAATATCAGATATTTTTGTTCTTTACTTGCAGTTGGCATCTTCTTTTTGATTTGAACACACACAATTTTTACAAAATGCGAACAACAAATTGAAATAAAATATTTGTTCGGTTTGGATTCTTTTTTTTTACCAAAATGTCATAAATGTACTCGATATACTCGTGGACAGACATTCCATTAAAAACGTTTAGCACTGAGCTAATAAGCGCCCAGGACCAGTCAACCACAAAATGCTTAGGCAGTTTTGAATTCGGGATCACGGCAAGTTCCTTTTTGAAGCACAGTAGAAACATTGAGATGGCTACGACGTCATGTTGTGATGAAATCATTTCTGCAATTGGAATTACAATATTGCTTATTTTAATTACGCAAGCGTAATACAATAAGCGCGAGTAATTATGATTATGGCAGGTGAGCTTCCTAACTACGCTCCCTGTAGCATCGAAGTGTATACTGATCCTGTGGCTTAATAGAAAAGCTATCTGAGATTTCCTTATCATATGAACTTGAAATAAGTCTGATACCATATATATGTACGGATCATCATGAGATTGTTGTAATTTTTTATAATTTAGATCGACGACATCGCAGTCAACTACACAATCATAGTATTTTAACTTTTCCGATCGAATGCGCCTTAGTACATCGGTGCTCGTCAAATTTTGGGTATTACCTTTTCTGGCTAACTCGAGGTCGGTTACGTTTATAATTTCCAATTGGAGATTATGAGCCGTTTTATGTAACAAAGTTTCTTTCAAATTCTCTCTTTGGGAGCCTCTAATTTCCCTAAAAACTGGTTTCTCGCTATCGTGAAACTCCAGATCGTTTCCTTGCACCATAACCGTCATTTCTCGTTTTTCGTTAAATATGAATTTGTATTTTAGCTGATGTGCTTCGTATTTGCAAACAGCATATGCAATAAAACCGCATCTGAATTTTCCCTGAGGATGAATGGTTCTGAAAGATAGAACACATGGATTTTTCAATGCTGTCATTTCGGTTTGAATAAAATTTCGCAAATTTTCGGTAGTTAAACTATCGGTAGTTTCAATTTTAGCGAGAATAACATATTTTGTTACCCATTGTGGTTCTGATTGAACTTCTTTATGTTCAAAATAAAGACTTACAGGTTGAACCTTAGATTCCATCGCATCATTAATTTCCAATACTCCCATTAAATTGGAATCATTTGGCACGTATGAATTAAAATTATCGTTGTAACAATGGCCCATATTAGAAATGGTACTTATATTAGCCGAGTTGTTTTCTGAACCATCATATTTAGAATCAGTCATTACTGTTAAGTTAGTTGTTTCCATTACTTTATTCTGTCCGTAAATTTTGAGTTTTAGCTGATATAAAGCCATTCTATTCACACTGTTGTTCTTAATTTTCATAAAAAGGCATAGATTCTCCATTAAATCAGAATCACGCTTAGTAATATTAGCAATTTTTAAATTTAATGAACTTAATGCTTGTAATAAAGCATTTTCGTCCCGCAAGCTCCAATTTCTTCTTTTATTGGGCATTATCACAAAAACTATTGCACCGTCTTTTAAGTACGTGATTACAAAAATTAGTTTTAACCTTAAGCTATCAAAATAGTCAAAAAATAATATTTCACTACAACACACTTAGTTTTTGATAAAAATCCTACACTTAATTTGGCACTACACACACACAAAATTAAATTTCAGAATAAATGCATTTATTTGTAACAAAAAGTAATTATTAATTACAACCAGTCAGTCACTAAATTACATATGCGAGTTCAACGAATTAAAAACTTACTTTATTGGGAAATAAACGCTAGCCAATTGTTTTTATACTCAGAAACTACTCAGATACTGGGATTCCCCTTTTATTTATCTTCTTAATTACTATAATACAACACCAGCGTGAAGCAATAAAATAGGACAGCAAGCTCTAAAAATGTGTACTGTTTTTTCTCTTTCGCAATTTTTTTTTTCTTTTTATCATGACCTGCTATATATGTATGTATGTAAAAAACACGTTTTATAGCTGATTTACATTCAACGACATTCGACGTCCGCAAAAAAGTTGAAACACAACATAGGAAAAACTACAAAGACAAAAAGAGAAAAAATAATCATCTGCTTAAAAAAGTCAATTGAAACCCGAGAAACAAACCCAAAAATCGTTATCTGCTTTTTTTTGCAGATGCCATAGTAATTTTTGGTTGTTTTCGTAAAAAAAATTCAAATTTATCGACACATCGATATTTTTAATTTTACATTTTTATTTTTATTTGTTTTTTTTAGTAAAATTATTCTCAAACTGATTGTGGATTATATTAATGCATGTTTTAATTTTTATATTATTTGCACAAAACTTTATGTATTAACCAAAAGTAGAAAGAAAACAAACGATCAGTGGTCAAAAATAAAAATAAAATAATTTTTGTTGTTGTATCACAATAAGCCCAAATCAACATCGAATCGCAGGGCGAAAACAATACTGTGAATGCAGACTTAATTTAATTTTCGCGCTTATTTTCCAAAATATTTCCCGAATTTCTACCGTAATTTACCGAAATATTTCCCGCAATGCACGATGCATTCAACCACGAATTACAAAGAGAACAACAATACGACACCGAAGCATTAGACGAATCAGTTCGTACAAATGTTCTGCAATTGAATCAACAACAAAAGACTAAGTAAGACTCTTTTATGGAAGCTGTGAATAATGGAACTGATGGCATTTACCTCCTGGATGCTCCCGGGGGCACTGGAAAAACGTTCAATTTCATTGCTTTTGGCATCGATTCGATCGCAGCATGAAGTTGCCCTAGTATTGGCTTCTTCTGGAATAGCAGCGACTTTGTTAGAAGGTGGACGAACTGCATATTCTGCACTGAAATTTCCACTTCAATTGCAAATCAACGAGACACCAACTTGCGCAACATAGGCAAAAATAGCGCAATGGCGAAGATTCTAAAGAGATGCTAATTGATCGTTTGGGACGAATGTACGATGGTCCACAGAACGTCACTGGAGGCGCTGGACAGAACGTTGAAAGATCTTCGTGACAATCAAAACATTTTTGGTGGATCCATGCTTCTATTGTCCAGTGATTTTCGTCAGACTCTTCGTGTTATTCCACGTTTAACTGCAGCTGACGAACTAAACGCTTGCTCGAAATCATCAAATTTATGGCGACATGTGAAGACAATCCGATTGACGACGACGACTAACATTCGAGTGTTTTTGCAACAAGATCGAACTGTAGATGTGTTTTCAAAGCAGTTGTTGGACATTGGTAATGGGAAAATCGCAGTTGACATCTCGACCGGATTCATCACATTGCCCACTGATTTCTGCCAGCTGACCCAATCGAAGGCAGAGCTTATTCGACGTTTTTTTCCGAACATACTGCAAAACTTCAAACACTATAATTGGCTGAGCGAACGAGTTATATTGGCGGCGCATGATCTCAATACGACCATTCAAAATTTCATTCCGAACCAGTTGTTTTTCTTCAAATCTGTTGACACAGTTATAAACTAGAATGAAGTAGTCAACTATCCCACAGAATTCTTGAATTCGTTGGAATTGCCCGGATCACAATTTGCAATTGAAAGTAGGCTGAGTCATCATCATGTTGCGTAACATCAATCAATCTCGACTATGCAATGGAACGAGATTAGCTGTGAAAAAGCTTTTGAACAACATCATCGAGGCGACGATTATCAAGGGATAGTACAAAGGAGAGGACGTTTTGATTCCACGTATCCCGATGATTCCAACGGACTTGCCATTCGAGTTCAAACGGCCGCTATTCCCCGTGCGTCCCCATCGCCTTCGCCATCAACAAATCGCAAGGCCAGTCATTGGAAGTTTGCGGGATTAACTTGGAGTTTCCGTGTTTTGCGCATGGACGACTGTATATCGCGTCTTCACGTGTCGGCAAGCCATCATCTTTGTTTGTTTATGCGCCGGAAAATAAAACGAAAAATGTAGTTTAACACAAAGCTGAATATTAACCTCATTTCTTTTCCATATAAATAAAAGATATTAAATTCATTTTAATTACGAACGAATTTCATTTAATCATCAAACGCAACTTAAACCGTGTAACGGTTGGCTTGTGTTCTTCCGACGTCACATGGCATACTGCGTATCCAGGACATCAATCAGTGGCTAGGGGGGATCCTTTCCACAAAACAGGACGTCGGGTGCCATTTATTACAACAACAAAAAAATACTAACTAGTGTGCCACTCGGCCGATTTAATTTTGGTTCGTCATAACACGCAAGATATGCCAAGGTCATCCCATCTCTAACTTAACTCATTAGCACATGTTATTTAACAAAAGCTGCAAATGAAGAGCAAATTGTAAACCGTGCATGTACAATAAAAATTTAAATGATTTTTGTTGAAGAGATTTCTTCATTGAAACGTGCTGCAACATTCCGTATACATATTGCCTGTTATTCATATCGCCGACCCCAGGAATCGACCTTTTGTAATTTCCAATACAAAGTCAATATAACAGTTATCCTAGAAACCATATTCGCATGTCGGTTTTTTGATTTTTGTTGAAGAGATTTCTTCATTGAAACGTGCTGCAACATTCCGTATACATATTGCCTGTTATTCATATCGCCGACCCCAGGGATCGACCATTTGTAATTTCCAATATAAAGTCAATATAATAGATATCCTGGCAACCATATTCGCATGTCGGTTTTTTGATTTTTGTTGAAGAGATTTCTTCATTGAAACGTGCTGCAACATTCCGTATACATATTGTCAGTTATTCATATCGCCGACCCCAGGGATCGACCTTTCGTAATTTCCAGTACAAAGTCAATATACCAGTTATCCTAGAAACCATATTCGCATGTCGGTTTTTTGATTTTTGTTAAAGAGATTTCTTCATTGAAACGTGCTGCAACATTCCGTATACATATTGCCTGTTATTCATATCGCCGACCCCAGGGATCGACCTTTTGTAATTTCCAGCACAAAGTCAATATAACAGTTATCCTAGAAACCATATTCGCATGTCGGTTTTTTGATTTTTGTTAAAGCGATTTCTTCATTGAAACGTGCTGCAACATTCCGTATACATATTGCCTGTTATTCATATCGCCGACCCCAGGGATCGACCTTTTGTAATTTCCAATACAAAGTCAATATAACAGTTATCCTAGAAACCATATTCGCATGTCGGTTTTTTGATTTTTGTTGAAGCGATTTCTTCATTGAAACGTGCTGCAACATTCCGTATACATATTGCCTGTTATTCATATCGCCGACCCCAGGGATCGACCTTTTGTAATTTCCAGTACAAAGTCAATATAACAGTTATCCTAGAAACCATATTCGTATGTCGGTTTTTTGATTTTTGTTAAAGCGATTTCTTCATTGAAACGTGCTGCAACATTCCGTATACATATTGCCTGTTATTCATATCGCCGACCCCAGGGATCGACCTTTTGTAATTTCCAATACAAAGTCAATATAACAGTTATCCTAGAAACCATATTCGCATGTCGGTTTTTTGATTTTTGTTGAAGCGATTTCTTCATTGAAACGTGCTGCAACATTCCGTATACATATTGCCTGTTATTCATATCGCCGACCCCAGGGATCGACCTTTTGTAATTTCCAGTACAAAGTCAATATAACAGTTATCCTAGAAACCATATTCGTATGTCGGTTTTTTGATTTTTGTTGAAGAGATTTCTTCATTGAAACGTGCTGCAACATTCCGTATACATATTGCCTGTTATTCATATCGCCGACCCCAGGGATCGACCTTTCGTAATTTCCAGTACAAAGTCAATATACCAGTTATCCTAGAAACCATATTCGCATGTCGGTTTTTTGATTTTTGTTAAAGAGATTTCTTCATTGAAACGTGCTGCAACATTCCGTATACATATTGCCTGTTATTCATATCGCCGACCCCAGGGATCGACCATTTGTAATTTCCAATATAAAGTCAATATAACAGTTATCCTAGAAACCATATTCGCATGTCAGTTTTTTGATTTTTGTTGAAGCGATTTCTTCATTGAAACGTGCTGCAACATTCCGTATACATATTGCCTGTTATCCATATCGCCGACCCCAGGGATCGACCATTTGTAATTTCCAATATAAAGTCAATATAATAGATATCCTGGCAACCATATTCGCATGTCGGTTTTTTGATTTTTGTTAAAGCGATTTCTTCATTGAAACGTGCTGCAACATTCCGTATACATATTGCCTGTTATCCATATCGCCGACCCCAGGGATCGACCATTTGTAATTTCCAATATAAAGTCAATATAATAGATATCCTGGCAACCATATTCGCATGTCGGTTTTTTGATTTTTGTTGAAGAGATTTCTTCATTGAAACGTGCTGCAACATTCCGTATACATATTGCCTGTTATTCATATCGCCGACCCCAGGGATCGACCTTTTGTAATTTCCAATACAAAG
Source organism: Tipula vernalis (assembly GCA_958295665.1). Taxonomy (NCBI): domain Eukaryota; kingdom Metazoa; phylum Arthropoda; class Insecta; order Diptera; family Tipulidae; genus Tipula; species Tipula vernalis. Next base: position 187,972,397 of record OY282558.1, read on the forward strand.
TCAATATAACAGTTATCCTAGAAACCATATTCGCATGTCGGTTTTTTGATTTTTGTTGAAGCGATTTCTTCATTGAAACGTGCTGCAACATTCCGTATACATATTGCCTGTTATTCATATCGCCGACCCCAGGGATCGACCTTTTGTAATTTCCAGTACAAAGTTAATATAACAGTTATCCTAGAAACCATATTCGCATGTCGGTTTTTTGATTTTTGTTGAAGAGATTTCTTCATTGAAACGTGCTGCAACATTCCGTATACATATTGCCTGTTATTCATATCGCCGACCCCAGGGATCGACCTTTCGTAATTTCCAGTACAAAGTCAATATACCAGTTATCCTAGAAACCATATTCGCATGTCGGTTTTTTGATTTTTGTTAAAGAGATTTCTTCATTGAAACGTGCTGCAACATTCCGTATACATATTGCCTGTTATTCATATCGCCGACCCCAGGGATCGACCATTTGTAATTTCCAATATAAAGTCAATATAACAGTTATCCTAGAAACCATATTCGCATGTCGGTTTTTTGATTTTTGTTGAAGCGATTTCTTCATTGAAACGTGCTGCAACATTCCGTATACATATTGCCTGTTATCCATATCGCCGACCCCAGGGATCGACCATTTGTAATTTCCAATATAAATTCAATATAATAGATATCCTGGCAACCATATTCGCATGTCGGTTTTTTGATTTTTGTTAAAGAGATTTCTTCATTGAAACGTGCTGCAACATTCCGTATACATATTGCCTGTTATCCATATCGCCGACCCCAGGGATCGACCTTTTGTAATTTCCAATATAAAGTCAATATAATAGATATCCTGGCAACCATATTCGCATGTCGGTTTTTTGATTTTTGTTGAAGAGATTTCTTCATTGAAACGTGCTGCAACATTCCGTATACATATTGCCTGTTATTCATATTGCCGACCCCAGGGATCGACCAAATGATATTTTAATACAAGGCTTATACAATAGATATCGCAGAAACCATACATATTCGAATGTCAATCGTTTGTTTTTTGTTGGACGGATTTCGACGTTGAATTGCAACTGACGGTATGTAATATGTTCGAATGGGCCTGTTATTTATTTAATTTTACATAAAATCGAAATGTAAAGCCAATGAACGGATTTTGCTTTAGTCATTTTGAGTAATGAAAGCTGCCTAAATGATCTTTTAAATTAAATTGAGTATTGGATTTCTCCTAAAAGAAGATTATTTGAAAACTCCATTTAGGCTGAAAATGACATTTAGGCGAATAAGTTACCACTACATACATAAAAGATATACGTATACGGAAAATTTGGGATTTTATTTTGGGAAGTATTTCACAGGCATTTTATTATCCATCTTTTTATCCATTTACATATTTGAGTTATAGCTGATTGTAACTTCTGTGTTGATTCTTCGTTACTTTTTCCAACAGCTAAAATCGCCGTATCATCTGCAAAAGTTGCCACTGTGTTGTTGTCTAATGTAGGAAGATCATAAGTGTGTAGTAGGTATAAAACCGGCCCTAATACACTGCCCTGTGGAACTCCTGCATTGATTTCTTCTAATTCAGAAAATATAGCATCTAACTTAATCCTGAAGAACCTATCTTTCAAGTAAGATTCCAGTATCTTAGCAAATTGCATTGGTAGAAGATTTCTTAACTTGTAGTTAAGTCCTTCATGCCACACTATATCAAATGCTTGTGCAACGTCTAGAAATACTGTTGAACAAACTTTTTTCTCCTCTAATGTTTTCTCAATTATACTGGTTATTCTGTGTACTTGATCAATCGTTGAGTGTTGGTTGCGAAAACCGAACTGATCATTTGGGATCAACTTTTCACTCTCGATTATCGGACTTAACCATTTAACCAAAAGCTTCTCAAAGAGTTTGAACATGACTGGCAATAGCGAAATTGACCTATAAGTCGATGTTATGTGTAATAGTTTTTCTAAATGCTGCATTTATAAGATTGGTGAGTTTTACCAGAGTTTTTACTTTCTTGCACAGCTTGTTCAGTTATTATCTCGGCTTCCAACGTTTGGTCTTCATGTTGCTGGAATATTTTTTCGAGGTGTTCGGCAAATTCTCGAGCTTTGTCTTCATTATTTGTAGCCCAATTCTCACCTGCTATTTTTATTGAGGGAATCTGAATTATTGGTCTTTTGATTCTTTTGGTTGCTTTCCAAAGATAATTATCAGTACTGTTATCATTAGTTAATTTTCTTAAATAGTTGCTGATTGATTCATTTTTCAATTCTTTGATCTCTCTTCTTAATTGTTGAGTGAGATTGTTCAAGTGAGTTTTATCTTGGTGGGCCCTTGTTTGTTGCCATACTCTAATCGCTCTTCTTTTTTCTGCGAGGAGTTCCCTAATTTCCATAGGGTAGTTGTTTCCCTTGAATTTCGTTTTAATTTCAGGAGTATTTTCCCAAGCTGATTGCTGTGTATCGTTTACAAATTTGTGAACTTCTATGTCTAATTGTTCTTCAGTCTTTAGTGGAACCATTAAGTTAATTTTTTCTTCTAGCGATAGTCTAAAGCATGCCCAATTAGTGTGATTATTTACTAGGAATGGGTTTCTTTCTTTCTGAATGATTTTTTCACTTAACGTTAGAAGTATTAGTGAATGATCAGAGTTTAAGTCATAGCTTTAATCTACTTGTACATAAATTACAGATATTGAATTAATTGGTAATTCGTTTTTAAAAAATAAACCCAAAACAACTTGTAATTATATTTATAAATTCAAGATTTTACAAAATTTTTATTTTTATTACTTTTAGAGTCGTAAAAAATATCTATACAATTTTGTTGTTCTTCTGATAATGATTTTTTTTTATATAGCCGTGAGTAAACAAATTTTAACATATTGTTACATTTTTGCCTTGTCACTCAAGGTTCGTATCACTAGATTGTGAATAATACAAAATCAATTTAATTTATCCCAATGAATTTATTTATTTCACAAAATTTATTATAACACAATTTATCAATAAAAATTCACAAAATCACTTTATATAAATTATTCTCAAATTTTACTGATCACTTTCACATTTTATTTCGCACAAAAACACTTTTTAAATCACTTCTTAATTTCTTTTAATCTTTATACTATCGCTTACCAAATATTACTAATCCAATTCGACTTCATTCGCCTTTTTATATACACAAACCAAACTTCTAGAAAGCTCATGACTTTTCCAGTTAGAATGGCGTA